>JAMPIV010020032.1:0-11120 GCA_024509875.1 Oreohelix idahoensis | reverse complement strand
AGTATGCAACGGGGCCACCATAAGGTGCCTTTATGATACTGGAATGGATTTTGACTCAGTCGTGAGTTCTCACCTAGTGCACCCAGATCAATATACCACAGAAACAGTGGAGATTCAAGGGGCAACTAAGGAAGTAGCGACCATGACACTTCCCATTGCTAGAATAAATGTAAAAACTCGCTTTGTGGAAGGAGTGATTAGAGCAGCAGTGATAAACGAACCAATCTACCCTCTGATATTGGGGTGTAAATATGTGTTCTTGGGAAATCCCAAAAGACCAGTGATCCTGGCAGCAGTACAGACCAGGTCACAGTCAAAGAAGGAGGAAGATAACCCAGTAAGTACTCATCCAGAGGAAATGAGGAAAGCTCAGGCTGAGGACAAGTCATTGAAGCGGTGTTTTAGGAAACTCCCAAAATGCCATACCCCTCCAAACAAAGGAGACTTTTATATGAAGAATAAATTAATGTATAGGAAGGCTGAAACTGGTTCCTGGTCATGGACAGCTGGTCCTTCCCACTTCATATAGGGAAAAGGTGATAGAGTTAGGACATGCTGTTACTTTCAGTGGTCACATGGGGATTAGCGAAACAGGACAACGTATAGCTTGTCATTACTTCTGGCCAGGAATAACCGAAGATATAAAGAGATATGTAAAATCCTGCCCAGAATGCCAAAGGGTAGCTCCAAAACATTGGACGGCACCTGCAACTCTAGGGGAGATGCCAGTCATGGGAACCTCTTTTGAGAGAGGTTCAGTGGATATTGTGGGAATTCTCACACGTACCAAGAGGAGAAACAGTTACATTCTTACTCTGGTAGACACTTGTTCTATGTCGGGAGAGGCCGTCGCCATGTCATCTATCGATTCCAAACATGTGGCAGAGGCGTTTCTTACAATATTCACAAGGTTAGGTTTTCCCCACCAGATCTTGACTGATAATGGATCACAGTTCAAGGGGAAGCTAACTGAGGAAGTTTTCAGGATCTTTCAAGCCAGGCACTTTCGTAGTAGTCCGTATCATCCCCAGGGAAACGGGCAGGTGGAAAGGTTTAACGGGACACTTATTTCCATCCTGAGAAAGTTGGCACATGAGAAACCTGATACGTGGGATCAATACATACCCGCGGCCCTGTTTGCTTATCGGGAAGTCCCACATAAATCAACAGGAATGGCACCGGCAACTTTATTATTTGGCCGGCCCATAAAAGGTCCATTGGAAGCCTTTTTGGGGATATGGACAGATGAGAAGGCAGAAGAGACTGTTACCTCATCATATCAGTATGTGAATGAGCTGACCACTCGTTTAAAAACTGGCTGGAAACTCGCAACTGAAAACCTAAGACAAGCCAGGAAGAAACATGCTGCATATTACAATAAGAAAGCGAAGGATAGGGAGCTTGCCGTGGGAGAGAAGGTGCTTCTTCTGTTACCCTGCAGTAGCAACAAACTTCAAATTGGATGGCAAGGTCCATACACCGTTCTAGAAACGGTATCTAGAACAAACTATAAGATAGACAAGAAGGGAAAAGAAAAAGTCTATCAAGTGAACCTCCTTAAGAAATACCATGATAGGGGAACACTGGGAGATGCACACCTAATGACCGTGGCCATAGCCACTGAGAGGAAAAACGAACCTCTCACCTCTTACGAATATCCCTTAAAAACAAGTGAAACGCCTGCACAGGTAAAGATCAGTAATCATCTGACAAAAGGGCAGAGGGAGAAGATTCAGAAGGTTCTGGAAAATCATACAGACGTGTTAACGGACAAACCGGGGCACACCAACTTGTTGGAGTATGATATGAAACTGCTAGACCCAACACCCATCTGTATGAGAGCCTATACTATCCCATTCGCTAAAGAGCAAGCTTTACAAGGGGAGATAGAATATTTGCTACAAGAAGGGATTATTTCTCATAGTGAATCTCCTTATAGTTCCAGTGTGATATTGTTGCGAAAACCCTCTGGAGAACATAGACTGTGCATAGATTATAGGAAACTGAATGCTATCACAGAAGGCCAGGTGGATCCACTACCTGATACAAATCAACTGTTTGCCAGGTTGAATAAGGCAAAATATTTCTCAAATGTGGATCTCAGGAACGGATACTATCAGATTCTAGTGAAGCCTGAGATTAGACCTTATCTAGCTTTTAGCACATCGGAAGGGCACTATGAATTTAATATGTTGCCGTTTTGGTTGAAAAACGCTCCGAGTGTGTTTTCTAGAATGATGAGAAAACTATTGGATCCCCTGAAAAATCCATGCATTACAAATTTCATGGATGATATCCTCATCGCCACAGAAACCTTTGAGGAACATGTTGACTCTCTTAATATGTTATTTGACAGACTCAGAGAGGCAAACGTAACTGCTAGACCAACTAAATGTTGTATTGGATGCAAGGAATTGGAGTTCTTGGGACATACTGTACATCAGGGTAGCATGACCCCTGACCCTAAGAACCTAGAGAAATTGCAGAGAGCACCTACACCCCAGACTAAGAAGGACGTGAGATCTTGTGTCTCACTGTGTGGGTTTTACCAAAAGTACATTAACAATTTTAACTCAGTGTGTGCTCCTCTGATAGATCTAACTCGTAAAGGAAAACCAGATAAAATAGAATGGTCAGCAGAATGTGAGTTGGCATACAACGAGTTAAAGCAAAAACTCACCAGCAAGCCTATATTGAAACTACCTGATTTGAGTCAGGAGTTTGTGGTGAGAATGGACGCTAGTAATGTGGGATTGGGAGCCACATTGTTACAAAGGTCTTCTTCATCTGATGGGGAATTGAACCCAGTTGCATATGCCACCCGCTAACTTAACAGAGCGGAACAAAATTACTTAACAATTGAAAAAGAATGTTTGGCTTTGGTCTGGGCGATCAGGACATTCCAGATCTATCTGTATGGTAGACATTTTGTGGTGCAATCAGATCATTAGCCCCTGGTTTTTCTGGCTCAGGCAAAACATGGTAACGCACGTTTGTTAAGGTGGTCTTTGCTCATTTAACCTTATTCGTTTACCATTGAATACATTCCTGGATCGCAGAATGTTGGGGCGGATTTCTTGAGTAGGCACCCACCTGCAGAAACCCAGGATACCATAAAGCCTAGTTGAGTTAATTTGATCGGGTTTGTAAAACAGATTATAAAGCTGCATTGGTATGCAGGCTTTTTAACAGGGGAGATCTGTAGTAAAATCCATCCGTTTTACACCCCGCTCAATAAATTCCTCTTTCAAATCTCAAGTATCGTACATTTTCAACCAATGAACCCCACCACTATTAGATTTGAATATTTGCCTAGGACAGGGGCAAACCGTACCACTAAAAAATAAACAGTAGGAAATTAACTAACTTGTAAAATCTATTAATAACTACTGCCTTAGCAACGGTTATTAGGGCCATCGCCAACTAACAATTTGAATTTCAAACACTAAACGCGGGGTAAGTCCCATCCCCTAACACAGACGCGCAAACTCCACCCGCCCCAATTAAATGTGAACGACCGCTGTGCGATTTAGCCATTAGAGAGAAAAAAAAATTGTCACCTCGTTCTATAGGGGAAGAGGAGAGGTGGATTTAACAGAAAAATAACGCCTAAACTGTGTATTTGAAAAGAAACTCAGATAATGAAAATAAAAGGGATGGTTTGAAGAAAACGATGATAGTGATTACTATTATATCATAAAGACTTTCTTTATAATAAATTATCTGGACTTAGAACATTTATTGTATTAATATTTTAGTTCAGGGATAAGAGTACCATAAATTAAGAAAAAAAATTACCAAGATAAAAACTAAGACATGTAAGTAAAAGAAAACTATGTAGGACGATAGAGGACAGTCGTCTGTGTAATAATCACTTTTAATATTTAAAATCGCCCCATAAATAACCAAGATATTGTAGAAATAAAATTGCGACCAGATTAGCATACGCACTTGTAACCCTGCTCCATTTGATTGCGTGAGAAAATTGAAATTTCTAGACGTGTGATTTGATTGGTCGGGGTAGAGTAAGTTAGGGGATAAAATATAACGCTAAGTTAGTATAGACGGCTTTTTGAAAATTGTGAGAACCCAAGACACAGTGAGAGCAGACACAAAGCTTCAGTGACCGAATGCCTTTGCTGTCTGGACGAGAGAGAGAGCAATCTTCTGTGCCCATTGATTGCTAGTCACTTGTGTATTATTATGTGATATTCCTTTTCTTCGGGAACGATATCACCCGATATATAAATATTTCCAAGAGATCTGTAGAAGACTGCGTTTCTGAATGAATGCTCGTCAGATTGAATGCAGCTACATTCTTTACGTCTTCATGTCAAGAAAGATGTGGTGAATCAACACTATTCTGGAGCCTACAATAACGTCAGACCTATTCTGAAGATAAGTGCCTATATTCCAGGCACTTGACAGTCTATTCAAATATTCTAAAATAAAAGAACAGCCACAACCTATGACTTTCCATACTGAGAATGATTAAAACTACAAACTTTCAGATATAAGTATAGAGTTTTAAATAAGTTTCAAACTAGACTTGTGAGAGTATTTGTTCCCAGTGACTTTTTGTAGTTAGTGAAATGTTATGGACAGAGATCAAAAAACTATTTATGTACAGACTGTAACCAATAATTTGTTGTTTTGGGTTGAAATTCCTGCCCAAAAGATAAAAGGGGACAGGAATAATAAATTATTGTATATATGAAAATATCCCCTATATACATAACCCAACTTTAACAAACAGTCTTGCTTCTTTTAATATTATTGAGTTTTTCAGTTCTGTTTGTCTCTGTTCAGTCATAGTCTTACATACTTTCCCCTAGACACACTCAGACAGACAACATCACAGAGCCTAGTGTACACATAGTGAGATCTTAGAGGTGGCGGATAGGAACCCTGAGAAGAATTCAACCTCAACAGTTAGACTCAGGGAACTTACATAGCTTGACCTCACTGTGTTCATCTTTACCTTGTCTTACTTTTCAACCTCTTTACGACACATACATGTAAAAATCAGAATGTGAGTCTCAGTCACCCTCGCGACAGAATGCGGCGACCTCTGTCGATCTCTGTTTCACTGCGGCAGTATCAGTTTCAATTTTGTACTGATTTTTATTGTGTGCCTTTAATTGTCGCACTTTCTTCATTGTCTGCTATGTGTAGCAGATATTATGTATTTTCCTTCTTACACTCCTCTCAGGGATAAGTTATTACGTCCGTTTGTTTCCCGTCCCTTCGTTAAGGAGCGGCAGAAATAATATTAACGACAGGCAGGTTGGTAAAATTCCTTTGTACCAAATCTTGGCTTCGACAGATTAGCCCCACGAAAATGCCAGCTAACGAGATTGCCCGTCTGCGAATAGATTACTTTCTGATAAAGTAATAATTTGTTACATCTGAAACACGGTTTACAGATGTGTCTGTGAGTTCATCTGCCAGGCAATCGGTTGTTTTTATACCATATATGTAAGAGATGACCTCTACATCACGTGCAAATTTTCCCATGTCGGAAATATTTTGAATTTCTCCACGGCACCTTTATGTTTGAAAACGATTGGCTTTTTACGTAGTAGCATAACAAACAGATGCGGGGGTAGGACAGGCATATAATCTGACACGTTTCAGTGTTATTTCACTGTGAAAATTGCGTGCCACGGCGACACCAGACCTTACCAGAGTTTGAATTCAGAATTCCTTTTATCAGGCATGACCTTTTCTTGGAGAATCTTGACGGATTTACAAAAACTGCCCAGGAAATCTCTTTCATTTTAATGAGGAAACCGGGACTGAGGAAATTGAAAACACACGGAGTCACAGAGGGAATTATCTTATTAAAGAAACGACACCCCAGACGCGGGTAAGAGGCCGATTCAAGTCTCTTTTATCCATCTGAGCAAAAACGTATGTGAGCCATGATTGGCATAAGTTGTCACTGTATATTTTATATTACTAACATGTGAACTAACACACACACACACACACACACACATATATATATATATATATATATATATATATATATATATATATATATATATATATATATATATATATATATATATATATATATATTGCCATGTGAATATTAATATGTGAAAATCGCTAGTGGATGTCCTAGTTATATGAGGCTGGCACCTTCAGCGTATAGAATGATGATTTCATGAACCACAACTGCCAAGGGCTGGTGATTGCTTTATTGCTAGTTTCGTAAAGAGAACTGAAAGCATAAAGTAGTCCCAGGTTCCATATGGAACAGGGAAGAAAAGATGAAGAAATGATGTACATTCTAATTATAATACTTACAGTTTCAAACCAGTGTAAATGTCGATGTTAACATATTTACTTTAAAATTATTGGAAGTTTCAAACTTTTCAAATCAGTGTTAACATAAATGAAAACATTCATTTTATATTGTGAACACTTTTCAGTCAATGTAAATGTAAACATATCCTATCTGTACTATTAACCTTTTTCATTTAAATGTGAGGTAAAGCTAAAGCTATTTAATTTAAATGTAAAAGAAAGTTGTATCCCGAGTGATTAAATTTAGTTCTCATGGAGGGTAAATTCTGAGACAAATGGGATGGTAGAATAGAAGAAAGGGGACACATAAGTATGTGTCAAGAAACACAGTACTCAGGAGAGCATTTCGTTTCTATTCTTTGTCATAGTTACTGGTGGTACCAGCAGAAATTACTATCTCTGGAATAGGGAACAGTGGCCTAAGCTTTAAGACGAGGGACCAAATTTGTAGACTCTCCTTGATATTTCTGGGAAACGAGCTACACCCGACAACCTTGACCAGTGTCGAGCTTGAGCAGTGTAAAAAAGACCCATCAGCGGGAGCAGAAACTACTATTGGCAGCTAAGTGCAAAATATACGCAGCCAAAGTTAACTTTTTTTCATCGACTCTACTATCAACCAATGATGAAACTGTTCTTCTAAACTATTCAATTATTTTCAAACTGTTAAAACTTAAGTGATTATTAAATTTTGTTATTTGTAATTTTACAAATTTAACTTCGATTTAATCCTTTTAAATGTACTATATGTTTGTCTCAGCTAATTTACTACACACACTCTAAACAGAGCTATACCAGACTAATAAGAATTCCACTGAGTAAATCAGAGATGGGGGCTTAACAAGCTAAAATTAATCATTGCTTAACTCTTCACAAAAGTAGTCGGCAGATTCTAGAATTAACGGGCTCAGCCAAAGCAGCATTTTTTTCGCTTATCTGAATATCTTCGGAAGACTCCCTTTGTGATAGAAGTTAGTACCCTTCTATCTACATCTCTGCCAAAGAGTAATCTTGTGCGAAGGTAGACACCTTTGAAGGCCCATAGTAAATACTCTTTAGTTTTGGCCATTACTGGACCACTACTGCAAAGCAGGGGATACAATACCGTCACAACCCTTTCAATCATCCTCTCAATCACCTTCTCAATCGCCCTCTATCACCCTCTCAGTTACTCTGTCAATCACCGTCTCAATCACTCTCTCAATCACCGTCTTAGTCACCCTCTCAATCACCCTCTCAATAACCCTTTCAATCACCCACTCAATCACCCTCTCTATCACCCTCTTTATCACCCTCACAGTGACCTCTCAATCACACTCTTAATAACCCTCTCTGTCAAGAGTTGGAGAATATTAAACCAGTTTTTTTTTAGTCTGTTATGTCTTCTCTTCACCCTTCATGTGTCCTTCTAATGCCAAGTTTTCCCATGTTCTCCATCAGCCTAAGGTCTCTTCCCCATGTGTTCTTGCCTGTCTCCAGTTCTCTTCCCCATGTGTTCTTACCTGTCTCCAGTTCTCTTCCCCTTGTGTTCTTGTCTGTCTCCAGTTCTCTTCCCCATGTGTTCTTGTCTGTCTCCAATTCTCTTCCCCATGTGTTCTTGCCTGTCTCCAATTCTCTTCCCCATGTGTTCTTGCCTGTCTCCAATTCTCTTCCCCATGTGTTCTTGCCTGTCTCCAATTCTCTTCTCCATGTGTTCTTGTCTGTCTCCAGTTATCTTCCACATGTGTTCTTGTCTGTCTCCAATTCTCTTCCCCATGTGTTCTTGTCTGTCTCCAATTCTCTTCCCCATGTGTTCTTGTCTGTCTCCAATTCTCTTCCCCATGTGTTCTTGCCTGTCTCCAGTTCTCTTCACCATGTGTTCTTGCCTGTCTCCAATTCTCTTCCGCATGTGTTCTTGCGTGTCTCCGATTCTCTTCCGCATGTGTTCTTGCCTGTCTCTAATTCTCTTCCCCATGTGTTCTTGCCTGTCTCCAATTCTCTTCCCCATGTGTTCTTGTCTGTCTCCAATTCTCTTCCCCATGTGTTCTTGTCTGTCTCCAATTCTCTTCCCCATGTGTTCTTGCCTGTCTCCAATTCTCTTCCCCATGTGTTCTTGTCTGTCTCCAATTCTCTTCACCATGTGTTCTTGTCTGTCTCCAATTCTCTTCCCCATGTGTTCTTGTCTGTCTCCAATTCTCTTCCCCATGTGTTCTTGTCTGTCTCCAATTCTCTTCCCCATGTGTTCTTGCCTGTCTCCAATTCTCTTCCCCATGTGTTCTTGCCTGTCTCCAATTCTCTTCCCCATGTGTTCTTGCCTGTCTCCAGTTCTCTTCCCCATGTGTTCTTGCCTGTCTCCAATTCTCTTCCGCATGTGTTCTTGTCTGACTCCAATTCTCTTCAACATGTATTCTTGCCTGTCTCCAGTTCTCTTCCCCATGTGTTCTTGCCTGTCTCCAATTCTTTCCCGCATGTGTTCTTGCCTGTCTCTAATTCTCTTCTCCATGTGTTCTTGCCTGTCTCCAATTCTCTTCCGCATGTGTTCTTGCCTGTCTCCAATTCTCTTCCCCATGTGTTCTTGCCTGTCTCCAATTCTCTTCACCATGTGTTCTTGCCTGTCTCCAATTCTCTTCACCATGTGTTCTTGCCTGTCTCCAATTCTCTTCCGCATGTGTTCTTGCGTGTCTCCAATTCTCTTCCGCATGTGTTCTTGTCTGTCTCCAATTCTCTTCCCCATGTGTTCTTGTCTGTCTCCAATTCTCTTCCCCATGTGTTCTTGCCTGTCTCCAATTCTCTTCCCCATGTGTTCTTGCCTGTCTCCAATTCTCTTCCCCATGTGTTCTTGCCTGTCTCCAGTTCTCTTCCCCATGTGTTCTTGCCTGTCTCCAATTCTCTTCACCATGTGTTCTTGCCTGTCTCCAATTCTCTTCCCCATGTGTTCTTGTCTGTCTCTAATTCTCTTCCCCATGTGTTCTTGCCTGTCTCCAATTCTCTTCTCTATGTGTTCTTGTCTGTCTCCAGTTATCTTCCACATGTGTTCTTGTCTGTCTCCAATTCTCTTCCACATGTGTTCTTGCCTGTCTCCAGTTCTCTTCCCCATGTGTTCTTGCCTGTCTCCAATTCTCTTCCGCATGTGTTCTTGCCTGTCTCCAATTCTCTTCCCCATGTGTTCTTGCCTGTCTCCAATTCTCTTCCCCATGTGTTCTTGCCTGTCTCCAATTCTCTTCCCCATGTGTTCTTGCCTGTCATGTGTTCTTGTCTGTCTCCAATTCTCTTCCCCATGTGTTCTTGCCTGTCTCCAATTCTCTTCCGCATGTGTTCTTGCCTGTCTCCAATTCTCTTCCCCATGTGTTCTTGCCTGTCTCCAATTCTCTTCCCCATGTGTTCTTGCCTGTCTCCAATTCTCTTCCGCATGTGTTCTTGCCTGTCTCCAATTCTCTTCCCCATGTGTTCTTGCCTGTCTCCAATTCTCTTCCCCATGTGTTCTTGCCTGTCTCCAATTCTCTTCCCCATGTGTTCTTGCCTGTCTCCAATTCTCTTCCCCATGTGTTCTTGTCTGTCTCCAGTTCTCTTCCCCATGTGTTCTTGCCTGTCTCCAATTCTCTTCCCCATGTGTTCTTGCCTGTCTCCAATTCTCTTCCCCATGTGTTCTTGCCTGTCTCTAAATCTCTTCCGCATGTGTTCTTGCCTGTCTCCAATTCTCTTCCCCATGTGTTCTTGCCTGTCTCCAATTCTCTTCACCATGTGTTCTTGCCTGTCTCCAATTCTCTTCCGCATGTGTTCTTGCCTGTCTCCAATTCTCTTCCGCATGTGTTCTTGCCTGTCTCTAATTCTCTTCTCCATGTGTTCTTGCCTGTCTCCAATTCTCTTCCGCATGTGTTCTTGCCTGTCTCCAATTCTCTTCCCCATGTGTTCTTGTCTGTCTCCAATTCTCTTCCCCATGTGTTCTTGCCTGTCTCCAATTCTCTTCCCCATGTGTTCTTGCCTGTCTCCAATTCTCTTCCGCATGTGTTCTTGCCTGTCTCCAATTCTCTTCCCCATGTGTTCTTGCCTGTCTCCAGTTCTCTTCCCCATGTGTTCTTGCCTGTCTCCAATTCTCTTCCCCATGTGTTCTTGTCTGTCTCCAGTTCTCTTCGCCATGTGTTCTTGTCTGTCTCCAATTCTCTTCCCCATGTGTTCTTGTCTGTCTCCAATTCTCTTCCCCATGTGTTCTTGTCTGTCTCCAATTCTCTTCACCATGTGTTCTTGCCTGTCTCCAATTCTCTTCCCCATGTGTTCTTGCCTGTCTCCAATTCTCTTCCCCATGTGTTCTTGCCTGTCTCCAATTCTCTTCCGCATGTGTTCTTGCCTGTCTCTAATTCTCTTCTCCATGTGTTCTTGCCTGTCTCTAATTCTCTTCCCCATGTGTTCTTGCCTGTCTCCAATTCTCTTCCCCATGTGTTCTTGTCTGTCTCCATGTGTGTTCTTGTCTGTCTCCAATTCTCTTCCCCATGTGTTCTTGCCTGTCTCCAATTCTCTTCCCCATGTGTTCTTGTCTGTCTCCAATTCTCTTCCCCATGTGTTCTTGTCTGTCTCCAATTCTCTTCCCCATGTGTTCTTGTCTGTCTCCAATTCTCTTCCCCATGTGTTCTTGCCTGTCTCCAATTCTCTTCCGCATGTGTTCTTGCCTGTCTCCAATTCTCTTCCGCATGTGTTCTTGCCTGTCTCCAGTTCTCTTCCCCATGTGTTCTTGCCTGTCTCCAATTCTCTTCACCATGTGTTCTTGCCTGTCTCCAATTCTCTTCACCATGTGTTCTTGCCTGTCTCCAATTCTCTTCCCCATGTGTTCT
>JAMPIV010020030.1:0-335163 GCA_024509875.1 Oreohelix idahoensis | reverse complement strand
TCCACATTAATCCACTTAATCCTAGTAACTCCCCCCCCCCCACCCACCATACCCAATCTCATCACAGCCCCCGCCCCCACCCCCCATACCCCAGATGTGCGGAGACAAGGACACTGAAAACCAATAGCATATATATGCCGTAAGGGGAGAGAACAGATAGAGACTACCATAAACAAAATCAACAACGAGAGCAGGGGGTGACCAGTTCCCTTCCTCGCTGCCTTTTCCTTCCCTAACTCAAACGCAGACACCCATTTACAGCTGGGTAAATTGGAGCGTGACGAAAACATGAATCGAGCCCAGCACCTTTGTCGAGACCAGCGCTCCAACCACTTTGTCAATCGAATGTGAGGAGAAGACGATGGCACTGGATAAGACACACACTGAGGAAACCAGCTGATAGCATTACAAGGCAGTCCTTCTTTTGGAACCCTCTAGGTAAGATAAACAGAAGCAAATCTAGATGTACCAGGAGAAGGCAACTGGACACAGACGTGAAATGAATTTTAAAAAAGACACGGAAAGACCTTGATAGGATGGCACAGGGCAGGAATGATGTCAATTAGTTGAAGGTCTGTGCTCCACAGGGAGTGAATGGTAAAATATGAATGAATATATCCGCACTTGCTGAATTGAACAAGTGGAAAGATCAATTAAAATAAAATTATACGTGTACATTTTCTAATTGATAATGTTGACGTTGGTATATCGCTGCCAATGCCAAAACCCCTATTAACTAACACAGTACATATTTGAGTAAATGGGGACAGAAGCTTCACAATAACAGTTAATGTTATTGTTAATCAGAATTGACCTCAATGCACTCCGGGCAAACCAATACGTGCTCAGTATCCCTCAGCAAATGTCGCAGAGTATGAATGCTAATTGTACATGTAGCACGCTGGGTGTACGAGGTCTGTTCAAAAAGTTCCGGAACTTTTTTTGTATAATTTTTTCGGGCTTACCTGGAACCTAGTCAGCCTTGTCTCCTTCGAAATACTCCCCTCCTCTATTAATACATCGCTCCTAACGCCGTTTCCACTTCTGGAAGCAGTCTTGGTAAGCATTTTTGGGGATCGTGCGTAGGTCCGTCTGCGAATTGCCCTTAATTTCTTCAATGGTCTGAAATCGTCGTCTTTCAAGCTGGATTTCAGTTCGGGAAATAGAAAACAGTCTGCTGGGGCCAGGTCAGGTGAGCAGGGTGGCTGGGGAAGCACAGTTGTCTTCGTTTTTGCCAAAAAATCCCGAACGAGCAGTGATGTATGGGCTGGCGCATTGTCATGGTGGAGGAACAAGTTGTTGTTTCTCCGCAACGCAGGCCTTTTTCTCCGGACCTTTTCCCCGAGACGTTTCAGCACTTCCAGATAGTTCCAGCGGTTAACTGTTTGCCCTTCCGGTAAGAATTCATGGCGCAGAACACCCTCGATGTAAAAAAAAAAAAAAAAAACACCGTCAACATGACTTTCATGTTCGACCTGACCTGCCGCGCTTTTTTCGGTCTTGGCGAATTCTTCCCAACCAACTGCGAGGACTGCATTTTCGTCTCGATGTCGCATCTGTAGACCCATGTTTCATCGCCAGTTATTTTCTTCATGAAGTTGTCATCCTCATTAGCGCGATCCAGAAGTTCCTGACAGATAGCAACGCGATTGTCTTTCTGATCTTGTGTCAGGAGTCGTGGAACCCGATGCATTTATAATTTCTCTGTTAGAATGTCATGGCATGATCGTATGGAGATGTTGCATTCTTCTGCTATTTCCCGAACTGTCAGACGACGATTGGAAAGCACCATCTCACGAACCTGGGCATCTCCCGAGATATCTCGAAAAACGCAAAGCACAATCTGCACGCACGTAAATAATCAGATACAGCACGATAAACAATCACAAAAGAAAAACGCGGGAAACGGTAGGTTACTCAAGAAAGTCATCACTAGGCATCGCCACTGACCGGAAGTTGGTATGACATCGCATTGACGCGCAATTTCAACAGTTCCGGAACTTTTTGAACAGACCTCGTACATAGGACGGATGCATCCTCTTTCACGTCTATTTCTGCTAGTCCCACGTTTGATGCCAAAACTCCACAGTCTCATCCTTGTTGATTCATCTATTGCAGTGTCATTATCTAGCAGGCGATCATTAATTGCCCTTAGTGTCTCTCCCTTATCCATGTCCAGTGTCCCCACTATGCTCTCGAGGCCAGTCTGTCAGCTCTCTCTCTCTCTCTCCATATATATATATATATATATATATATATATATATATATATATATATATATATATATATATATATAATTATTATTTAGTACCAAGGCAAGATTTTAAAAGATATCCGTACATTTACAAAAATGGTGGGATGAAAGACTGTTAATTAACTAGCCAGATTTTATTCTTTAGGTTTTATCTTACTACTCCCCATGCCATTTTAGAAGGGTCGCTTTGTGGCTTCATAGCCAATGCATCCAGATAAGTCTGCCCACAAAGATCCAAATGAAGATGAAATGGAATATACAAGAATTAAATGACCGCAAGAGAAATAGTGATATCATCAAGATACGTATTAGAAACTGCATGCTATAATTCAAAGCCGTCATTTTTTGACAGGTTACTTGCTCATTAATAAATATTATTACCCCCCCCCCCCAATATTACTATTTAAGTGAAACATCCTGTAAGGAATAATTTAAAAAATCCTGCCGGCTGTTATACAGGAAAATACGGAAAAGGCGCACACTGCACTGTGAAAGCTAAATTAGACCATCCATTAAAAGTACATGCAGGTCTTTCAATTTTTTCGTAGTACAATGACCATAAGTCATGATAAGTTTAACTACAAAGATCCAATGACCATAAGTCATGATAAGTTTAACTACAAAGATCCAATGACCATAAGTCATGATAAGTTTAACTACAAAGATCCAATGACCATAAGTCATGATAAGTTTAACTACAAAGATCCAATGACCATAAGTCATGATAAGTTTAACTACAAAGATCCAATGACCATAAGTCATGATAAGTTTAACTACAAAGATCCAATGACCATAAGTCATGATAAGTTTAACTACAAAGATCCAATGACCATAAGTCATGATAAGTTTAACTATAAAGATCAAATAAAGCTGATATGAATTGTTTCATGGGACACTGACCATAAGTCATGATAAGTTTAACTACAAAGATCAAATAAAGTTAAAATGGAGTGGATAGGAATGAAATGGCCACAGGAGAATTAGTACCGCCATCGGGACATGAAAAAAAACAATAGAGTACAACATAACTATTTTCCGTCATGTTTTGACCGGTAACTTACTCGTAATAATAGAAATATTTATGCTTAGGAAGTGTCTAGACTATTATGCAGCTCAAGGGATTAAACAAACAAATAACTTTAATCTGGGTGAAGAAATTACACTTTTCAAAAGGCCGAGAATATAATTGAACATCTAATAAGATGGCGTGCCTGAAGTTAAAAGAGGGAAACATTATAATGGAAACACAGATCTAGAAAATACATCAGCAAAACTTTATGACAATGAAAGGACAGAAATAAACAAAAGATAACAGGGAAAGCTTAACTATATTAACTGTAAAAGTGGAAGAAAGTTTAACGACAAAGCTCCAAGTCCCAGGACCATATATAATAAAGGAAAAATGGGAGCATTGAGCGATTTAGGGATTGATATGATCATCTAAATGTCAAAAAATATTTCTATTATCAGGTAGTTTATAAACCTAATGGCCACCTGCTGTTCCAACTCATTTCACAGAAATCTGTTACTAAATAAACAAGAAAATTTGCCAAAGTAATGGACATGTTAGATCATTAACAACTGACAAGTGTATAATCAAAATCATATTGCACATATCTATACTGTTATGTCTATTTAAATATATTGTTCTCATCACCATTTACCCTTTAGCTCCCTGAGGAACATAGGCCTTCAATAAATTAATGTTAAGCTTGTGCTATTCCTTCAAGGTCTTTCCATGTCTTCTGTATCCCCTTCATGTCTGTGTCCAGTTCATTTCTTCATGTGTTTTTCAGCCCCCCCCCCCCCCCCCCCCCCCCCCCCCCCAATTACCCTGAGATGCCATCAACAAGTTTCCTCAATGTGTGCTAGCATCTTCTCACCTCTTGCTCCCCTGGCACTTGTCTGGCTCCTGCCATTAGCTCAACTTCGGTGACCCTTCCACACCATTTCAATCCTTCTAACCTAAGCCAGCACCCACCCATGACAGGCTGTAATTTCTTGTCTATGGTTCTGGCTGTATGACTTTTATTTGTTCCCACACAAGACTGCCTATAAAGTAGCCCCTTTTTCTCCCTTAAATTTAACTAACATCGCTAAGACAAACACAAATACCATAATAAATAAACAACTTTTGGTTTGTACAATTTGTTTCACTTCACCCTTATTATTTTTATTTTTTCAATAACTATTTTCAAGAATACTCTTACTTTTTTTTCAATAACTATTGTCAATAATTGTTATTCCATATGACAGTAATTGAAGTATCGTATATCGCTGAGATTGTTTCAGTATTTCACGAGAAGTAAACATCAACAGCCCAGTGTAGTTCCTGGGGGTCTCTTAAGTGACAAAAAAAAAAAAGGATTACTGCCCCCTCAAGCATGTTGTACCAGGTGACTACTATGAGGTTGTGCATGGGATCTGGCATCATCATCATGTAAAACAAACTGGGACAGAAACCACCACTGCTAGAGCCTAGTGCAAGCTTTCTGCAAGGGGACTAGCTGCATGCTCTGTGAGGAGCACAAAGGAAATTAATGATGAAACATCAACAACTTTGTTAAAGCACAAATCTACAAGAAAGCTAACTGCTCATTATTCACTCTAACAAACCTTTATGTTCAGCCCAACACTCTTGGGTTGCCAGGTGTTCAAACTATCGCAATGTGGAACAGCTAGAACTAGAATATTCTCCTCTTATGTGAGATCTGGAGAAAATAAGACAAGAGAAGGAACTCTCTGAAAGTTGGGAATTCTGAAGAAAAAACCCAAGCTAATTGACCAGCATAAACCTGTTCATATGTTTAGCATATGTGCAGCAACTGTTGGATAGGACGGACATACACTGAAGAAACCTATTAATAGCAATTAAGGCAACCGTTGTTCTGGAATTCCCAAAGTAAGAGACATGAGGGAGAAGACACGTGGAGAAGAGAACTGGAAACATAAATGAAAGCGATGAGAAGACATGAAATGATCTTGAACTGATGGAAGCAGACTTGGCATGTGTTTGTTGAAGGCCTATGCTCCGTGGGGAGCTGGAGGACAATGAAAGAATGAATGTGTAGCAACTGAATTGTGTGTGTCTATATTGATGTTATTCAGTAGATACACGTAAAAAAAAAAAATTTTTATGAGCTTTGTGACTATGGTTAATTAAAACATGCAAAAGCAATACTGATAAACTTGCTTCAAAATGTGGGAATCAAAAATTGTTTCAGGTAAGATCTATTTCTAGTTTGCAGTACGGAGGGAGTGGATATCAGCCTATGAAACAAAGACATCTCAGAGACAATAATCACCACGTATTGCTATTTCAACCAGTATGTCATCACGACTTGAAAGGAGAGCAAAGAATACTAAAACTGGACACCACGAAGCATGATGTGGACGGCAACAAAGAGTCGTCCCCTGTATCGTGTAAAAACTTAATAAACAAAAACTCAACAAGAACAAGTCACCCCAAGCAAATAATACAGATAATTCAACTCAGCCATCTAAGACAGAAAAAAAGGGCTTCTGTTTAAAAAACAGTTTTCCCATGTTTATTTAATGCACAAATATTCCAGGTATCAAATCTGAAGATCTTCCTAGAAGAAGAAAAGGTGAGTCGGCAGCCCAGACATTATCAGGCACTCCAGAAATCCCTAGTGCTTAAGAGAATTAGAGGTAGACCAAAAAAACACACAGAGAAGTGAAATGGAGAAAGAAATTAAATTGATGGAAGACAGGGATAGACCCTGAGCTGGTGGCACACAACATGACAACCTGGCATTCATTTGATGAATGCCTATGTTTCTTGGGTAGCTTAAGGGTGATGATAATGATGATTTTAAAAAAATTTAAAAAAGTGACAATCCAGATTTTTCTGCAACCTGTTTCCTCTATCCCATAACCATAACCAGATACAAGGAAAATAAGGATACTCGATGAGAGGTCACAGCAACTGGGCCTAAGAATACACTGTGAAAGACAAAATACTTGTAAGACCAAGTTTATGAGAATCAATGCAAAAAATGATAGCTAGGCTGCACTTGGAGAACCATCCCTACAAGATTTCTTCTTCTTCGTTCACCCTCAGATGTCAACTTGAATAAGTTCAAAGAAAGCAGTGGTCAGCCTGAGGCTGTTGATATCTCCGTAGATTTTCTCCAGGAATGGTACTGGTGATGGCCATATGCGTTTTCTCTGTTCCTCATATGTTGGGCACCTTTGAAGCAGATGTTCGGCAGTCATTTTACCAGTGCCACAGTCACACTCATCAGTAGTTCCTATCTTTAATTTGTTGAATAGATGGTATCTCAATCTGTTATGACCTGTGCGGCGAAGTCTGAAGATTACCACTTGTTCACTTCTACTGAGCTGGTAATACAAATCATTTTTTGTGTGGCCTGGATGCTCTTCTACCCACTTGTGCCTGTACCTCCTCTTGATAATACTCTTGGCCTCCTCATAAGTTATATTTGTGTCAAGTTGAGGAAGCTTCCCCCTTCCTTTGCCAATCTGTCAGCCTCTTCATTTCCAGGGATGTTGCAGTGAGAAGGGATCCACTGTATCACAACTCTTTTGTACTGCTGACATAGTCTGTGAAGTGTTACTCTTAGGTCATCCAGTTCGGCATTACTTTGACTTTTCAGCGTTGTAATCACTGACAGCGCATCTGAGAAGATAGCTACTGGTCTCTCTGAGCTTTCTTCTGTCATTAGAATTTCTGATGCAGTTTTTAAGGCCTCTGCCTCTGCTCTGAAGTTACTTGAAAATCTCCCTGTTGCAACTGCTATCTTTTTTTTTGTGTGCCATTGCTTAAGCTCAGGAATACTCCTCCCCTCCCATCTTCTGTTGCATTAGTTGCTGATCCATCTGTGTATGCATGGATCCAGGTGTTGCTTGGGTAATGTTTCTCTATATATTTTGTGGTTAGGACTCTCCTTTCTGTTTCATTTTGGCTGTTCTTTCTCTCAATTTCAGGAACGTTGTCTATCATTTCAGGGAAGCACTGTTGTTTCCAAATTGGTAGCTTGTGTGCAGTACATGTTGGCATAGCTGTTGATATTGCGTTTATGGGGTCTGCTCTCATCTTTGTTTTGACTGTCTCTACAAAGTTGCTTTGCTTCAGTCTTCCCCTTCCAAGTCCATTTATTCTCTGGTGCATTGGGTGGTCTATCAGCCTCCTGAATTTCTCGGCTTGTTGCTGGGCTCTGCTATCTCTTCTATCCTCCATAGGCTGGAGGTGAGTAATCTTTTTCAACTCTTCAATGAGTGTTGACTTCATGCCCCCTGTTATGATTCTCAATGCTTGGTTTTGGGTTCTGTTTATTTTGTCAAAGTTCGACTTAGCTGCCGTTGACCATGCTGCAATGCCATATTCTAAGACTGATCTCACTCACCCAGTATATACCTTTTTTAGTACTCTCTTGTCTGTTCCCCAACCCGTGCCAGCAAGTTTTTTCATGATTGCCATTCTCTGCCTTGCTCTTGTCCTGTTTTTCTCAATCTGGGTTTTCCAAGTCAAGCGGCAATCAAAGGTAATGCCTAGGTAGTTTGGGTTTTCATCCAGATGTAGATTTTTCCCATTTAGCACCTATTTGGAGATCTGTGGTTTGTTTGAGAGAGAAAACACTGTGTATGATGTTTTCCCTTCATTTATCTTTACTAGCCATGCCTTGGCCCACTCCTCCAATGATGTTAGGGATTGCTGCATCTGAATGCTTGCCATAGTGATATATTCCTCTGAGATCCACAGGGCTAAGTCGTCTGCAAAGGAGGCATTGTGGGTTCTTCTTGGAATATTCTCTGATATGTCATTAATATATGCGAGGAACAACGTGGGTGACAGGACTCCCCCTTGGGGAACACCCTGCTCCAATACCATCTTCCTACTGGTCTGTCCTTGTAGCTGGACTCTGGCAGTTCTATTCTCAAGATAGTGGCTGATCCATTTGAACATTCTCCCACACACTTCCCTTTATTGCAGCTTGACTTTCAGTCCATCTTTCCACACTTTGTCAAATGCTTTTTCTAAGTCCACCCAAACCACCTGTGTGTGCTTTTTTTCTTGGAAAGCGTCCTCAATTTTCTGAGATATAAGTGATCTAATCTTCAGTGAATCTGTGTTTTCTGAATCCTGCTTGCTGTGGGGCTAAGAGATGTTTTTCCTCTAGATGCCACATTAGTCGGGTATTAATTATGCGCTCCATCAATTTTCCAACACAGCTAAGTAGACTGATAGGTCTGTAGCCATTTGGTTCTGTCTGAACTTTGTCTTTCTTAGGTATTGGAATCAGTATGGTGTCCTCTTTTCCAGCTGCAGTTTAGGATGGCCAGAAGCTTCTTTTTTGCCTTTGTTCCTAGGCCTGTTAGCATTTCATTGGTTATCCCATCTTTTCCAGGGGACTTCTTTTTCTTTAGCGCCCTCATTGCCTCTTCCATTTCTTGCATTGTTAACTTTGCCATCATGTGTTCTTCTGGTGCAAGCTTTTTGTTGTCATGACCCTACAAGATTTGTACTCAGGCATATATCTTAACAGCAATATGGACAAAGATGGCTGCAGTGATATCACTTTAAGAAAGTATTTTGGAAATACAAGGAAATCAACAGAAATCTAAGCCCAACACAAAAATAGCAATCTTCAACTTGTGCATGACGCTGGCAACCTCATCATGTAAAACAAAATGCCATCATCACAATTTTCAACTTTAATGTCAAGGCCGTCCTACTGTTTAGCTCTGAAACACTGAGAGAAACATAATCTTCAACTTTGTCAAGGCTGTCCTACTGTTTAGCTCTGAAACACTGAGAGAAAACACAATCTTCAACTTTAATGTCAAGGCTGTCCTACTGTTTAGCTCTGAAACACTGAGAGAAAACACAATCTTCAACTTTAATGTCAAGGCCGGTCTACTGTTTAGCTCTGAAACACTGAGAGAAACACAATCTTCAACTTTAATGTCAAGGCTGTCCTACTGTTTAGCTCTGAAACACTGAGAGAAAACACAATCTTCAACTTTAATGTCAAGGCAGTCCTACTGTTTAGCTCTGAAATGCTGAGAGAAACACAATCTTCAACTTTAATGTCAAGAGTCCTACTGTTTAGCTTTGAAACACTGAGATAAAATAATCTTTAACTGAAATGTCAAGGCATTCCTACTGTTTAGCTCTGAAACACTGAGAGAAAACACAATCTTCAACTTTAATGTCAAGGCAGTCCTACTGTTTAGCTCTGAAATGCTGAGAGAAACACAATCTTCAACATTAATGTCAAGAGTCCTACTGTTTAGCTTTGAAACACTGAGATAAAATAATCTTTAACTGAAATGTCAAGGCATTCCTACTGTTTAGCTCTGAAACACTGAGAGAAAACACAATCTTCAACTTTAATGTCAAGGCAGTCCTACTGTTTAGCTCTGAAATGCTGAGAGAAACACAATCTTCAACTTTAATGTCAAGAGTCCTACTGTTTAGCTTTGAAACACTGAGATAAAATAATCTTTAACTGAAATGTCAAGGCATTCCTACTGTTTAGCTCTGAAACACTGAGAGAAAACACAATCTTCAACTTTAATGTCAAGGCAGTCCTACTGTTTAGCTCTGAAATGCTGAGAGAAACACAATCTTCAACATTAATGTCAAGAGTCCTACTGTTTAGCTTTGAAACACTGAGATAAAATAATCTTTAACTGAAATGTCAAGGCATTCCTACTGTTTAGCTCTGAAACACTGAGAGAAAACACAATCTTCAACTTTAATGTCAAGGCAGTCCTACTGTTTAGCTCTGAAATGCTGAGAGAAACACAATCTTCAACTTTAATGTCAAGAGTCCTACTGTTTAGCTTTGAAACACTGAGATAAAATAATCTTTAACTGAAATGTCAAGGCATTCCTATTGTTTAGCTCTGAAACACTGAGAGAAAACACAATCTTCAACTTTAATGTCAAGGCAGTCCTACTGTTTAGCTCTGAAATGCTGAGAGAAACACAATCTTCAACATTAATGTCAAGAGTCCTACTGTTTAGCTTTGAAACACTGAGATAAAATAATCTTTAACTGAAATGTCAAGGCATTCCTACTGTTTAGCTCTGAAACACTGAGAGAAAACACAATCTTCAACTTTAATGTCAAGGCAGTCCTACTGTTTAGCTCTGAAATGCTGAGAGAAACACAATCTTCAACTTTAATGTCAAGAGTCCTACTGTTTAGCTTTGAAACACTGAGATAAAATAATCTTTAACTGAAATGTCAAGGCATTCCTACTGTTTAGCTCTGAAACACTGAGAGAAAACAATCTTCAACTTAAATGTCAAGGCATTCCTACTGTTAAGCTCTGAAACACTGAGAGAAACACAATCTTCAACTTTAATGTCAAGTCAGTCCTACTGTTTAGCTCTGAAACACTGAGAGAAAACAATCTTCAACTTAAATGTCAAGGCATTCCTACTGTTAAGCTCTGAAACACTGAGAGAAACACAATCTTCAACTTTAATGTCAAGTCAGTCCTACTGTTTAGCTCTGAAACACTGCGAGAAAACAAAAATAAAACCATGACCAAGACATGACAGACTTTCATAAATGGGTGCTTACACACATGGATTGATACAGTACAAGGTCACCAATGTGGAACTGATGGCAAGAACCAGACAAGTACCAGGGGAACAAAACATGAGCAGAAAGTGCTAACGTTTGATCGGACCCACACACACACACGCTGAAGAAACCAGCTGACAGCATTACATGGCAGTCCTTATTCTAAAATCCCCAGGATAAGAAAAAGAGAGGAAGACTTAAACATACAGGGTGATGGGGACTAGGAAACAAACATGAAAGGGATGAAGAAATGTAATGATCTTGAACATTTGGTACAGGACAGGGCAGCTTGGCATGAACTTGTTAAAGGCCTATGCTCCACAGGCAGCCAAAGGGGGAATATCGATGACAATGATAATGGTTATTTAACTCTCTTCATCATATACAAAAATCAGGGGACATAATTCTCTGTTGGTTGGCAAGTGGGCGGTATTTCACCCAGCCCATCAGTCAATAAATTTCATTATTTGAATTCATTTCACTGCTGCATACATATATGCATGGACCATATTCACATCACGGACCATATTCACATCAACCACCGCACCCTACTCCAACTTTTGAAAACTTCTAAGTGTGTGCTGAAAAATGTGAAATACAGCATTTGGGGTGTACCCTTTAACTTTCATAAGATATATAGTTTCTGTACTTCCAATGTGGTATCACCGTCGTAATGTTCTCTTTAGCTCCCTAAGGAGTCACCACTGTATCTGGTCCCCTTACAGGAAGCCTGCACCAAGCATTCACATGTTCTTACAGTGGTGGGTTCTGTAACAATTTATTTACGTGATGAGGTTGCCAGCCTCACGAATAACCACATATTAGCTGACCTTGTACGACCATGCCGGAGGGAGCAGTAGTTCTATGCCTTCTATGTCCCATCAGAGACCCCCGTGAACTATACAGGGAAATACGATATTATACCGTACGCAACGCTATGCCTTGGCAACACAAACACACTTTCAGACCAATTTTCTAAAAGTTAATCAACTTGCAAAGTCATTCATACACTTTCAGACAGTGGCTTTCAAATCGTTTACCTACTTGTGAATTCATTAATTTACTTTCAGAAAGTAGCTTTCTTAATCTCAATCCTTTTATGGAATCATGTACTTTCAAAGTGTAGTTGTCAATATATTAATCAATATCTTCATTTATCAATCTACATGTACCTTTTAAAAAGTTAACTTGTGGAGTCATCAATCTTTTTTATTTCCCTCAGGGAGTGGCTTTCTAAATGAACCCGACTTCTACACGATTATCTCTTACCTGAATGACGTAGGCAGACGCAGAAGATGAAAAAGTGGCCAACCATTGGTACTCTGAGACCTCAGCGTTTGCAACAATATTAGTATGACGTCAAGCACACTCAACATTTAACTAATAAAAATTCTAGACAGTAAAAAATTCCATTGTGGTCTCAGCAGACATGCTGTTATCAAATTTTGCTGCCAGGTTTTATAAACATCATGTTCCAGTTTTTGCTATGCTATGTTTCCTCAATAACCAACATTAAAAATTATAAGCCAAAGATCTTGGTGCAATCTATGATGCACTTGAAGAAAATAAAGACATTTTTAAAAATAATAAATTACCAGATGGCAATCAATAAAGTTGCGCTAGACAGAAAATCTGTTATTGTACTTGTTACTTTCGGATTTGTGAGAGTGTTTATGAGATTGCAATAAACAGCATATTTTAAACTGGTTTTTCCATTTGTTTCAATTTAAACAAACTATCTGGCTGCTGCTCAACATATGTATGTCCTACTCAATGCCACAGGTTCTATTAATTCAAACAATCAAGTCAGCTAACATGAAGTTACACTCAGTTATTCAATCATCATTTTCTTTTGCACTCCTTGTGAAGCCTGCAGCCACCACTATAACTGGTCCCATTACAGGAAGTCTGCACCAGGCATGTCACATGCTCCTCAGAGGTGGTTTCTGTGGTAATTAGTTTGACATGATAAGGTTGCCAGCCCCATGCACAACCTCATTTTAGTCACCTTGTACGACATAAAAGTCTGTAAATGTGGAATTGATGACAAGAACCAGACAAGTGCCAGTGGAACAAGAGTTGAGAAGAAGACGCTGGGGATGGATAGGACACACATTGAGGAAACCTGTTGGATAGCATTACAAGGCAGTCATTGTTCTGGAATCCACAGGGAAAGAGAGGCAGAGGTAGAACAAAAAACACATGGAGAAGAGAACTGGAGACAGAGGTGAAAATGATGAGGACAACATGGAAAGAACTTGAGCAGATGGCACAGGACAGGAAGACTTGGCATGTGTTTGTTGAAGGCCTATGCTCCTTGGGGAGCTAAAGGGTGTTGATTGGTTGAATTGTACGACATGTCTGAGGTAGCAGTAGTCCTATTCTTTCTTTGTGTCATCACGACCCCACCCTCCCCCCCCCTCCCTCCCCCCCCCCCTCGCCCCCCGCCCCCCCCAAACCCCCCCCATCAGAGCCCCCCCCCCCCCCTCCCTCCCCCACCACCCCCGCCCCCCCCCCCCCCCCCCCCCCCCACCCCCACCCCCCCCCCCCCCCCCCCCCCTCCCCCCCACCCCCCCCCCACCCCCCCAACCTCACTACAAGTACTCAGTGATGCCATCCACAAATCAAGGATCTCTGACTATTAGACTACCAGTGCTAATTGTGTCACTGCTACCGACGCTCTGACATTATTGTAAAAAAACTAATAAAGTGAAAAACAACAAGCACTCAAGCAAATCTGCAGTGTGTCTAGACTGCCATACATCACATGGAATACAGTTACTTAATTTAATATTTATTTTATTACAAACAATCATAATTTTTAGTATCCCGACCCTCTTCCATAAGAACACACCAGAAGGGCATCTCAAACACCAGCAGACAAGCCCTCGGTTCACATCTCGAAGTCTTCCCTCAAATTCAACCACGCTGTTAAATCACGTTTGACTATTCAGTAACTCCTTAAAGTATGACAAGATGGCTATTTTTAATATGGACATCACATTTTTAAGGATTCCTTTCTGCTATTTTCATTCCGTGGACATTATACATTACTTAACATCAGTTCCCATCTGCATCTTATTCCTGTTAAAATAAAGTTCATTCATTCGATATTATGAGCATCAACGTACAAAATAAAATCTTTTTTGCCATTTACAAATATCTTCTGAGATTGGCTGAATGCCTTTTGAACAACCAATGCAACCTTGTTTTCAGGTACATGTTATTCTTCCTACTGTGTGCAACTTTGTCAACAATCGCAGTAATAAATGGTTTTGGTTAAACATAATGCAACAGATAAACAGAGATTTTTCAAATACACAGAGAACAATAAAATTCAGAGAAATAACCGATGCATAAAGAAGTATGTGATGCACAGCGGAATGTTAGACGAAATGCATAAATGATCAGACACATACATTCTTGCACACCCACATTATGTATACCCAGACCCAACATATACAATCAATACAACAAAATATGTGCACACCACATCTTCCCACACTACACACATAACACGTGCACAGTTATATGCAAACACAATGAATACCACCCAAGCAAACATACGCACATTGTCCTACACACATTCACATCCACCTAATACAAACATACATGTATGCATAAACTGCTCACGCAATCCAAAACCATGGCTAACTTAAAATGAACTGGAATCAGTATTCTCAGACACTGTCAACAGTTGATGAATTTGAAAATATAAACTTCCCTCTCATCCTATGAAATGGAGATTTTTTCATGACAGTGACATGTCCAACATCTGAGGCTGATTAGAATAAGCATATAATCTACCTGTCCCACATAGTTCCTGGAGGTCTCTAAGGAGACAATGAAAGAATAGGATGTCTGCTCCCTCAGGTACATCGACAGGTAACTAACATGAGGTTACCTGGGGAGCTGGCAATTTCATCATGTAAAACAAATGTCTGCAGAAACCACCACTACAAAAGTACATGAATGTTATGGTGAAGGTTTCCCGCAAGAGGATCAACTGTAGCGGTGGATCCATGTTCCACAGGGAGTGAAAAGTGAAATGATGATGATGATAACCTACTTACCCTAAGAGATCTGTCATATGAAGCACTGAAGACTTTAGTTCCAGAAGCAGTATGCAGAACAGCCAGAGCATAGACTGTCCCAGAATGACCCATCAAGGTCTCCAACTGATTGAATGTGCTCAGTTCCCAAACCTGAAACAAACAACACCAGGTTAACAAGTACCACAGTAACCTCAAGTTCGTTATTTCAAGACTAACAATTGTAGTGAAGACTTGATATAAAATACCCCTATCTACAATGGCAGCTACTACTCCTTAATGTACCATGCCTGGTAGAGTAGGAGATCATGTCTCTCCATAACTTCCAGCCTATAGTATCATTTATTAACTCTTTGAGGACATTGGGGTTTTCCCATGTTTTATGCAAGGAATATTTTGCGACTCAGGTTTTTCATATAGTGTTACCATGTAAGTGTCAGTTATTTCAAAGTTTTTAACTAATATATTCATGTTATACATATTTAAAAAGGAAAATGAATGAGGATTCTGAATATGTTCAGTTTATAAATTAAAAATTTTTTTTATGAGTTAAAATTAGTTGGAGACGGAAGAAAAAAATTTGAAAAAAAAACAAAAACATATCAGAATTACCCACTGAAGACAGCTAATCCATTACTTGTGTTATCCAAGATACAAATATTTGTAAACTACATCCACTGTGGAAATAAAACACATATGGTTCAAGTTTATACTCTAACTACTTTTTAATTGGCATCAAGAAAATGAAAGACACTCTTTTGTCACACATTTTCTGTGACACAGGTTTTTCATATAGTGTTACCATGTAAGTGTCAGTTATTTCAAAGTTTTTAACTAATATAGTCATGTTATATATATTTAAAAAGGAAAATGAATGAGGATTCTGAATATGTTCAGTTTACAAATTTAAATTTTTTTTTATGAGTATAAACTCGTTGGAGACTTGGAAGAAAAAAATGTGACAAAAGATAACAAAACACAAGCATATCAGAATTACCCACTGAAGACAGCTAATACATCAGTTGTGTTATACATTATACAAATATTTGTAAACTACATCCATTTTGAAAATAAAACACTTATGGTTCAAGTTTATACTCTTAACTACTTTTCAATTGGCATCAAGAAAAGGAAAGTCACTCTATTGTCACAAATTTTCTGCGACACAGGTTTTTCATATAGTGTTACCATGTAAGTGTCAGTTATTTCAAAGTTTTTAACTGAATATAGTCATGTTATATATATTTAAAAAGGAAAATGAATGAGGATTCTGAAAATGTTCAGTTTATAAATTTAAACATTTTTTATGAATATTTTTTTTTTTTTCGTACGCCCGCTAATACTCGAGGCGAAATCTCAGGTTATTATTTTATGTCTAACCTGACATTGATTTTACGTGAGTATCCCTTTTTTCTTGTACAGAGACAGGTGTCCCTCGCCATTCAGGCAAATACTCTCCGATTTTGGAGGTACCCATTACAGCTGGGTCGGCTCAGGAGCCGCCAATCCCTGGTCGACGACACTCCTTCAAATGTCCTCGCCAGGTCTCGAGTTAATCCAGTACAAATCTCGGTCGACGAAAAATCCTCAAATGCCGTCACCCGGGTTTGATCCTGGATCACCCAGTCGCCAGAGCGGTGTGGTAACCACTACGCTAGCGCGGCTCCTTTATGAATATAAAGTAGTTAGAGACGAGGCAGAAAAATATTTTGCTATATGTTCAGTTTATAAATTTAAACATTTTTTATGAATATAAAGTAGTTAGAGACGAGGCAGAAAAATATTTTACTAAACAAAAAACAAAACAAACATATCAGACTTACCAATTGAAGACAGCTAATCCATCAGTTGTGTTATCCAAGATAGAAATCACTGTAAACTACATCCATTTTGGAAATAAACCACTTATCAAGTTTATACTCTAACTACTTTCCATGTGTCATGCAGAAAATGAAATACACTCTACTGTCACAAATTTACAAATAATTGAAAAAGAACACAAAATGTGACATATATGCTGAACTGCTCTCACAAAGAACACTCATTACACCCCAAATTAGAGATACAGTAGAACTCCATTTATCCGAACCCCAATTATCCGAACATCCAATTATCCGAACACTTTTTCCAGAAAAGAAAAAAAAATCAGGCGCCACCATTCACGTTAGACTACATTTCTGAATCTTTTGATGCGGCAAGCTTCAAATGTGTGCGAACAATTTGTAGAGGAGAATATGGGGTAATGGTCGGTCGCTAACGTACAGGAAGTCAGTTAGATCATAAAGTCAGTTAATATCTGGTTTACCAATCCAGTGTACGTGTGCGTTCTATGCAGAACACTTGCTAAACAGACAGTTCAACTTAAAATAATTGTGTCTGCTACTACAGCAGAATAACTTTGGTGTACACGTATTTCTCTGTGCGATATGGCATCTTCCAGTAGGCCTAAAGCATATAATAGGAACCGCAATGTTTTGTCAATTGAAACGAAAACAGAAATTATCAAGAGACCAGGAAAAGGTGAAACTGTGTCTTCACTTGCGAGGATTTTCAATGTTGGGAAAGCTACCGTCTCTGACATCAGAAGTAACAAGGATAAAATTATGAGTTTTGCATCGAATTTAGATAGCGAAAATGGGTCGAAGAAACGTAAAACCATGAGAAATGCGAAAGATTTGAAATTGGAAGAGGCTTTGTATATATGGTTTGTGCAAAGAAGAAGCAAAGGGGAACCTATCTCTGGCTCTCTATTGTGTGAAAAAGCACTTCAGTTCAACAATCAACTTGACGGTCCTCCTGACTTTAAGGCTAGCCAGGGATGGTTAAGAAACTTTAAATCTCGTCATGGCATACGAGAATTGGAGATTCAAGGGGAATCTTTATCTAGCGATGCAACTTCCGCTGAAAATTTTAAAGAAACATTCTTGGCTTTTTTGGAAGAAGAAGGTTATTCACTCGATGATGTGTATAATGCCGATGAGACTGGCTTATACTGGAAATCATTGCCTCAAAAATCACTTGCATCTCAGCGCGAAGCAGCTGCCCCTGGGTTTAAAAAGTGCAAAGAGAGAGTAACAATTTTGGTAGCCGCGAATGCCCGTGGAAGTCATCGTTTACCGGTGCTAATGATCGGCAAAGCCAAAAAATCACGTTGTTTAAAGAATGTGACATGTCTCCCATTGTGCTACAAAGCACAGAAGAGTGCTTGGATGAATAGTGAAATATTTCTTGATTGGTATACAAATCAGTTCATCCCAAATGTGAAGAGGTTGAGAGAACAAGAAAAGAAAACTGGAAGAGTAATTCTTGTACTGGACAATGCACCATCTCACCCAGAGACGGATACATTGAATGCAGTTGATGCAAATTTTAAAGTAATTTTTCTGCCTCCTAATGTAACAGCACTGATTCAACCAGTGGATCAGGGTGTTATAGCAAAGCTTAAACAGATGTACAAGAAGGAAGTCCTGCGTCGTTTATTGTTGGCTGAAGATGAAGAAAGTGTGGTGGCGTTTTCCAAAAAGCTTAATCTCAAAGACTGCTGCTATATGTTAGCTGATGCTTGGACCACCTTGTCACAAGATAATCTCAACAAGGCTTGAAATAGATTGCTTGAGAAAAAAGGAGGAAATGAAACTACTGCAGTGGACACAAATGATGATTGTATAAATGAAGTTGTGGAACTGTTTCAAGCAATGCCCGGATTTTTGGACTGTGACAAAGATGATGCACACATGTGGCTAGAAGATGGTAATGATTCTGGTTTTCAATTTTTGAATGACGAAGAAATTTTGTCTTTTGTGCAAGAAGAAAATCAAATACATGTAGTGACCGATGATGAAGACTCCTCAGAAGTACATGATGTACTTGTAGATTATGAAGAAAACCCAAAACGTCGACCAAGTCCTGAAGAGGCCTTTATAGCACTAGAAACAGCGATGGCTTGGTACGAGCAAGAAGATGACAGCTGTCCTACACAGCTTCTGCTGTTGAAGAGAATGCGGCACTTAGCAGCCAAAAGGAGACTATCCAGTTTGGTGCAAAAGAGGATTCCTCATTATTTTAATAGTGGGCTACATCTGTGCAAGTACATGTATACGTAAGTTGCGCCTGGTTTTGCATCGTTTGTAATGTTATTTTGAAAACATTTCTCTTTCTTAAAAAAAATAATTAATACAAGTAGTTCATGCACTGCAGTGTAATGACAGATTTTGGTGATACAGTGATCTAATACAGTGTGGGTATTATTATTACAGTACAAGTAAATATGTTTTATAGTGTATTTTCCTTGTGATGGTTAATTATTTTTAGAAATATGTGTACATGTACTCGATACATTATGTAATCCAATTATCCGAACATTTGATTATCCGAACGATGCTCGGTCCCATGGGGTTCGGATAAATGGAGTTCTACTGTATTTACAACTTAACTTTAGTGTGCCATTTTAGGAAACATTCATCTATGTGCAGAGGGGGGTGGTCAGTGCATCCTGCACAATAATAGTTTGTCCTTTTCCTGTCGTCAGGTGTACTGCAAACTTTACACCTATTGAACTTAGTGCTTCTTTGCATTATATGTTTTGCACCCTCCAGTCTTTCCAATGGGTTATCTGATAATTTACTTGGCCTTGGAGGATTTAGCATGCGGCTGATTTCAGGCTGCTTTTCTTATATATTGTTGAAATGGTGTTGGGATTCCAGGAAAGGAAGAAGCAAGACTGGATAACACCATTCAAGTTCTTCCTGCAATGTAATGATATGAGGTGCTGTTTTATCAATTAGAGTTGCAAGTTTGATGGCTTGTTCTATTATCTTTTCCTGTCGTATTTTGTCTCTATGAACTTTGTTACCAGTATTCTTTAATAGCTCCCAGTGTTGTTGTGTGTTTTCAGTGGGTAAATCTGTTGTGTATGTAAGAATGAGTTGCGTCATTTGCTCAACGTATGTTTTATTTTGCAGCAGTGTGTTGTTGAACTTCCTGTGAGGTGAGCATTTGGATGTGATATTTGTGTGTGTGGTGTTTACAGTTGCCAAAACTGCTTTGTGGTCTGTGAATATGAGGGTTTCTGGCAAGTGTTTGGACTCGATTGTACAGTGCGTTGATGGTGAATAAATTCTATCTAGTCATGCTGTTCTGCCATGTGCGTTATTTGTGTGTGTGGTGTCAGTGCCCTTGGAATGTGTCTCTCCGTAGGTGTCCTTTAAGCTGTGCATGTCTACTATGGTTTGTAGCATATCTAGCTGGTGAGTGCCCTCCCTGTTTGCCAACCGAATTTGTGTTTTGACATCCCTGCCTATAACATCCATTTTTGTCAGTATACAATTAAAATCTCCCCCTAATATGATGTTCTGCCCCCTGTATGAATGCGTGAGTATGCTTTCTAGGCTATCATAAAACAAGAGTTGGTGTCTGTAATCTGGTGGTGCATGTATGTTTACTATGGTGTATGTTTGTGTGTTGTTCCTTACCTGAACTATGGCTATTCTACCCTTACTATCTCTGTTTTTCCTGATAATTTCCCACCTATCTGATGTCTGTACGATAGCTACCCCTGAACCTATATTCTGAACACTAAGGCTAAAACATGAATGTCTAAGTCCTAATTTTGTCGTGATATGGGCTGCGTGTTCGTCTGTGTGTATGTTGGTTTCTTGAACCAGTATAAAATCTGGATGGTAAATGTGTATGAGTGTTATGAAATGTTGTAATTTTGTGCGAAGGCCACGAATATTTACACTAATTATTCTAATTTCTGCCGCCATTCTTGAAATGTGGTATTTGCTAATAGTGCAATTACATAAAAATTGGTGTTTGACGTCAGGGGAAAATGTCTTTAGTCTGTGTTATCAGGGCTATCCAGCACAATGAAGAGCCTTGGGCTGGTGTCTGACAGTGTTCTACGCCTGGGTGGTGTTTCCATATGTTGCTTGTGTGTCTTTTCTTTGTTTGGACTATTGTTTTTATAAGCTTGCGCTGGAGTAGGAAAATGCTTGGGGTCTATCATCGTAAAGTTCGGTGTGTCTTATGTAGTGACGTTGTCCTCAGAGTGGTGTCTTCTTTGTTTATTATTTCTCGTGACTATTTGGAACTTCTCTTTGTCTGCAGGCTGGCGGGGAGATAGTTTTTGTTGTGCTTGTTTATCTGGTTGTGTACGTACTTCTTGTCCTTTATTTTTTTTGGGGCACCTATTTGCCCAATGGTCTTCTTGCATGCAAAAAAGGGCATGCCGTCTTCCGTCCTGGTATGGTGTCAAAAATTTTGTGTCTTTTGCCCCTGCCCGTTGATTTCTAAATCCACGTAATGGGGGAGGGGATCTTTGGGTTTGCAAAGCAGGACCCACTTGTCCATAGCAATTTTTAACTGGAAAGTTTCCGCCTCGGCGTCTCCTGAGACAGCCACAGCTATCTTTCTTGCCGCCTCCTTTTTCAATGTTGGAGGCATCCAGTGGAGGGTGGCTTTCGCCCGTTCTTTGTGTAGATGCTCCACTAGAACCGATAACTTTGAAGTCTGCCACTCCAATCGTTTCCCATGTAGGGAGTTGCACTGGGCGGCTTGCGCACCAGGCGCCAAGGTGGCATACCACCGATGTGGGTCTTCAAACCGGTATTTCGACGATATATCATTGGGCATGATGCCGCACGGGCCCGTTAAAATACTTGCTATTAGCGAATAGGAGGCGCGCCCAGCCTGTGCTCCAAAAATGGACAACACCAAAGTGCCGCTTTGGTGCAAGGCACCTCCTTCGAAGTCCTCGCTGGCATCAAGGTTGATTTTTGTCATCATTTTGATGTGGTGATTTCTTACAATTTTTAATGACCAAAGAAAGTGGATACTTCTACTTACGAAGTTTGGAAAAATACAGTTGAATCGAGCAGGTTTCACTACACGTGTAAAATCTTAGGAAATTTATTTGGAACACACGTTTAAAAATAAATTTAAATGGTCCGTAACAGAGTATAACCGATTATCCTTTTTGGAAAGTATCCTTCTTCTTCGTTCGTCCTGAAAAGGGCGGTGGTTGCGTTGTGTCTGTTTACGCCTAAGCTGTGATATCTGCACCTTTCGGTCGACACATCCGACTTCTGCACGGCATTTTTAGGACCGGGTTTGCCTTCCCATTTCGATCCACACTCGCTCAGCCAGACTGCACAGCTGCAGACTGTTTCCAGGACCACCACGTGGAGGTGGAGTGTGGTCTTGACCAGCTCTGGTTCGCTGGTCCTGACGCAGGCAGTCAAGCTATGAGTCGCTGACTGCGGTCTCTATTGCTGCGTCTTGAAGTCCCGGAAAGTATCCAAAAGGATTTGTTTTTGTTTTTAATACCCCTTCTGGGGCTCAAAGTGAGGTCTATTGACTTTATTGAGTTATATGTGTAAATTTTGTGTGATCCAGGCCCTGGCTAAGACACTTTGATCTTAGCCAAAAGAGAAGCGATCAAGAGATGAACTACTGAATATACAGATTCCCTGATTAAAACTGTAAGCTGAAAGACTAGTTCAAAAACTTAAACTTAAGACTGGCTGAAAAAAATGTAACTAGCTAAAACTGTTATTTCTTTTGTTATTAAAACAAAATACTAATAAATTTTTACTCTATGTATTACATCATAATAACGTCTTTATTTAAAGTATTTAATCATTACAAAAGCAATGAAAATGTTATTACAACTTTTACAATATAAAAATAATAACATTTGATTTTTACTTTTATTTCCCTTTGTTAATTAACAAATTTATATTTTTACTTCCCTTCGCAAAACAAACGTGCTCAAAGTCTTTGTTATCTCCCATAATGCCGCGTTTTTAACACTGTCAGAGACACCGCTTGTCTATTATCAAGTCTATTATACTATTATATTGTCTATTACAGAGGTTTTCAAACTTTTTTGGTCCGCGGCTCCCTTGACCTGTGCATAAATCACCGCGGCTCCTCTCTATACTACGAAGATCTATATTTATTGATGGACCTTGGCTCATAATATCGAGCCCAAAACTTTTCCCAAGCTACCGTGACGCCCATAGCCGAGGGCCGCGACGCCCCTGGGAACCGCGATGCACAGTTTGAAAACCTCTGGTCTATTATATTGTCTTTTATACTAAGGATGGCTACCGACCGTGCAAAATGGAGACATTTTGTTCCTGTCCTAAAATCGCGTGATGGCCACTGACTGCTTTGTCAATTAGCCTCTCCCCCCCTTTTCTGGCCCAGGGGAGGGGGGGGGGGTGCAGCCAAAGGAGGGGAGCTGGACATTTCCTGGGATCTCAGAAAATGTTTATGTGAAGACTAGCATTCACATTTTGTGTAAGCCTGCATAGTTTTATATATCGTAATTCGTAGAAATTATGATCATAATATTATGTAGTGTTGGGAAATGTAGAGGTATAATGAATATTATTATTTACGCTATCATAGCATATTTATGCTATCATAGCATCAGTGCATCAGTGTGATTTATCCCTTAAACGGATAAGTGGGGTCATATTTACCCCACCACTTTTCCATTTTTCTATATCACCATGGCTACCGCTTCAGTATTATTTTATGAGTATATGAGGAGAACTGCTGTAAGACGGGGGTAAGACGGTAGAATGAAAAACTATTTATTTGTGTGTTTTCTTCGTTTTTTTTCATTCTACAGTACCATTTTATGACAGAGTCGAACACAGCGGTGCTACATTTGGTTATAATGTACTAGATTTGGTACAATTTTGACTTCTAAAGTACAGAAATAGTCATAATACTTGGTAATAGTACCAAATCTGGGGTTCAAACTCTACTGAAAAAATATTATTCTAATTTATTTATTCAAAGTTTCATTTGTACTTCGATACATAATTGTGCATACATAGCATTCACAGAGCTACCAGCTAACCTGGAATAGTTTTTATTGTATTTGGTACCTTTTTGGTACTTTTTAGTTCCTAAGTCTGTTACATTAAAAAAAAAAATTGTGGCAACGCTGGTCTAACGGTTTATTCGTCAGTGTGCATTGGGGACTTGTCATGTATAGGGGGGTTTTACTTAAATGATTTTCGTTTTTTTTTTTAGATATAGGCCTAAATGAGGTATAATATTACCCGGTAAACCATTACAAGTTATGTGATTATTTTTTGTAATGGAAATAAGCAAAATTGAAAAAGCTTAGGTTTAGAGGTTCAAATTTTTTCTCTCTCTCTCTATGTATGTATATATATATATATATATCCCTTAGTTTTGATGTCACAACTTCATTTTTCTGGGTTTTTTTGGGAATATTTGCTATTACTTTGTCTAATAAATTCTAATAAAATTGCTTGTAAAAAAAAAAGTAAGATCATATTTTGATCTTAGTGGTACAAAGACAGCCACAATGCCAAAGGCAAAAGTGTCTTCCTGGAACAGATGAAGAAATTTGTGGAATGGCTGCAGAGTGCTGAAGAAGAATCTGATGAAGAGGATGGAGAGGAAGACTAGACTGATAATACCTTCCATGTTGCTACAGTTCACAATGCAAAAGTTCACATTATCTCGACCACTTCATAATCAGAGTGTGTGTGTGTGCTTGTTTTGCACTTCAGTGTTAGCTTATGAGCAAGGGAAGGAGTATTGTTACATCTGTACAGATATGCATGTTTTATTTTTTCTATTTATGTTGAATATATTTCTATTATTTTCTTGTCGGTTTTTTTTTTTAAAACTAACTTTACCTTGCAGTGAAATTTGACACCTTTTAAAATGTGTATATTCTAGCAAAAAAGCGAATGACAAATTTTTTTTTCTTTCATTTTTTATTATAAAGCCCCCACAGTGTTTTGTTATACCGGTATCCATAAAATGTTCCTCCACTTCATATCTTCTCATTTAATGAAAGATTTAATATTTTATAGGTGTCATTCCATTCTTCGTTGCATTATTTCTCTTTTCTACCCATCTATCATATTTTTTACAATTTGAGACAGCAAAGAAGATAACACTAGATTTTTATTTCCACATCAGTGTGGGGGTTACTTGTAGAAAACAAGACAAAGTGAGAAGTGAATGTTTCTTGTGACACTGAAGTTTTGTCCCCTCACCAAGAATGAATAAAGTATACTTGATCCGAACAAAACAAAAAAAGTATGATCATACGTTTAGAACGAACAAATAATATATATTTTTTGACCTCAAGTGCTCCAAGGATAAAGAAATATACAACAACAATACATTTGTTCATTTTTGATCATCCTTGATCCCATTTAAATTTATTTTTATCATCTTCTAACGGTGTAAACTGAAACCGTTTTTGAGATGGAAGCAAAAAAAGCAACTGCAGTTTTCAATCTGGAAATGGAGTACTAGAGGGAGGATGCCTCCATAAATCGGGCACCCTGCTGTTGTCAATAACCAGCCCTCAGACCGTGGCGAAGGCGTCGCCATCTTTCCTCATGAGTGCGCTGGTGGGCCCTGGTGGAATACCGAGCTAGGGAGTCTCTTCTCTCTACAGATTTGAGAATCCCGTCCGCTGGTATTTCAATCTGATATCACATGTCCACGGACGTGTCTTCGAGAAACTGCACGGAAGGAAAATACAGCTTTCCAACCCAGAACTAACACTGTATATTGAGCACCTTGAAAAAGAACGCCCTATGTCCCAGTCTTGACATATGGATGCGAGTCATGGGCAGTGACTACAACCCACGAAAGCCAGATCCAGACCTCAGAGGTGAGGTATCTGAGGAGAGTGGTTGAGGTGGCAAGAAGAGACATGGTCTGCGGCCAGACGATACGTCAAGGCCTAAAATCCCACCCGCTACAGACCCAAATAGAACAGTCCCAACTGGGATGGTTTGGCCATGTCTGCAGAGTGGGAGAGGATCGGCTGCCACGACAAGCGTGGGAAACAAAGAGCCAGGGATCCAGACCCCCAGGACGACCCAGAGTCCGCTGGGAGGACAACATTAGACAATCTTTGAAGCACCGAGGACTAGAATGGAACCAGCTGATAGAATAGTCTGGCGCTCTCTCTTCCAAACCTCTACACCTCACAGTAGAAGGGGAACGACTAAGTAGTAGTAGTCGAAAAAGAACGCTCAAAAGTCACCCTCAGTTGGCTTCCGCCAACAATGAAAGAAACGACTGTGAAAGCCTTGGCGGCATCAGTTATGGGCGACTAAGAAGCCGAGGTCTATAAGATTCGAAATGCTCCGGATAAATGGGGTGTGCTCTGCCGGCCATCGACAGATATCCCACATTACAAAGAACTACGTTTCAAAGAGGTGAATGCACCAAAACACAAAATTATGGTAACAGTGCCTGGACGGCGAACAGTGTGCCCTCAAACGAACAGTACGGAGCCCGCTAAGAGCAACGACGAAGAACCCACAGAGCCTTTGACCACGGAGGATGGGTGGAAAGTAGTTTCCTTTCCCGACTCACGGAACAAGAGGCAGCGACGACATTCACCCCTCGACAGTCCTGGTGATGGAACAAGTACCAGTACAGAAATGGAAAACAACAAAACACCCTTACATCCCATGGCACCAAGAAAAATAAGCCAGCGAGTAACATGACCCAAGACCCATGAGAAGACAAGCAACGCAGGATCCAATGATAGATCAACACAAGAAACTACGATTCTAGACACCGTAGCCCAACCCAACCCAGCAGATCCAAGTCAGACAACCACCCCAACACAGGACCTGGAAGACAACACAAATTACACATCACCGACCAGATCAACTACCAGAATCGTAATAGACCTAGAAGACGGTGGAAATACTTGCTACAACAACCAAGAAAGACACTAGGACCAATTTGACAACGGTATGTAATATATCCCACAATGTCATTACAAACATATCCTTTTTATTCATTTCATATTAGACGTATAAAATGGCAGAGGAAATTTTGATAGTGTAAATGTTAGTGGCCTTCGCTCAAAACTACATCACATCATAACACTTATACATAAACACAAGCCCTGCCATCACCGGTGTCAATACCTTGTCGAGGTATGGCGGCTTGCGTACCGTGATTACCCCCAGAGCTATGCCAGTGGGAGTTTTACTCCTGGAAGGTTCTACCAAGCTGGACAGGTTTGCGTGGGCAGGGGTCAGACGAAAGCAGATACCCTGGTCCTCCAGGTTAGGGGTTTTAGCATAGGGCTGACACCACTGTCTATGCAAAAAAAATTGAAGTTATGGAAACAACAACGAATAAACAAACTTTGCTGCGGGACGGACATCCGGAGTCTGAGGCTCGTATGACTGTCAGTGGTGAAAGCCGAAAGGAAGCCACTGACATGAGAACGGACGTCCTGACCGCAAAACATGATACAAGAATAGGATTTTGGAATGTCAGGACAATGAATGAGATGGGTAAACTAAAACAGGTCACGGCAGAAATGAGAAACTATAGGTTACACATTCTAGGGATAAGCGAGAGCAAATTGACAGGGGCAGGAAAAGTTAAAACAGCAACAGGAGAAACAGTACTTTACTCTGGAAGAGAGGATGGACAGCACAATGAAGGTGTAGCCATTATTCTACAGAAAGGAATAGAAAGGACGTTACTGGAATGGAAACCCATCAACAACAGACTGATAAGATTAAGATTGAGAGGTAGATTCACCAATACTACAATGCTATGCACCAACTAATAACAGCGATGAAGAGGTCAAGGATTAATTCTATCAACAACTGCAGAAAGAAATGGAAGACACACCTAGATAATATGATCTTATTATAGTACTGGGAGACCTCAATGCGAAAGTTGGTACACACAATACATATAATGAAAGAGTAATGGGGAAATGCGGCAGCGGAACAGCAAACGAAAATGGGGATAAATTAATAAGTTTCTGTAGTATTAACAACCTGGTCATTGGAGGAACACTTTTCCCACATAAAGAAATTCACAAATTAACATGGGAATCACCAAATGGTCGGGGTAGAAACCAGATAGACCACATCATGATTAACGGTAGATGGAGACATGCATTACAAGATGTGAAGGTAAGAAGAGGTGCAGATGCGGGAAGCGATCACCATTTAGTAGTAGCAAAACTGAAAGTGAAACTAAGAAGGGCTGGACCAACTGTAACTACACAGAAAATGTTTAACATCAGCAAATTGAAGGACCCTCTTACCAGAAAAGCTTTTGCGGCTGACATAAAGAAACGATATCAATTAGCCAAAAGCCAGGAAAAGACATTGACTGATGATATAGACCAGAAATTCAACACCATTTCAACAATATATAAGGAAAGCAGCAAATCATGCTTGGGATTCCAGGAAAGGAAGAAGCAAGACTGGATAACACCAGAAACATTAAACACCATAACACTGAGAAAGGAAATGAAAAGAAAGAAAACAGAAGCGAAGTCCCCCAGGTTAAAGCAACTATATAGCGAACAGTACAGTCAGCTGGACAAGGAAGTTAAAAGCCAAACCCGAGCCAACAAAAGGAATTTCCTAGACGATCTTGCAAGACAGGCAGAAGAGGCAGCACTGAGAAATGAACAAAGCACAGTATACAAAACAACTAAATTCATCAGCGGAAAACGAGGTGCAAACAATATTACATTAGTAAGAGATAAGCAAGGAAATCTCATCTCGACAGCAGAGGGACAGGAAACAAGATGGGCAGAGCACTTCAGAGAAGCTCTGAACAAGGAACCACCAGAGACACAATTGAATGTTCCTGAGGCTGAAAACGATCTAGATGTAAATACAGACATTCCACGAAAAGAAGAAATCATCACAGCAATCAAAGGGTTAAAGAACGGAAAAGCTCCTGGCCATGATAACTTAAATGCAGAGCTATTTAAGACAGACCCTGAGCTAGCAGCAGAACTATTAGAACCACTATTTGCACAAGTCTGGAAAACGGGGACAACACCATCAGAGTGGAACAAAGGAATAATTGTCAAATTGCCCAAGAAGGGAGATCTTGCAGACTGCAATAATTGGAGAGGAATCACTCTTCTCTCAGTTCCCAGCAAAATACTAGGCAGGATAATTATACAGAGAATTTCAAAAGCAGTAGACCACAAACTGAGGAAAGAACAAGGAGGATTTAGAAAGAACAGAAGATGTGTAGATCATATATTCACTCTCAGGAACATTATAGAGCAGTGCTCAGAATGGCAAAGACAGCTGTACATTAATTTCGTTGATTTTGAAAAGGCTTTTGACAGCATACATAGGGACAGTTTATGGAAAATACTGAGGGTTTATGGAATTCCAAGCTGCATAGTGTCAATCATAAAAAGCCTCTATGCCAACTTTATGTGTAGTGTTGGGCAGAGCAACCTAACCTTTGAGGTGAAGACAGGAGTACGACAGGGATGCCCCTTATCAACCACTCTATTTTTAACAGTCATAGACTGGGTGATGCGCCAGGCAACAGAGGGCAGTCCAAGAGGAATAAGATGAACTACATTTTCTACATTGAAAGATCTGGAATATGCAGATGACATTGCACTACTAGCACATTCACATCGACACATCCAGGAAAAAACGGATAGACTTAATAAGTTCAGCCAGCAGGTGGGCGTGAACATCAATTTAAAGAAGTCAGAGTTTCTGACGCTCAATGTGAGCAACCCTGAGCCCATATCAGTAAGGAATCAGTAACTGGTAGACAGACAGACACCTTCACATACCTAGGATGCATAATAACACCAGACGGCGGGGCAGGCAAAGACATCAACATCAGAATGAATAAGGCAAGAACAGCCTTTTTTAGCCTTAACAACATCTGGAAGTCCTCTCAATACAGCACAAGCACAAAATTAAGATTATATCAGAGCTGTGTGCTTTCTGTGCTTCTCTACGGTGTGGAATGCTGGAGAGTTACAGAGAAGGAAATGTCGAAATTGTCCTCTTTTCACACAACTTGCCTAAGAAAAGTTCACCGAATCTTTTGGCCGAATACCATCACCAACCAAGATCTGCTTACTTGGAGCAAGCAAGAGGACATGCACACCATCATAGCTGGCAGACGCTGGAGCTGGGTTGGCCATGTCCTCAGAAGAGACCCCGATGCCATCACAAGAACAGCTATGCTTTGGACCCCTGAAGAAAAACGAAAGAAAGGCTGACCAAAAACAACCTGGCGGAGGACTGTGGAGGCTGAGATGCAAAGAATGAACCAGAGTTGGGGCACTGTACGAAGGATGGCCGCCGACCGAGCAAAGTGGAATCAATTTGTTGTTGCCCTACAAGACGCCACTAGGCGTGATGACCACTGACTGCTTCGACGGTCGGCGACTAAGGATCAAAGAAGATGATTTCAGGCATTGCGGATGCCGCCAAAGCACATAATTCTCTGATCAGTGTTTGTTTGAACAACTTTAACGTAAGCTGCGATTTTCCAACTCCAACTGGTCTTGTCAATTTGTACAAAATGTAAGCGTTACAGGTGGCTATTTCTAATATCCAAAAGAAAATCTTCTTCCACCATTTCAAGAATTTTCTGTTGAAGATGCTGTAATACCCTATCATCTGATCTGCCTTGTCGCAACCATTCATGTTATGGTTATATTCATGAATGATAAGAGGTTTCTCCTTTCCATTCACCATGACAGGCGCAGCAGATCCATTTGTGGTAATAATTGTGACAGGTTTTTTAGCTTTTTTGTCCTTCCTTCTTCTTCTTCTTCTTTCGTTCGCTTGAAATATATTGTCTATATCTGCAATGTTGTTTCTTGTATAAACTTCACTGTCTTTTGTAGTTCATACAGAGGTCCATATAGTTTTGCTTCCAGTGTTGTTTCTCTGGGCCAGTGGGTTTGCCTCAATATATCATATTCGGTGCAATCTTGCAGTACGTGCTCCGCTGTCTGGGGTGCCTGTCCACATGTACACATGGCTGAATTGCCAATCTTGAATTTTGTATACATGTGGCTGCGGAGGCGGTTGTGTCCTGTTCTGAGGCGCAGAATGACTATTTGTTCTGATCTGTTCATAGCTTGGTAGTCATCCTGCGTTGATGTTGGTGGCTTTCTGATAGATTTGATCATCTTTTTCTTCTGATGGTACGTAACTGGTACATCCGGTTGTTCGTCTGCAGCACCTTCTTTAGCCAGTCCGTCTGCTCTCTCGTTTCCTGGTATTCCACAATGAGACGGTATCCACTGCATGGCGACCCTGCGCTGGTTGCACAGTTCAGAAAGTAGGGCCTGTATAACTGGCAATTTTCTGGACTGAAGTGCTTGGAGTGCTGATCTTGCATCTGTCAGGAATACTACAGGCTGTGGACCGAGATTGGTGTTCAGTAGTTTCTCAGTTGCCACCTTGATTGCCTGGACTTCTGCATCATAGTTGTTACAGAATTTCCCCGTTGGTACTCTGACCGTATCCCTAGTGTTGTTTGGGTATTCTATGTACACTCCTGCTCCTCCATTCTTTACTGCATTCTGTTCATCCCTGTCGAATATTCCTTTCACTTTTGTGTGGATGTGTACTGGTAGTCCATGCTCCTCTCTCCAAGGGGTTTGTTCTGGCACAGACTTTAGGGGGCTGTTAACTTCAGGCAGGTCTGAGGTTTGTCTACGAAATCGTTTGGCCTGGTGGATAAAGCTGCTTCTTTTCAGTCACCCCATTGCTAGGTTTTGGAATCTGTCCTTCATTGGATGGCTCGGCATACAGAGGAACTTTTCTGCCTGTGTTAGCACTTTCGTGTCTCTGCGTTCTCTCAGTGCTTGTATCCTCCCCATTTTCTCCATCTCCACTATAGGCGTTGATTTCATTGCCCCCGTGATGACCCTAAGCGCCTGGTTTTGCACCTTATCTAGCTCTTGTAATGTGGTGTTTGATGCTGGACACCTCGCAGCTGACCCATATTCCAGGTGTGGTCGTATGCCCTGCTGGTAAACTTTACTAAGTATTTTCCCGCTGGCTCCCCATGTGGTTCCACTTAGTTTTCTCACGATGGCTAGCTTCCTCCTGGCCTTTGTTGCTGCCTTGTTGATGTGCTGCTTCCATGTCAGTCTATCATCGAATGTAACTCCGAGATAGGTGGGTTGTTTATCTTCTCTCAGGAGCTCTTCGTTTATCTTGATGACACCAGCTTTTTGTTTGGGAGAGAGGGTGAAGAGCGTAGTGCTGCACTTGTCTGTGTTGATGCTGACACACCATCTATTTGCCCATGAGGTTAAGGCATCTATAGCTCTTTGTAGCAGTTTGGTGGCCACTGTTGCATGCTCATCTGTGCACTATATTACCAGGTCATCAGCGTACATTGCCACTTTCATTCCATGTGGTAGTTCAGCAACCAGGTCGTTGATGTAGACTAGGAAAAGTGTGGGGGACAGAACCCCTCCCTGAGGGACGCCATGACGCAGTAGAATTTTCTTACTCTTGAGGCCATCTAGTTGTACTCGGGCTCTTCTGTTATGCAAGTATGCTTTCACCCATTTGTACATCTTACCATTCACTCTACAATTTCTCAATTTCTTCAGAAGCCCTTCTTTCCAAACCTTGTCAAATGCTTTCCTTAGATCTATCCATGCTGCTAGTACCAGTTTCTTATCTTGGAACGCATCCTCAATCTCTTGGGAAAGGTAAGTTGCCTGATCTTCGGTGGAATAACACTGCCTAAAGCCTGCCTGCTGTGGTACAAGAAGGTTTTCACTTTCAAGGTACCACTGAAGCCTGAGGTTGATGATACGTTCCATTGTTTTGCAGAGGCAGCTTGTAAGGCTGATTGGTCTGTAGCTGGAGGCAGTGGAACTGTCTTTTCCTGGTTTTAGGAGTGGTATCATGATTGCTTCCCTCCAGGTCTGTGGAACTCTGCCTGAGTTCCAACAGATATTGAAGATCTGCAGCAGCTTTGTTTTTGCTGCGGTTCCCAAGTTCTTAATCATTTCATTGGACACTCCATCAACTCCTGGCGACTTTCTCATTTTCAATTTGGATATTGCAAGCTCCAGTTCTCTGAATGTGATTGGTGCCTCCATAACTTCAGGTATGGTTCCATCTCGTCCTGCGTGTTGTTTCTCACGAGTCTCCTGTTGCTTCTCTGGGCTAACTTCGATGTTGTTGTCTTTAGCAAAGGAGTCTGCAAAGTGATCAGCTGCCTGTTTTCCCATGAGGATGTTTCCATCTTTGTACAGAGCAATCCTTGAGTTTCTCCCTGTACCTTCATCGTTAAGTTGCTTTACCAGCTTCCACAGTTTCCTCGTATCTCTTTCAAAGTTCAAGGACTCTGTTTTCTCCTTCCAGCTTCTTCGCCTGGCCTGCAACTTGGCCCTTTGAAATTTGGCCTTAGCTTGCTGGTAGTTATTGTGGTGTTCTTGGCATGGACTGGTCTCTGCCTGCTTTCGAGATGTTTCCACGTCGTTGTGCAGCTGCTCTAGTTCACTATTCCAATATGGTTTGTAGTGCTTACGAGCCCCTCTAGGTATTGTTTCACGAGCAGCCTGTAATATGCATCTGCTGAATTCATCGACTAGCTTATTGATGTCTTTGTCTACAGTCAGATCTCTAGCCAGTATACTAGTACGGTGCTGGTACATTGTCCAGTCTGCCTTCTTGTAGTTCCACCTAGAGAGAGTGCTGCTCTCCTTGACAAGTTCATTTTCCACAATTAGGAAGACTGGCCGGTGGTCGCTGCCTCCAAGTTGTTTCCCTACAATGCGTGTGGTGTTCCACTCCAAGCTGGGTGAGTGGAATGCCAGGTCTGGTGTAGAGGTGGTGTGCCATGATCTCGAGTAGAAGGTTGGTGGGTCGATTGGCTGGTTAATCAGGATAAGCCCATTGTCATCCTGCCAGTTTTCAAGCTCCTCACCTCTCCTGTCCATGTGATCATAGCCCCAGCTCTGTGAGTGGCTGTTGAAGTCTCCGCATACAATCAGTCTTTCTTTTGCTGGGATTGTATCTAGTGCCAGTGGGCGGTCGCTCGGACAGTAGTAGTTGAGCAGGTGGAATTCTGAACTTTCTGTCCTGAGATGAAGCATCTGGTATTCCGCCCCCTCCATATATGTTTCAAGCTGACATGCACTGATGTTATTCCTCACGAGTGTCAGTATTCCACCTTTTCGCCTGTCTATTCGGTCAGATCGGTAGCACTGGTAGCCTCTGATTTTGAAGGCTATGTCTTTGTTGAGGTGGGTTTCTTGCAAGCAACATACATTTACTTGCTCTTCATTCAAGATATTTTCGAGCTCTAATTTTTTGCTGTAGCCGTCTTTTTTACTATTGACGCCTTCAGCATTCCAGTGCATTATTTTAAATGGTCTTTTCTTTGCTTGGCCAGTAGCTCTATTCTCATGCCTCCTGGCTCCACGGGGCAATTGAGAAGGACCCCCAGTAGTAGGGGTTGGGCCCTTCCGAGGCAGAGGGCCCGGCACTGCGCCTGCCTGGGTGTCTGTCACAGGGCGAGTGCCATAACGTTTTGCAGATATAGGCATACTTCCGATAGCGCATGTGCGTGGCATCCTGATTGCTGTGGTGCGCCTCTTGGCTGGCTGCCTCCGTCTTCAGCACCTTGACTTGCTAGGGCAGACTGTGGTCTTGCTCGAGTCTAGGAGGGCCTGGCCAGTCTTGGTTTTCAGCCGCTGATGGCTGTACTTGAGCCCCATCTCCACGTCAAGGAGCTGGCCTTGATGGGGTTTTGTCCTTCCAAGCAGCAACTAGCATCCTGTGCTCCGAATTGATATAATACTTAGTCTCCATATGCTTTAGGTTCAAAGACTTCAGCTGCTGTGGGAATCCGACTCTGTTCGCTTGAAGTGTTCCAGTGTAATATTGTTTCCATTTAAGGATTTCATTTACTAACAGTTTTGTAGTGTACCACCTGTCAGCATAAATGTGATAGCCAGTTCCCATACAAGACAAAAGTGTTCCAAAAATTTTTACGGAATTGGCACCAGCAGAGTCCCTTTTTGACTGAAGGATCATACGAGGTGTCTGATCCAAAATATGTAAGCAAGTTTAGCACATAACCTGTTTCACTGTCCACAAGCCCAAAACTTTAAATGTGGTATTTGTGTGGCTTTTTTGCGTTATACTGCTTATATTTCCACCTACCTTTCCATCCTATAATCATCTCATCAATAGCTACGTCTTGGTTCGAAGTGTATGCCGCAACAAATTTAGAGCATAACATTTGAACGAAGGGTTCTATTTTATTTTTCCCTTCTGCAAGAGGTTCACAAATATGCAACATAGTTTGTAATATAGACAAAAATCTGTCTCTCTCCATCATTTGGGAATAAAATGGAGTGTGAAACATAGGCTCTTGTGAGGAGAAATAATCTTTTATGCTTGGCCTTTTGTCGATACCCACTGCTTGATGCAGAGCAAAAAATTTTAGCAGCTCATAATCGCTTACTGGGTTCCACCTATTATATCTTGATCGTTTCAGTGAAGGTGTATGCTTCTGCACTTCAATTTCTGCAAAACAGTTTATGCTTTTTAAAATTTCCTCCTTACATCTGATGATACAAGGCTTTCAAAACACTGGATCGGGGTAGATGATTCGTTTAGGCCTAAATTTGCTGAACACTGCTCTTCCATCTTTGGATTGGAATCTAAAGCTATTTCTTGTTACTGCACCCACGTTTGCTTCCTGCCATTCGATATTTCCGACACACTCCTGTATTCGTCTTTCTACTTCTTGTAAAACTAAATTAGGTTCTACTGGGTCTGATGTTGAAGAATCAAAGTTAGGTGATAAAACCACGCCCACTCTTTCTAACATAATAGGCCTACTTTCATTCTCTGAATCGACATCACTGGAAGACGAATTATTCATCGAATTAACACTAAAATCACTGCTGCTATAGCCGTCTTCATTTTCGCTGAAATTTTCTAGCAAACTAAGGGCCTGCTGAACACTTAAACGAGCAGGTCGCTTGTGAGAAAATGAATTAGATGACATCGAAAATAGGTATCGAAAATAGGTAACACAAATTTTGTAAAACTTACACGAGGTTGCTTTTGTAAACGGTTCGAAATTACTCGAAAGAGTGATGCTATAACTCTCCCGCGTTAGAAATAATAATAAAAATGGCTATACTTCCGCTTCCCAGTCATCGAAAACTTCTAACTGGGATGAAACGAAACAAAAACTTAGTTCAAACCTATCGACCAAGATTACTGGACTCCCGTCTTCAGAGGTTAGAAATATCGACCAAGAAAACTGGCTCTACGTCCTCAAAGAGTTAATTCTGTTGTTGACTTCTTTCCCTACCATGAATGCCAAATTGTCCAGTATCTTCTCTCTTTGTCGTCCCCCATCTCTGTTTCCTTCTATCTCTGTTTCCTTCTATCTCTGTTTCCTTCTATATTCCACCTTACTTCCTCTCAAATCATACCCAAAGAAAGTGGATTGCTTCCTTAGGAATAAGCTCCCTTCGCACTGGCCTCTTTCAGAACATCCTCAGTTCCCTTTTTTTGTTTGACTTGCAGAAAAAGTACCTTTAATATTAATTAAGGACACAACGCTTTTAAATGCTGGTAGGAAAAGGCTGATCCGAAATTACTCTAACTTTAAAATTCTTTCTCTTTACCCCCTCCATCACCCAGAGATCTACCAAATCATCCCCTGTGATCTACCCAAAAATAAGGATGTACCCCTGATTTAGGTGGACTATGAGCATTACAAAATTTGTAATGCCAACAATGACTGCCAGTTGACAATGTCAACTTCTTTGGAACTTCAGTCCTGACTACTGACATGTCAAATCAGTCATTCTAAAATTTATTACTAATATGTCAGATTCTGTAATTCGTACAAACTGATTACTGATATGTCAAATGACATAATCCTTAATGACATGTACAGTTAGTGACCCCCATATTAGTGATTATTAAAATGTTGTGTCTTAACTTTAATGTGTCTGACTAGTCACATAGAAAATATGATAATATCTCAGACTAAATTTCAATGTAGGAGTTGTGACAATTAATTAAATTGACCAGAAGGGAAATCACACCTGAACAAAGTGATCAAAAACTAAATCACATTCTTTTTAAATTTCTTCTTCTTCTTCTTCGTTCCATCAGGAGGTATTGAGGTTTATGATAACTAATGAGAAGATGTTGGAGATGGATAAGAAATATGTTGAGGAAACCTGTTTGTGTTGCTAGGCAATCCATGCTCTGGAATCCCCAGGGTAAGAGAAGTAGAGGAAGACCAACGACCACATGGAGAAGAGAACTGGAGACAGACATGAAGAAGACATGGACAGATCTTGAGCTGATGGCACAGGACAGGAAGACTTGGCATAAGTTTATTGAAGGCCTATGCTCCTTGGTGAGCTGAAAAATGATGATGATGATAATATCACAACTGAATAAAATGATAAGGTGGTATATCACAACATAATAAAATGATAAGGTGGTATATAACAACAAAATAAAATTATAAGGTGGTATATCACAACAAAATAAAATTATAAGGTGGTATATCACAATTTCCAAAAAAAAAAAAAAAGGAACATTTTAACTCAATGATCAAAGGGGGACACTACAAAATAAAATGATCACAATTTACATTACAACCAAACAAAAACATCATAAAGTTTATTAAAATTAAACAAAATAATCGTGGATGCATCACAACTAAACAAAATGATTAAAACCTTAAAAAAAAGCATGCTTTCAAAACCTCTCATTTCAAAGTATTTTTGGAAACCAGAGTGTCTAGACCAAATCACAACAAATAAAATGAGAAAACAAATTACTAAGGACAGACACTGATGAATATAAAAAAATAAACAACAACAACAAAAATAAGCAATGGCTTACATGTATGCAGTTTTCATACGTCCCACATACAATGTGGTGATTGGTGATGGCTATACTATAGACACTCCCTCCGGAGGTCTCCAGGTCTCGTACACATTCCAGTGTGGTGATATTCCAGACCTGGGCAATATTTGACGAGAGGTGATGTAATATGAAACAGAGAACATGAAGTGCAATATAGATCATTTTACTAGACAGTGCAATTTATTCATTTATTTCCCTTCTCGCTCCTTATGGGGCATGAAGCCACCACTGCAGTTGGTCCCCTGGCAGGAAGCCTGTACCAATCACTCTTATGTTCTTGCAGCAGTGTTTTCTGTAGCAATGTGTTTTAGATGATGAAGTGGCCAACCCCCTGTATAACTTCATATTAGTTGGCTTGGATGACATGCCTGAGTGTGCAGTAGGCCTATTATGTCTTTGTCTCTTCAGAGACCTCCGTAACAAAACAGGGCTTATAGAGCTATTGGTTGCCATCACAAAGGTGGCCATACTGGATTTTAATGCTGCACATTATTTCAATTCACTAATGCTATTTTGTTGTTTACTTATGAGCACCAAAGTTAAACATTCATGGAAGGTTCAAATCTTCAGGAACTGGTGTGGATCTACTGTCCTGGTCTTGCAGGGGTACGCGGTAATGAGAGAGCTAGCATCAAGAGCGCCCATAGTGGGGACATTGTACATGGATAAGGGAGAGATACTGAGAATAATTAATGATTGCCTGTTAGAGAATGACACTACCATTGATGAATCATCAAGGTTAAGACTGTTGGAATTTGGCATCAAACATCAGGCTAGCAGAGATGGACGTACGAGAGGATGCACTCGTCATGTATACAACCAATGAGCTTCAGGAACAGTTAGCATTCACACTCTTCAACATATATGTTAAGGTGTGTCCGCCCGCTAGTTTGCTTCAGTGAATTAAGAAGAGTTTTTCTGCAATTTGATATATATATAATCACTCTTCCAAGATTTGTTTATATGAGTGTTCGATCATGGTTATACAATGACCGTGTCCCGCGAACGTTTCTATCGTGAGTGTGTAACAGCACTGAATCGTCCCTGTATTAGTTCGGCAGTGTTCCCTTACAAGTGATAAACGAACCAGTAACATCACAAGTAGGCACCAACGGCTCAAAAGTAATGAGGTGCAAAGCCAATGCTGATACGTTATAAAAAAAACAGTATTTATTGATATTCATGATCAATGTGAAATGATGAACCGTCACTAGGTTATGTCGCTCCGCCCATTTTCAACAACCATAGTAACCTAATACTCTACTACTTGACGGTAGTACGCATTCTGGTTTTCTTCCCAGTAAATCATTATATATATGTACTGAATATACCGTGCTTTTGTCACATAGCTCCTTTCAGATTCCTTTAAACTTCATTAGAATGAATTCTCCAAGTTAGTACACGCTTCAGCAACAATGCGAGGCCATTAAGAACTCCGATTTTTACGGTGTATAAACCTACACGTCCATCAAGGTGTATGCATCAACATATACACGTAAACAGTACTTCTCATGTCGTGTACTCCCATTCTGGGCGCGACTAAACATAATCTCTCCACGGGTTTTTAGACCACAAGCAAACCAAGGCTGTCCCCGTCTTGTTATTTTTTCACATTGTATTTTTTCCCCCGTCATATCCTAACAACACACAAAACTCCCACGTCATCTTCCAATCTAACCCATCGATTGGTTAGCACAATTATCATTTTTTCTCACTACGTTCATGAATAATGTACCTAAGTGTACTATTCAAACATCTTCAACTATTCCCCAAACTCAATTCAGCGCTCTTTGATGCACAACAACAAATGTTGTACAAACCCATATGCAACAATATACTGAGGGAGACAGAGCACCTTTGGGTTTGCCCAGAGTGCAATGATGTTGATTCTGTTCAATAATAACAGTAACAATAACCAAAGTTAAACAGGAAGCTCATTAGTGTATCAAGTCTCATTTCACACACCTTAAGAAGCATAAGATTCGCGCTAAAGTAGATCCTCTTCAAGGAAGCCTGCATGGAAGCTCTTAATGAGCTCTTGTAGTAGTAGATTCTGTAGCAACTCATTTTACAAGATGAGGCTGCCAGCCTCCATGTACAACCCCAAGTTAGTAGCTTTGTATAGCAGTGACTCTGTTCTTTCTTTGGCTCTACTAAAGAATAAATTAAGTTCTCAAAGCACTATGCCGCTGTAAGCACTTTATAATTTTACCTTGACTGTCTGATAGGAGCCACTCAATAAGTACTCGGTTGTGGCAGCCAATGCTCTCACCCAGTGGTTCAGTCCTGTTAACTCTTTTTTTAGCTCATATGTATGGACATCATAGACCTGAATATTTTATAAATACACAGAATTTAAGAAACACCATACTCTTCTGTGTACTGATTGTCGTAAGACTATGTGTACTGGATGCTTACTGTCTGCATATTTGCTGTATTAATACAGAATGTCTTCAACTTATGATGTATGCGATTTATGACCAATATGAATTAATTCTATCATATTATTTTTTTCATTATTTTCGACTCCCAATGTTTGGTCATAAGGTCCAATGATGGACTCTCCATCTGACGTACTATGTCATCAGTACAGTAATTTTATGTTATAATTTGTACATTGTATTATTTCACTATAAGGAAAGAATAAAAAAAAAATTTTTTTAATCTAGCAAAACAGATCTACACATTTTTAGTATTCAGGAATATTAACTGCTACAAAACATTTACAAAAGTGATATATCCCATATCATGATGAGAAATTTCCGTGAATGGAGAGATACATCACATGATAGATTTGTTCATTAAAAAAATCCCACATTAGGGTAAGATTTTTGTTTGTTTCAATCTAAGTGTTGTTTTTATTTTTTTTTGTGAGGGGGTGGGTGGGTTGCGTATTCTAAGGAGAAGCCACCAGGATCAACCTTTGGGTTCTTGTCTACTTATCAGTCACTGTAATTATTTTTTGTTTAACTCATTCTAACCCAGCATTTTTTTTCAGTTTTACCCAGGACCCAATATGCAGACATTTTTTTTCTACAAGTGATGTTTTAAAAACAGGCAGTAGACACATATATTAATTTAGTAGATATATATATTATGCATCAAACTTTAGGAAATTGGCTGCAGAATGTTGTGAATTACTGTTGAGTTCTTATGTTTGTTACATCTTGTGAAGTGTAGAAACATTGAAACGTATATCCAGTAGACAAATAATTGAAGAAGTTTGATAAAAAAACAAATGAAAATTGTAATTTATATACATTTTTTGTGAAGTCACATATTGCTGAACTGGAATCTCACTTACACATTCCTGTCCCATGCAAATTAATTAATTTATTACTTAAAAATATCACATTTGTTCAACGTCCTTATCGGAATCGAAAATAGGTTATTATCGCTACCAATATCGCTAAAATTCATTTCGAAATTATATAGTGAGGTTGATTCGTTAATAGTTTATGAGTGTTATGTATGTGACTACACTACATGTAAACAAATAACCCTAAGCACCAATATAATTATTTCGCTACCAGTTCAAAATACGATGTCCACAGGAAGTGTTTACATGATATGAACACTCTATGGACACTTATTTTCTAATTTTTTGTTCAATTTCGGAATCTTATAAAGCGGGCGTACCACACGGCCTGCGGCTAGATCCAAAGCAACTCTAGCAATGGATATAAAGCACACAATTGTAACTTAATACATTTTTTTTTTCGCTAACAAACGTTCACACACATGTGCTGGAGGTAATGAAATAATTTTAAACTGGCTTATCGCCAGATATTCTATAATTTTCTGCTAAAATGTGGCATATATCACCTTGGCGTGCCATACATCCTGGGTATAATGAAAGGCCTATCTGGCGCGCCATACGCCGTTTGGGCAGAATGAGTTAAATTCCGTCTGTACTGAGTCATTGCAATTATTTTTTTGTCTAAATTCCATCTGTACTGAGTTATTACTATTATTTTTTGTATAAAGTCCATCTGTACTGAGTCACTGCAATGATTTTTTGTTTAAGTTCCATCTATACTGGGTCACTGCAATGATTTTTTGTTTAAATTCCATCTGTACTGAGTCAACAAATTATTTTATCCAATCTGTCAGTCTGAGATTGAAGTAAAACCACAAGGTTATGCACTCATTAAATCTGCTTATACTCCAATAAATGAACTACAATTATGACTAAAACACAACAGAATAAGCTAATAACTATTATGAAACAAAATCATGTGCTAACCCTGCAGTGAAGTGGCTCAATAAAACACACACCCAACATTATGCTCACAAAAATGTCTAATTTATTAAAAGACACAAAGAAATAAACTGAATATCAGCTAATCACTATTTATTAAACATCAACTGATGACCATCATTTCTTTCATAACTGTGTCAGGTTGGTAGAATGGATACAACCAGGAGTTAAGAACCAGTTTAGTGATTGCAAACAAGGCAGAGTTGGTTCAATTCCCAGTGCAAGCAGTGTCAAAACACACACACAAAAATAAAAAAGACAGGAGGATGACAAGTGGACCTGCCTCTGTGCAGGGTCTAGAAGATAATAAGAGAAGAAATGCTTGTTTGATAACAGAACTCTTCTGATGGTCAGATTACCTTCTGTTTTAAGGCTGTGAATTGAGTTGCTTATTACACATAATATACTCACTGTAATAATCTTGTGTAATAATTATTGAGGCGAATCTTCTTCTTCATACACTTTCAGACGTCAGCTTCAATATATTTAAAGAAAGTGGTGTTCAGCTTGAGGTTGTTAATATCCCAATAGAGTTTGTCTAGGAGTGGTACTGGTTATGGCCATTTGTGCTTTCTCTGTTCCTCAGATGTCCAGCGGTCATTTCATCAATGCCACAGTTACTATCTTCAGCTTGTTTGGAAGTGATTAAACCATTTATATGTTGTTATTAAACTTGAAACATAAAAATCATCACTACCAAAAAACAAAATACTGTACTCACTCTGATAATTTTGAGAGATCCACTGAAGAGCATGTTACTAGCAGCCACCAAGGTACATACAGGGTTGTCATGGGCTTTGATTGTATGGGAGTGTTCAAATGTGTCAACATTCCATACCTGAGACACGAGTGAATCACAATGATTGCAAAGTTATTTCTTCTCAACAATAAGAAATGGTGAACTTTATTATGTCACTTACTACATTTCAGCAGTAAAGATGGCAGCATTTTCTTATGCCATCCATTTCTTGATCAACAATAAGCAAAAGGCATTTTCTTGGACCACTTTTTACATTTCAGCAAAAAGTAAAAAACACTTTCTTGGACCACTTATTACATTTCAGCAATAAACAAAGAGCACTTTTTGGAGCACTTATTACATTTCAGCAATAAGTAAAGAACATTTTCTTGGACCACTTTTTACATTTCAGCAATAAGTAAAGAACATTTTCTTGGACCACTTTTTCCATTTCAGCAATAAACAAAGAGAACTTTTTTGGATGACTTTTCAGAAATAAGCAATGGAGAACTTCCTTATATCACACATTTCAAGTCAGCAAAAGAGCAAAGGAAGCTGAAGGGGGTTAGAGCAGAGGCTCACTTTTGTTGTCTAGTAAAAATGAGAATAAATGCAGCAAATGACAGACAGACTGCACACATATTCCTACAAGATGTGAACTCATACACATATCTTGGCAGTAATATTAAACAAAGTAGGAGAAACAGACAATTATATGAAAATAAGAATACAAAAGGCAAGATGTCTTTTCCCTGTATACAGAAATCACATAGAAGTCAAGTCTAACACAAAAATAATCTTCAGTGCAGATGTTAAAGCAGCCCTACAGTATGGCTCTGAAATAATAAGAACAACAAAAACAACAACCAGAAAGTTACAGATGTTCATCAATGGGAACCTGATGGGTACTTGCGCTGAACAGTAGGATTAAATGGTATGACAAGATCACTAATGTAGAACTGATGAAAAGAACCAGACAAATACCTGTGGAACAAGAGAAGAGGAAAGAACTTGAGCTGATTGCATCTGAAAGGTGCACTTGGCATGTGTTTGTTGAAGGCTTATGCTCCTTGGGGAGCTAAAGGGTATTGATTGATTGACTGAAGAGATGAGGAGACAATGAAGGTGTTAAATAGGAAACCAGCTGACAGCACTACAAGGCAGTCTCTGGTCTGGACACCCCAGGGTGAGACAAACAGAGGGAGCCTAAAAAACATACCGAGAAAGGAATCTGGGACAGACAGGAACAGAATAAAGAAGATATGGAAAGAAGGGAGAGCACAGGACAAGAAGGCTTGGAATGAATTTGCTGAAAGCATGTGCTCTACAGGAAGCTATCAGGTAATGAATGTACAAAGGAGAACTGTCCTGTACTGCTAATTTCAGCAATAAGTAAAGAAACTTTTTCTGACATCGGTCATCTGATGAATTAGCTTGCTCTCATGTAGTTCCAAGAGGGTCTCTAAAGAGACAAAGATAAAATGGGACAACTGCTCCCTCAGGCATGTCATATAAGGTGACTAATATGAGGTTGTGCATGGGGCTGGCAACCTCATCATGTAAAAGAAAAGGCCACAGAAACCACTTCTTGTGACTGCTTGATGCAGGCTTCCTGCATGAGGACCAGTTGCAGATGTGGTTCCATGCTCCATAACGAGTGCAAAAGAAAATGACGAAATGTGCAAAAGTAAAATTGTAATCACGTCATACTCACAATGATTTTGCAGTCCTGAGAACCACTGAACAATTTATTTGCATATGTGCACAAAGCTAACACAATGCCTGTGTGGCCTTCCATAGTTTTCACACACTTGTAACTGGAGCTTGTGTCCCATACCTATCATAAAACATGACTGTGTTATTGATTGTATGGAAAAGAAATGATTATAAATGAGAGACACAGACCACCTGTGAGAAGGAAAGAATTAGATTGTTAAACAAATAAATATTACAAACTGTCATATATGGATAAATTAGTTGTTCCACAAAAAATCAATCAATCAAAGCAAAATTTAAGCAATCAAAAGAAGCTCAGGGTCTGTTCTTTCAGCAAACTTATTTTCAAATGGAATAATCAAAATAAAAATTTAATGATGACTTTAAAATATTTAGCAAGCAGAATTTCAGAATATACTTCTTCCCAAATCCATGAAGCCATTTTTACCTATGTTACTACTTTTAACTTCCCCTTACCATAAGTTGTTAAACTCATAAACATGTCCTTACTTTAATTGTTTTATCTGTGGATCCACTGAACAGCACATCTCCCATGGCACACAAACACCATACTGGGCCCTGAATATTACAGTTGAATATGATATTAGGCCATTACCTTTCTGAATATAAAAGTTGGACATTACACTAGACCTTAACCTACCTGACAACGAAATATGAATATTGTACCACAGCTTATCTTAATAATAATAGCCCCTTCAGTCATAACTGACTATGGGAATGCGCCCCTGAGGTGACAGCCCTCAGCTGCTTATTTTCCTATTTTCAACGTTTTCTCCTCACCTCTGCTTCTTGTGTGAGCCTCTCTTCGCCCAATCTGAGGTGGCGCCATAAATAGCATCGCCACTTAGTGCGATCGGCAGCTTCATCCTCCCATGTTGCTGGATCCATGTCCAGTGCCCTGATATCTCTCTTGCACACATCTTTGAACCTCAGCTGTGGTCGCCCAACTGTTCTCTTGCCATCTGCTAATTGTCCGTAGAAGATATCTTTTGGGATGCGACCATCTTCCATGCGGCGAACATGGCCAAGCCAGCGAAGTCTGCGCTGTCTAAGAAGCGTATACATACTTTGAAGGCCAGCACGTGACAACACCTCGACATTTGTCACTTTATCTTTCCACGAGATGCCGAGGATGCGGCGTAGACACCGCAAATGGAAGGTATTGAGCCTTCTTTCTTGCTTAGCATAGGTCGTCCAGGTCTCGCTGCCATATAGGAGTGTGCTGGTGACGCAGGCATTATATACCGCAGCTTTGGTCTTCATTGTGAGTTTAGAGTTTCCCCAAACACGCGATGTGAGGCGGGCAAAGGTAGCTGCAGCTTTGCCAATGCGGCTGTCGATTTCTGTATCCAGTGAGAGTTTGTCATTGATGGTAGACCCTAGGTATGTGAAGTGGTGCACCACTGCCAATTCATAGTTATCGATAGTGATAACTGGTGCAGCATCCACATCCTGACTCAGCACATTCGTTTTCTTTAGACTTATTGTGAGGCCAAAGCCCTTGCATGCTTTAGTGAAGCGATTCATCAAGCTCTGAAGCTCCTGTTGGCTTTGAGTGACGACTGCAGCATCATCAGCGAACAAGTCTCTTATAGTGACCCTTCTGATTTTTGTTTTTGCCTTCAGCCTTGAAAGATTAAACAGACGGCCATCTGACCTAGTGTGAAGGCATATTCCTTCAGTTGCATCTCTGAATGCATGTTTCAAGAGTAAGGCAAAGAAGATTCCGAAGAGGGTCGGAGCCAGAACACAGCCTTGTTTAACGCCACTTCGTATATCAAAGGGCTGTGACGTGCTTCCAGCATATTGGACTGTTCCCTTCATGCCGTCATGGAATGACTTTATCATTTCCAGCATTTTAGAAGGGCAGCCTATTTTCAGGAGGATTTTAAAGAGTCCATCCCTACTAACCAGGTCGAATGCTTTTGTGAGGTCTATAAAGGCGATATATAATGGTCTTTTCTGCTCTCTTGATTTTTTTTCCTGAAGCTGGCGGAGAGAGAAGATCATGTCTGTTGTTGATCTGCCAGCTCGGAATCCACACTGTGACTCTGGATATATGCGCTCAGCTAACTTGTGTAGTCGCATTAAGATGACTTTGGCAAAAACCTTACCAACAATACTAAGAAGAGAGCTGCCTCTGTAGTTATTGCAATCACTTCTGTCTCCTTTATTTTTATACAGTGTTACAATCTTGGCATCTCGCATGTCTTGAGGAATAGTTGTCTCTTCCCAGCACTGGCACAGCATCCTATGCAGGGGATGTAATAGCGTGCTCTTACAGCATTTGATTAAATCAGGAGGAATCCCATCACTGCCTGGTGCTTTGCCAGAGGCCAAGCTATCAATGGCCTTGCTGAGTTCCTCTAATGTTGGTTCGGCATCCAGCTCCTCCATAGTTGGCAGACTGTTGACACCATCAAGGGCTGCAGGCGTAACGGTATTGTCTCTAGCATAAAGCTCAGAGTAGTGCTCGACCCACCTCTCCATCTGCTTACCCTTATCGGTTAGCTTCTCTCCGCTGATGGTTTTTAGCGGTGCCGTCTTACTTTTATGGGGGCCAAGTGCTTTCTTTATACCGTCATACATTTGTCTAATGTTGCCTGTTTGCGCTGCAATCTGGATGCTCTCACTGAGCTGGAGCCAGTAGTCATTTGCACAGCGTCGAGCAGTTTGTTGAACTTTGCTTCTCGTAGCCCTTAGGATCTGTAGGGTTCTGGCACTCGGTGAACGTTTGTATTCATTCATAGCACTGCGCTTAGCTTCAATGACAGGTGCCATCACATCTGATGAAGCATCAAACCAGTCATTTGACTTTGCTGTTTTCTTACCAAAGGTGGCAAGTGCAGTACTTTGAATGGTGTTCCGTAGATGCTCCCAGTTCTCTGTAATAGTATCACCATGCTGAGGGCTACTGAGCACTTTCTCGAAGGTCGCAGTGAATTGAGCGATCATGAAAGGGTCTGACATCTTGCTGGTATCAATGCGTGGTTTCCCTTCATGTCTGACACGATAGAGTTTTCTTGGTTGTGCTCTGATTTTGCAGCAAACCAAGGAGTGATCTGTATCACAGTCTGCACTATGGTACGAGCGCGTGGAGAGCACAGACCTGAGGAGTGGCCTTCTGACGAGAATCAGGTCAAGTTGGTGCCAGTGCTTGGATCGTGGGTGTCTCCATGACACCTTATGCTGGGGTTTTGTCTGAAAGTAGGTATTGGTCACGCAGAGGTCATGGTGGACGCACAACTCTAAGAGCCGTTGTCCATTTTCATTCATCTTGCCAATACCAAACCTGCCCAGACATGAAGGCCATGAAACATTATCGGCACCCACTCTAGCGTTAAAGTCACCAAGGAGAACAAGCTGTTCTTGCCTATGTATGCTTTTGATAATTGCTGTTAGATTCTCGTAGAACTCATCTTTAGCTTCTGAGGCAGAGTACAGAGTAGGAGCATACACACTGACAAGGGTGATGGGACCTGTGCTAGTTTGCAGGCGGAGCATTAACAGGCGTTCTGATCCATTCTCGCCTGGTTCAACTATTTTAGTTAGCGATATTTTGACCGCAAAACCTACTCTGTGTTCTCTAGCTTTATTAAGATCTTTACCTTGCCAATAAAATGTGTAGTCCTTCTCGCTCACCGTTCCAGAGCCCGCCAGGCGCGTTTCCTGAAGTGCAGCTATATCCACCTGAAGTCGTTTAAGCTCATCATTAATTATGGCTGTCTTCCTTACATCGTTTACATCCTGTAGGTTTTCAGATAATCCAGTCAACATAGTCCGGACGTTCCAGCATCCCAATCTGAGAGTTTGCTTATTTCTATTTTTTCGATAATTGCTTGGTGCAAAATTTTCTGTCCACAGTTCGGGTTTGACCCTAATCCCCATGCACCCAATGGGGAAAGCAGACAGTGGCGGGACAACACCTTATTGACTGGGGGCTGCCCAGCTTGAAGCGGGCGGTAGCTGTCCAGTGAGATCCTAGAATCTCTCCCACTGTCGGAAGTAGCCCCTGGCGCCATGCCCTACGCCAATTGGGCAAAATGCTTATAACCGGTAACTGCTACTTCCTGTGTTTTGCCGACACCTATAGGGTGAAGCTGGAGTGTCCTCTCCAGGGCGCGAGCTTGGGCACAGTTATATGGAGATCAAGCTGTTGCTCGTGCAGCATGTTCCCCCTCTCCACACAGCCGTTAGATCCAAAGGAACGGCAGTAGCCGATACAGTTTGGTACCAGCCATGTCGCAGGAGTTGCCAGAATAATGTCGAATCGACATTAGACTGCCTTAGGGACTCCGACTCTGGATTTATCCTCAGGGTTTACTCCCGAAGCCAATTCCATAAATGGATATTCCCGCAAGGCAGCGGTGGTTTGAATTCAGAGTTCCTTCTCTTAGATAAGCTACCAACCAAGGATCACGAGCCCTATCTGCCCGAAGCTGCTGGTTTTAAGGCGCCAGTCGCTCGCCTTTGCCTCTTCTCCCGTTAGTGAAAACAGTTCCGCCGGGCTCACATTGAGCCACATGTGAAGGCTGGGAGCTGGACTTGGTTGTCAGAGGCTGTTTGAGGCGCGTGCCATAGAAGTTTTTTATCTGCAGTGAGAGCTTATCCTCACTACAACTCCCGGCAATAACAACCTTTGGAACTTTAATATGAAAGCTGAATAATGATAGGGAAACTATACAGAGCATTTCAATGAGAGGCAATCTGATCATCAGAAGTGTTCCCACATCAGACAAGTGTTTTGGCTCTTTTATCTTCTTTACACTCTAAAGGGGGAGAAGGGGAAATACCACTTGGTCTTGGTAATTTTTACGCCCTTGGCTGCTCCTTTCAAATTCACACTTGGTATTATCCATTCTGCCAACTTGTTGTAAATAAATTACTGTCCTGAATTCCATAGCCCATTGCAGTTGTTCCATAGCCAACATGATGCTTTTTCCAGTTTCGTCATGCCATTATAAGTGCCTTTCATGTTACATCATAATTTATATAAATATGAAATAATAATTTACAGGAATATTAAAGTAAAAGTTGAACGATGCATTATACCATAGCCCGTCTGAACACAAAAACTGTATAGGGCATTAAACCAGGTATAAATCACATATGAATGTTAAATATGGCATCAGAATATAAATTATCAGAGTGCGAACACTGCTTGTGGCATGTTCCTGTAATATTACTGCAATTCTACTGTAACAAAGTTCACGAAGGCGTAACTAAATTATATGAAATGTTAACATTGAATATGGCATGTTACTGTAATATTCCTGATAGTACAATTGATAAATATATAAACTGATAATTTTAACTTAGATGACAATGATATCAAAATAAGAATACAAAAAACAAGAGGAGTTTTCACTGCACTGGGAAATGTATGGAGATCTAAAGAAACCAAGACCAACACAAAAATTAGAATCAGCAACTCAGATTTCATGGCAGTCTTATTGTGTAGCTCTGAAAGATGGAAAATGACAAACAAGAAATAACAGACTTTTGTAAATGAGTACATGCAACGGAAGGATTAAAATGGTAAACAAGTCCACAAATGTGGAACTGATGGAAATAAACCATACTAATACAAGTGACATTTTTTTGTTTTGTTTTGCGTACGCCCGCTATTACACGAGGCGAAATCTCAGGTTAGTATGTCTAATATGAGATTGATTTTTACGTGAGTATCCCTTTTTCTTGTACAGAGACAGGTGTCCCTCACCATTCAGGCAGATACTCGCCGATTTCGAAGGTACCCATTAGAGCTGGGTCGGCTCAGGAGCCGCCAGTCCCTGGTCGACGACACTTCTTCAAATGTTTTTGCCAGGGCTTGAGTTAATCCAGTCCAAATTCTGGTTGACGAAAAATCTTCAAATGTTTTCACTCGGGTTTGATCCTGCATCACCTGGTCGCCAGCGCAGTTTGGTAATCACTACACCAGCGCGGCTCCCATACAAGTGACATAACAAGTGAAGAGAAGATGCTGACATTAAAATGATACACAGTGAAGGAAACCAACTGACAATCCTTGCTCTGGAATCTTTAAGTAAGAAAAATAGAGGGAGTCCCAAAAATATTGAGAGCTGAGGTAGAGCGGTGGTTAGTGCACTGGCTACCTAGCTTGGTGGTCCATGGTTCGATCCCCAGATGAAGTGGATTTTTTAGATCACAAATGGCTCCGGGGCGACCCAGCCTCATGAATTGAGTACTAGAGCAACTCTGGGAAAGTTAAGGTGGCCGGCGTGATGCTGACTACATCACCCCCAGGTTGCCAATGGTCAAGAAAATATAGGCCTAAAAAAAAAACATTTAGAGTAGGGAATTGAAGTCAGACTTACAAAGGCATATAAAGATGACTTGGAACAAATGGATGGCACAGGACATAAAAGGCCTGGCATGAACTTCTTGAAACCTATGCTCCATTGGGGGTTTAAATGGTAATGATAATGATGATAATAATGATGATATAAATGATGGTGAGATGACAAAAAAATTTACCCCTAACAATGGTCAAGCTAACATACCTGATGACCAACAAATGTCCCCTTGCACTTGAACATAGATATAGGGTCATATGCTGAGGACATCAAAATGCAGTGTTACTCCAGCAAAATCTATTTATCAGTCAATCAAATTCTTAAATAACATCTTCTTTGATCCTTAGCCGCCAACTGTCAAAGCAGTCAGTGGCCATCACGCATGATGGCGTCTTGTAGGTCAGAAACAAACTGTTTCCGCTTTGCTCGGTTGGCAGCCATCCTTCGTGCAGTGCCTCAGCTGTCTTAAATAACTACCTATACAATAATGTAGCAGTGTGTGTGTGTAACATACAAAACCTGCAAACAACATTTAAACAGGCGGTAAGGGCAAATGAACAGTAGAATGAAATATCACCGAAACAGTTCTGGAAAGAGTACAATTTTTGTAAAGATATTAAAAACATCAATGTTGCATGGCATCAAGCAGAAACATCTAAGACAAACACTATCTGAGAAAAAAACTCACCCCTCAGTTTGTTCAAGGCTTCACAGGATTTGAAAAGCAAGAAGTAATTAATAATTTGTGGAAAAGGGCAGGGAATTAGGATTAAATCTTGAAAAAAATAATTTAACTGGACTGTTCCAATGTCATGAACAAAAAATGAACAATTAGGATTCAGTGAACCTTGAAGACCAAAAGCAGGACATTTTCAGAGGACAGCATGAAGCTAAACTACCTATTTTAATCTCCAAATGATTTGAGATTAAGGAGACAGCAGAATATTTTAAGATAACAGAAAATGACTGGCTTATATAGAGGCTCAGGATTCAACCACCGAAAACTACACAAAGGTGTTTAGAGCAGTGCTTGATGCTGTTGCATGCTATAGAGAGATCTATGATAAGAAGAAAAACGCTACAGTAAAACCATCACAACTTCATCACGTAACACAAATTGTTACAGTAACCATCACTGCAAGAGCACATGAATGCTTTGGTGCAGGCTTTCTACCACACGGCTGTTTGCGCCTTCTAAAAAGTCGCTACTTTAGTTTCACCTGACCTGAAGGCAATAAATCTTGTTAACCGGCGAACACGGGGATCGTTTACGTTGGCGGGAATTATCAGCTGACTTTGGCGTGAAAAAGCGTGAAATGTAAACCAGTTTAAGCGCATTCCTAATAATTGCAGGACTAAAGTAATTAACTAGAAAATAACTTCCTGCAAAATACTATTGCTCCTTGGATTTTCGTTGCTTTTTTCATATTATTTGCTTTGTAGCAGCCGTTACAAAACAGCATCATTTGAGGAAAATATTACCGAAGGTAACGGACTTTCCAATTAAATATTTTAAACTCTAAACAGATTAGACAGTTTTAAATTATAAAAAAATGTTGAGAAATTAAAGATTTTCTCCACCTAATTTCATCTTTGCAGCGTGCCGCATTAATGTAGGGTAGTCAATTTCATAGGTCAGAGATGACAAAAACAGAAACATGACGGGGCAGAAAAAATATTGACAAGAGAGATTAGGCATGAATGAGTGCATGTGGATATGAAAGAGTTGATGGGAGATGATGGACAAGGGCTAGAGACATTATTGGTCAGTTTTAACGATTTATGTGGTTTTGTTTGTGGGCTCTTATTGCTAGAGAACAGCGTAACTCGCTCAATTAAGCTTTTGAGACATTACACAACATTTCTCACAGCAAATCTATATGTCAAGAATCATCCTCATTATTACAAACATCAATACAGACATATATGATTTTGTTCATAAAGCTCTTCCCCAATAGGACAATTCCTAAACAGCTTATATCAGAAAAATTATGTTCAAACTGGATGGCTATGGAATGGGCATGCATGGAGATAAGGTGGAGAATTTGTTTATTCAACAGTATCTAAGACTGAAAGACGAGCATGCTGTAAAAGAAACATAAGTTCACAGTTGAAATTTATAATGGAAACGCATTTGCTACAAATTTCTCCATCTGTCAATGTACAAATTCCCCCCAGGGAAAAACGAAAGCATGAATGATATATGAGAGAAATTTTGGGGCCAGGGCAGATTATGTATATTCAGCGTGTTTGTGTATATAATATTGTGAATGGTAATAGTCATATCTCTGATATTTTGTGCGTATACATATAATAAATTATATCATTATTCTGTTTTAACATAATATTTTCACATTTTTATTTACAATGTACAGAATCAACAGTGTTACTTTAAAAAAAAATATCAGTATTAGTTTATGCCTACACACTCTGTATAGTACAAGTAATAGAAATTTAACCAAGGTTAATTACTTGTCAGTTCATCTTTTAATAATTCCTATTTGAAGCATGCTGCTAAAAATTTTCAGCGATGTCCATTTTCTATAACATATCTATTTTATATTGATGTATAAATTTAGAACAGTTTCTGTTAATGTCATTGCATAACAATGATGACATATTAAAACTGGAAAAAAAATTACTTTTGCACTTTTTCAGACTCTCATATCTTCTGTTGTAATTATAGTACAATGTTAGTTTTTAAACAGAAACTTAGAGTAACATACTAACTATCACCAAAAACCGCTTTAAAATTGGAGTTTCCAACGATAACTTTGCAGCGAAGGTTTAATTACCCCCTATCGAATGTTTAGTGTGCTTTGACTGGAATTCCCGAAAGCCGGTAATAATTTGACCCCGTGACCGAACAGTAGCAGAAAAGAACGCGGGTAACTAAATGCGCGTTGACAAACAGCCATGACCAGGGGACTAGGTGCATTGGTGGTTTCATGTTCCATATGGAGCAGAAAGGGAAATGATGATTGATATAAACCAGAGACAAAAGTTTTAATGCTATCAACACCTATTGAATACGAGCCCAAAATGACTGAGCAGTACAGGTAATAGTTTTCTTACAATTAGGTGTTTATATATCTACTGTAAGTACAATTGTTTTTATATGTGTAATCCATACTGTACAAATTTTCCATTTGTTTTAACACTTTATTTTCTTCAGCACAACTTTTTTAACTATCCACTGAAACTAACGCATACATAAAGAAAAGTGAATCATATTTAAGTATTCTTGGACCTGCACAGTTCTAAACTTACATGGAAACACAAATTAACTGTGTACGCTGTGGACTTACTAAATCAACTTCTTGCACTATGGTTTTACACACACACATACACACACAAAAAGACAACTATCATGGGGAAAAGGCACAGTAGAACTGCAAAAACATCCCCACTGTTCATTGATTTTGTTGATGCCAATTCTAGATGCCCCGAGTAGTTCCTGGAGGTCTCTGTGTTGTTGACAAACCTTCCTTCTTGTAGAAGAACCTCCAGACTTGGCACCTGGAATGTTCAGACATTGAACAAACAAAGGAAAACCATACAGGTGGCAGCAGAATTGTAGATATTCTGGGACTCTAATCCCCAGGGTAAGAGAGGTAGAGGAAGACCAAAGAACACACAGGAGAAGAGAACTGGAGACAGACATAAAGGGGATGAAGAAGACACAGAAAGATCTTGAGCAGATGGCACGTGACAGGAAGACTTGGTATAAGTTTGTTGAAGGCCTATGCTCCTTTGGAAGCTGAAAGAAAGAAGAAGATATGGTGACTTCTTGTTGAAATTGTCATTTTAACAGCCTATATGTTTGTAGTAAACACAGAAACCAGAGTAAGATCTGCGTAAGGAAACAAAAATTATACCTTGCCCAGCCTAGGTTTCATCGATGTCTCTTATTAACCATTTATGATAAAATACAGAATGAGCACCCCTCTGTCAATTACCTTTCTTTTAATATATAAATGAAATAAATAAAAGTAAGTGCTATAACCTGCACTCTTTACTCACCCCCCGCTGTGGCCCCTAGATTGATTCTGTTGTTGACATTAGACATTTCTTCCTACACGAGCAAAAGAGTCAAACATTTTCTTCACAATGTGACACAACTTTCAAGAGAAATAAAATGTAACATAAAAATAAAAATGTTCAATTCAAAAGTCAAGACAATCCTACTGTATGGCTCTGAAACAAGGAGAACAAAATAAAAATGTTCAATTCAAAAGTCAAGACAATCCTACTGTATGGCTCTGAAACAAGGAGAACAAAATAAAAATGTTCAATTCAAAAGTCAAGACAATCCTACTGTATGGCTCTGAAACAAGGAGAACAAAATAAAAATGTTCAATTCAAAAGTCAAGACAATCCTACTGTATGGCTCTGAAACAAGGAGAACAAAATAAAAATGTTCAATTCAAAAGTCAAGACAATCCTACTGTATGGCTCTGAAACAAAGAGAACAAAATAAAAATGTTCAATTCAAAAGTCAAGACAATCCTACTGTATGGCTCTGAAACAAGGAGAACAAAATAAAAATAAAAAAATGACCATCAAGAGTGTAAAAAGGTAGTCCCATAGCAGATACTGCTGTAGGGAAGTGAAGTGTTAGAGACTTCACCATACAAGGTCCAGCATCGAGAGGTGGGGGGTGACCAGTTCCCTTCCAAGCTTACTTTTCCTTCCCTAACTCAAAGATCAGATTCAGGTACTCCTTTACGGATGGGTAGACTGGAGCATGTCGGTAGCGTGGTTCAAACCCAGCACCTTTGCCGCGAGAGACCAGCGCTCTAACCACTCTGTCAATCGGACCAAGAGTGTAGACTTTCATAAAAGGATGCTTGCACAGAACAGAAGAATTAAAATTGTGTGACAAGCTCACCAATGTGAAGATGAGAGGGGAAAAAAAACACCTGACAAATACCAGCAGCACAAGAAGTGAGGAAAAGTTGTGGCATTAACTATTACACACACTGAGGAAACCAGCAGATAGCATTACAAGGCAGTCTTTGGCTTTGGAATCCCTAAAGTAAAAGAAATAGAGGGAAAACCAATAAAAACCTGGAGAAGAGAACTGGAGAAAAACTGAGAAAAAAAAGGATAAAGAAGAAATGGAAAGAACTTATGGAAAGAACTTAAGGAAAGATAGCACAAGACAAGAAGACTTGGTATAAACCAACTGAAGGCATATGCTCCATAGGGAGATGAAGGGTGATGATGATGATGAATGTTAGACCCAGTGTTATGACAACTTATAATAATTATCAAAGTTATCATTTTTCAAATCATTATTTCTCAATCTGTGGTCACCAGACACCTGGGGCTGTCATTAATGTTTGTTTTATGCCAAGTCTGGACTATGTGACTTAGTTTAGTAGTTGACCTGTTTACTTGTCTATATCTTCTCCATCTAGGGTCACCAGACACCTGGGGCTGCCATTAATGTTTGTTTTATGCCAAGTCTGGACTATGTGACTTAGTTTAGTAGTTGACCTGTTTACTTGTCTATATCTTCTCCATCTAGGGTCACCAGACACCTGGGGCTGCCATTAATGTTTGTTTTATGCCAAGTCTGGACTATGTGACTTAGTTTAGTAGTTGACCTGTTTACTTGTCTATATCTTCTCCATCTAGGGTCACCAGACACCTGGGGCTGCCATTAATGTTTGTTTTATGCCAAGTCTGGACTATGTGACATAGTTTAGTAGTTGACCTGTTTACTTGTCTATATCTTCTCCATCTAGGGTCACCAGACACCTGGGGCTGCCATTAATGTTTGTTTTATGCCAAGTCTGGACTATGTGACTTAGTTTAGTAGTTGACCTGTTTACTTGTCTATATCTTCTCCATCTAGGGTCACCAGACACCTGGGGCTGTCATTAATGTTTGTTTTATGCCAAGTCTGGACTATGTGACTTAGTTTAGTAGTTGACCTGTTTACTTGTCTATATCTTCTCCATCTAGGGTCACCAGACACCTGTGGCTGCCATTAATGTTTGTTTTATGCCAAGTCTGGACTATGTGACTTAGTTTAGTAGTTGACCTGTTTACTTGTCTATATCTTCTCCATCTAGGGTCACCAGACACCTGGGGCTGTCATTAATGTTTGTTTTATGCCAAGTCTGGACTATGTGACTTAGTTTAGTAGTTGACCTGTTTACTTGTCTATATCTTCTCCATCTAGGGTCACCAGACACCTGTGGCTGCCATTAATGTTTGTTTTATGCCAAGTCTGGACTATGTGACTTAGTTTAGTAGTTGACCTGTTTACTTGTCTATATCTTCTCCATCTAGGGTCACCAGACACCTGGGGCTGTCATTAATGTTTGTTTTATGCCAAGTCTGGACTATGTGACTTAGTTTAGTAGTTGACCTGTTTACTTGTCTATATCTTCTCCATCTAGGGTCACCAGACACCTGGGGCTGCCATTAATGTTTGTTTTATGCCAAGTCTGGACTATGTGACTTAGTTTAGTAGTTGACCTGTTTACTTGTCTATATCTTCTCCATCTAGGGTCACCAGACACCTGGGGCTGCCATTAATGTTTGTTTTATGCCAAGTCTGGACTATGTGACTTAGTTTAGTAGTTGACCTGTTTACTTGTCTATATCTTCTCCATCTAGGGTCACCAGACACCTGGGGCTGCCATTAATGTTTGTTTTATGCCAAGTCTGGACTATGTGACTTAGTTTAGTAGTTGACCTGTTTACTTGTCTATATCTTCTCCATCTAGGGTCACCAGACACCTGGGGCTGTCATTAATGTTTGTTTTATGCCAAGTCTGGACTATGTGACTTAGTTTAGTAGTTGACCTGTTTACTTGTCTATATCTTCTCCATCTAGGGTCACCAGACACCTGGGGCTGCCATTAATGTTTGTTTTATGCCAAGTCTGGACTATGTGACTTAGTTTAGTAGTTGACCTGTTTACTTGTCTATATCTTCTCCATCTAGGGTCACCAGACACCTGGGGCTGTCATTAATGTTTGTTTTATGCCAAGTCTGGACTATGTGACTTAGTTTAGTAGTTGACCTGTTTACTTGTCTATATCTTCTCCATCTAGGGTCACCAGACACCTGGGGCTGTCATTAATGTTTGTTTTATGCCAAGTCTGGACTATGTGACTTAGTTTAGTAGTTGACCTGTTTACTTGTCTATATCTTCTCCATCTAGGGTCACCAGACACCTGGGGCTGTCATTAATGTTTGTTTTATGCCAAGTCTGGACTATGTGACTTAGTTTAGTAGTTGACCTGTTTACTTGTCTATATCTTCTCCATCTAGGGTCACCAGACACCTGGGGCTGCCATTAATGTTTGTTTTATGCCAAGTCTGGACTATGTGACTTAGTTTAGTAGTTGACCTGTTTACTTGTCTATATCTTCTCCATCCATCTAAGAGTACTGCTCCCTCAGGCATGCCATAAAAGGCGGCAAATATGAGGTTGTGTAAGGGACTGGCAACCTCATTATGTAAGACAAAGTTCTACAGGCACCACTGCTGCAAAAGTTTGTGCTTTTTGGCATAAGCTTCCCATCTGCAGTGATGGCTTCATGCTCTATAAAAAATGAAAAAGGAGATGATGATGATGTTAATCCATTCATAACACAATTTTAGCTTTGGGTTTTGAGAAATCAGCAGCACTTCAAGGGATCCAACTTCCTATGTTTGAAAAACACAGATATAAAATATGCAGCAATAAAACTGGCAACCAAACAGATAAAACAGTGTGCTAGGCAAAGAAGTGAGCTATCACCTGAACTGTTCTCTCCCTGTAGTGAAAGTATAATGACAATCATAGAGGATACACCAAGATCACATCACTCCTAGTGTGCCGATGGTCAAGAAAATATGGGCCTAACACCATATTCCCAATATGCCTCAATGGGCGTGTAACAGGATCCTTTACCTTCCTTTACCTTATCAACTGAGGGCAATTAATGATCGCTAATTATAGAATGACACTGCAATCGATGAATCATCAAGGCTAATATTGCCGGAATTTGGCAGAGATGGGTGTAAAGAGGATGCACCCGGCTTGTATACAACCAGCGCGCCACAAGAACAATTAACATTCATACCCTTTGACATTTACTGAGGAAGACTGAGCACCTATGGGTTTGCCTGGAGTGCAACAATGTCGATTCTGATCAACGATAACAACAATAACATACGCAGACAGTACTTGACTTACTTACTTACTTATTCGTTCCCCTTCTACCTTGAGGTGTAGAGGTTTGGAAAAGAGAGCGCATATGAACAATGTGAGATATACCGATCATGTCAAAGAAACAGCTATAGAGACCATCACGACAAGTGTACACTAATGCTTCGGCACAGGCTGCCTGCAATGGGACCAGAAGAACATAAAAGGGAAATGATGGTGCTGGCAACTATAATATACTTAACCTGTATTCTAGGATTAGATTTACTTTCCAGCTTTAACTTTTCTTAAATATCTTGACTTATATTTATTGTTCTGTGCTTTCCTTTTGGAATGCAAATTTATTTTTATTATTTTGTGTGACACACTGTCAGAATGCAGATTTATATTAATTAGTCTGTGACAGTCAGAATTAAGTTTTCTTATATCTATTATTCTCTGACTTACTGCTAAAATGTAGATGTATATTTATTATTTTGTGACACACTGTCAGAATGTAGATTTGTATTTATTATTTTGTGACACATGTCAGCTTGTAAGAAAATATTTACCGTCATGGCAGAGATTTCCTTCCTGTTGTCCATGATTTCTTCCATAATCTTATTTTGATTACGTTCGACCAGCTCTGAAAACAGTTTATATAAACAATTCACATCATTCCACTCTCTTGCTTTACGTGCAGACAGATAATTCTAAACAAAATTTACATAAAAATCCACACTGATCTCCCCTATTGTCCAACTCTGACATGTTCAACCACATTTAAAAACAGTTTACAAAAACAGCTTATTTAATATCACCTAAGCAATTCAAATAATCCTTCCGCTCTCTATTTTATTAGAACATTCAACCAGTTTGAAAAAAACAAACAAAAGAAAAACAACAACAACAATCGAAAGAACTTCCTACCCTGTCTTGCTTTCATTACATCTGGCCAGAATTAAAAAGACAGTTTACAAAAGGCAATGCACAAGTCTTAACTTCAACAAGCATTATGACTTATACAAACTGACTCAAAACAAAAATATGCTGAAAAAGTGGTGGACTGACAGAAAGCAAAAAAAATTTATCAATAATGATGCTGATAATTACAAAAATATAATAAATGAAGAACAACATCTCGGGGTGTGACACAAGAAATGTAGATTTCTGGTAAGCAGCTTAAAACACGACAATATGAAGACGGCATTACTGTGGCCCTTGCAGCGTCTAATTTCTTCATTTCTTGGGCCTCATTGTGAGGTGCAGCATTTCTCAGACATTTAATCTGGCAAGCTGTCATCTTTGGCTTCTGTGCTTCAAACAGTGACCATAACTACCTTTGCCCTGGGTGGTTCCCAGGGGTCTCGGGATAACAAAGACAGAGTTGGACTAATGTTTCCTCAGGCATGTCATCAGAGTGGACTAACAGGAGGTCACACACATGGGACTGCCTACCTCTTCAAGTAGAACTATCAGAAGCCACCGCTGTAAGGGCAAAGGGACTAGCTGCAGTGGTGGCTCCATTCTAGACAGAGAATTAAAAAAAGGAACTGAAAAGTAGCCATGAAGGCTGACACAAAGCTCCCTGAAAAATTCTTGTTAAAGGAACTCTATAGTGACAATGCAACAGACCCAGCAAGCATGCAGTGGTTTTTACATTGCTTGGAGAAGGAAACAAAGGAGCATGTTAACTCTATCAGTCCCAAGCAAAAAATTGGGTTTGGCCCAAACAAAAATGGCCACCCCAGTGCTTTTTTATTGTTGCTGTTTGGAAAAAAAAAATTTTAATGTTCATATGCATAAATACACGAGGTATTTAAAAGAAAGTACTCCCTGTCAGAAATGACTTTTTGGGTTGTTAAAATTAGAAAACAGCTCTAGAAAGGAGCAAAAGATACGACAGCCGATTTAACGTTGATCGGGCCAAATGGGTTTAGAAGGAAGTACGATATATCGGCTTTTGGGAGTTAATTGAACTGATGTAACCCGAACTGGGATTAGTAGTCAATTTTTTAAGTTCCTAGCCTGCTTCAGGATTTCCCATTCAGGTCCTAGTAGAATCATCTACAGCCAATACACATGACACTCAATGTGGGCAGTCCTGAGCCCAAAACAATAAGGAACCAGAATCTAGAACAAACAGACACATTTACATACCTAGGATGCACTGTAACACCAGACGGCGGAACAAGCAAAGACATCAACAACAGAATGTTTCAGGATTTCCCATTCAGATCCTAGCACAATTATCTACAGCCAACACACATAACAATTACCCTTCATATCTTCAAGGATCACAGGCCTTTAACAAATCTTTGCCAAGTCGTCCCATCTCTAACTAACTGCTAAAGATCTGTCCTTGCCTTCTTTGGCAATTTTCATCTCTGTCTCCAGTTCTCTTCTCCATGTGATTTTTTTTGGTCCCCCTCTACCTCTGGGAATTCTAGAACAAGGACTGCCTTGTAATGCTACTACCAGGTTTTCTCAATGTGTGTCCTATCCATCACCAGCATCTTCTTATCTCCTGTTCCGCAGGCACCTGTCTGGTTCTTGTGACTTTGGTGGTCCTGTCATACCATTTCAATCATTCTATTTTATGCTTCTATGCAAGCACCCATTTAAGACAGCCAACAGACAACCCTTGCTAAAACACCATCAGACAACTTACCTAGCTTTATATCTACAGACTTCTCCATATTTTCCAGTCTCTCTGACAGGCGACCCAGCATGGACCTGAGAAACTCTATCTCTTGATCTTTCTGGTTCAGATGCATCTAGAACATAACAACAAAAATGGCTGTCACTTTTCTGTAACAACAGCGCTGCTAACCTCATTCAGCCTTAACGCTTTTTCTCCTTAATGGAGGATGACAATCAAAGGTATCCAGTCCACTGTCTTCTGAGCTCTTATATGTTTTGACATGTTTAGTAGGCTCAGGGATCAAAACTTCATAGCAGCAAGCTCTAGTCTACCCAGCAGCCAATGGAGTTAAGGAAAGTAAAGGCAGCAAGATAGGGAACTGTTGATTCCACCTCGTAAAAAGCTGGACCTAGTATGATAAAGTCTCTAACACTTCACTCCTCTATGGCAGTATCTTCTTTCTTTCTTTGATCCTTAGCCACCGACCGTCAAAGCAGTCAGTGGCCATCACGCCTTATGGCAGTATCTGCTACGGGACTATCTTTACCATTTTTGTTATATACATACTCTTTACCGTATCTGACTTTCTCTATTTCCTCTAACAATAATGAAATGTAAATAGACTATTTAATAAGACTGTGCCTTAAGAACAAATTTCGTCTAGAAAAATTATCTTATTTCTTTTCAGATAACTGCCTCTGCATAAACATTAATCTCTACTCATCAGAAGTAAGCAGAAACTTGGTTTAAGTGTTTCTATACCTTTCCTGCAAAAGGTGCCGTTAAGAGTATTTCTTAATCCTTCCTTTAAACCAGCACCTAGTACCCATTGTCAAAGCTGCTTAAACTTCCCCTACAACAGTGCCTTACTTCTGCAACTTTTTAAACACCTAAGCACATTACACACATTATTATTAAAATAATTTAATTATATTTTATTGCACTAATTTTAAAAAACTATATACAAACTATAACACGGCTACAGTTTTCTTATCTGGTAATATATGACAATGCTGTCCTGCCATAATCAAACAGTAGACTCAGCACAACACCCAAATCTGAACATTATAAGTTACAGGAAGTGATCTGAATTCAGTCTCAGAATCAAGAAACTGAAAGTACCATATCACACATCATACACACATGAGTTTATTTATGATGAAGATAATAGCACAGCACAGTGTTAAAGTCAACATCAAACACACAAGAGTTTATTTATGATGAAGATAATATCACAGCACAGTGTTAAAGTCAACATTATACACACAAGAGTTTATTTATGATGAAGATAATAACACAGCACAGTGTTAAAGTCAACATTAAACATACAAGAGTTTATTTATGATGAAGATAATAACACAGCACAGTGTTAAAGTCAACATTAAACACACAAGAGTTTATTTATGATGAAGATAATATCACAGTACAGTGTTAAAGTCAACATTAAACACACAAGAGTTTATTTATGATGAAGATAATAACACAGCACAGTGTTAAAGTCAACATTAAACACACAAGAGTTTATTTATGATGAAGATAATATCACAGCACAGTGTTAAAGTCAACATTATACACACAAGAGTTTATTTATGATGAAGATAATAACACAGCACAGTGTTAAAGTCAACATTAAACACACAAGAGTTTATTTATGATGAAGATAATATCACAGCACAGTGTTAAAGTCAACATTAAACACACAAGAGTTTATTTATGATGAAGATAATATCACAGTACAGTGTTAAAGTCAACATTAAACACACAAGAGTTTATTTATGATGAAGATAATAACACAGCACAGTGTTAAAGTCAACATTAAACACACAAGAGTTTATTTATGATGAAGATAATATCACAGCACAGTGTTAAAGTCAACATTATACACACAAGAGTTTATTTATGATGAAGATAATAACACAGCACAGTGTTAAAGTCAACATTAAACACACAAGAGTTTATTTATGATGAAGATAATATCACAGCACAGTGTTAAAGTCAAAGATAATAACATTAAACACACAAGAGTTTATTTATGATGAAGATAATATCACAGTACAGTGTTAAAGTCAACATTAAACACACAAGAGTTTATTTATGATGAAGATAATAACAGAGCACAGTGTTAAAGTCAACATTAAACACACAAGAGTTTATTTATGATGAAGATAATATCACAGCACAGTGTTAAAGTCAACATTATACACACAAGAGTTTATTTATGATGAAGATAATATCACAGTACAGTGTTAAAGTCAACATTAAACACACAAGAGTTTATTTATGATGAAGATAATAACACAGCACAGTGTTAAAGTCAACATTAAACACACAAGAGTTTATTTATGATGAAGATAATAACACAGCACAGTGTTAAAGTCAACATTAAACACACAAGAGTTTATTTATGATGAAGATAATAACACAGCACAGTGTTAAAGTCAACATTATACACACAAGAGTTTATTTATGATGAAGATAATAACACAGCACAGTGTTAAAGTCAACATTAAACACACAAGAGTTTATTTATGATGAAGATAATAACACAGCACAGTGTTAAAGTCAACATTAAACACACAAGAGTTTATTTATGATGAAGATAATATCACAGTACAGTGTTAAAGTCAACATTAAACACACAAGAGTTTATTTATGATGAAGATAATATCACAGCACAGTGTTAAAGTCAACATTAAACACACAAGAGTTTATTTACGATGAAGATAATAACACAGCACAGTGTTAAAGTCAACATTAAACACACAAGAGTTTATTTATGATGAAGATAATAACACAGCACAGTGTTAAAGTCAACATTAAATACACAAGAGTTTATTTATGATGAAGATAATAACACAGCACAGTGTTAAAGTCAACATTAAACACACAAGAGTTTATTTATGATGAAGATAATAACACAGCACAGTGTTAAAGTCAACATTATACACACAAGAGTTTATTTATGATGAAGATAATAACACAGCACAGTGTTAAAGTCAACATTATACACACAAGAGTTTATTTATGATGAAGATAATAACACAGCACAGTGTTAAAGTCAACATTAAACACACAAGAGTTTATTTATGATGAAGATAATATCACAGCACAGTGTTAAAGTCAACATTAAACACACAAGAGTTTATTTATGATGAAGATAATATCACAGCACAGTGTTAAAGTCACACATCATCATTTTCCTTTGCGCTCCTTATGGATCATGGAGCCACCATTGCAGCTGATTCCCTTGCAGGAAATCTGCACCAAGTATTCACATGTTCTTGCAGTGATAGTTCATGTATCAATTTGTTTTTACATGTTGAGGTTGCCAGCCTCATCATCCTTTTTCTTTCTGTTCTATATGGAGCCACCCATGTAGCTAGTCCCCTTACAGGAAGCCTAAATCAAGCACTTACATGCTCCTTTCTGTAGCTATGTTTTACATGATGAGGTTGGCAGCCTCATGTACAACCTCATAGTAGTCACCTTGTACAACATGCTTGAGGGTGTGGTAGTCTGATTCTTACTTTGTCTCATCAGAGACCCCACAAGAAGAAAATGTGCCATAGTTCTAACCCAAACACAAATGCAAGAGAATTATTGACTTTATGTTTTCTTTATTGACTTAGCATATATCAAAGTTTCTAAAAACCATATAGCAAATGTGCCTATTCATTTCTGGTATCAGTAAAAAAAAAAAAACCATATAGCACATGTACCTATTCATTACTGATATCAGTAAATGTAACCATATAGAATTTGTACCTTTTCATTACTGATATCAGTAAAAGTAACCAAACAGCATATGTGCCTATTCATTACTGATACCAGTAAATGTATCACAGCTGACCTGTAAATCTGTAATTCTCTCTTCTGTACGCTGCAGGAAATCTTTCAAACCCTCAAATTTGCAGGTCTTCAGATGGTCCTCAAACTCTTCCTGGGTGCCAACAAAGTCACAGCTGAAACATAATGAGCTCTGATACCAATCAGTTTTAAGTGTCCATGCAATTATTATAGAAATAGTATTAGGTTCATGTGTACACCTGAGATGTCTAAATGCAACAGAAAAAGACTAGAATGAAGAATCTATGGCTCTTTATGAATCATTCATTTGTTGACAGAATTTTTTTCAAGTAAGTTTTAATGCAAAATCCACAACAATTCTTTTTATCTGCATTTTCTTCAGGTAACTGTGTTTTCTTAGTGTCACAAATACAACTCCCTAATTTCTCTGTCTTTGATTAACTCAATTAAGCTCTTTTCTCCACTATTCTATAATAAGATTACATTTCACGCTATCTTCTGCTTCTTCTTTTACAGACACCTTCTTATATCAACTTGAATATGTTTTTGTTGTTTAGTTAGGGCTGCTGAGCTTGTTGCCTTTTTTGCAACAAATCCAATGTGAAGTTGAAGAATCTTTGGCATTATCTTCATTGTAGATCTAGGCTTTTCCTGCAGCTTTTCTGCCACTCTAAAACTTGCTGAGTTAGGCCTGGTGCAGACGAGCGTTTTCTTGCTGCGCGTATCTCGCACGGTTTTTTGACCGAATCGCAGGGTAGTGCAGACGAGCGTTGTTTTAGGTAAAATACATTTACTTAACGCGTCATAGCAACAAAAACAAAATATAAGAGTCAGGAGGAGAAGAAGAGCATGGAAAAAGAAGGTGGAATAGAAGAAAAAGAAGAAGAAGCAGAAGGAGGAGAAGAAAAAGGAGTGAAAAAGAAGAAGGAGTAGAAGAAGGAGGGGGAGGAAAAGGAAAAGAAAAAGAGGATGAAAAGAAGGAAGAGGATAAAGAGAAGAAGGTTAGGGAGAAAAAAGAAAACTGAATAAGAAGGAGGAGAAATATCAGAGAGAAGAAGAAAAAGAAGAAAAAATATAAGAAGAAGAAAATGTAGAAGAATGATGAGGAGAAGCAGAAGAAGTAGGAGATGAAAATGAAAAAGAACAAAAAAGAGGAATAGGAGAATAAGTTAGAATAAGGAGAGAGAGAAGTATAAAAGAAGTAGAAGGACAAATACGAGAAAGAGGAGAAGATGAAGGAGAAGAAGATAATGAAGAAGAAGGAGAAGAAGTAGATAAAGAAGATGAAGGAGAAGAAGATGATGAAGAAGAAGGAGAAGAAGAAGGAGAAGAAGAAGATGATGCACAAGAAGAAGAAGACCAATGAAGAAGAGGTGAGGAGCAGAAGAAGAAGAAAAAGAAGGAGAAGACGAATGGAACCAAACGGAACTCCATCACACAATTAAATTTTAAAAACTCGAGCACCACTAATGTTACTGCGTAATCACGAACTGCCTAAAGTAAGTAACGGATTCGAAATAACTCATTTTCACGCAAATGTTCTTGATAAATCCAAATTCAGAATAGAAATGCCACGACAGTGTACAACGCAAGTTCGTCGCTAACATATTTGGTCACGTGATAAAGTTCAAGGTTAGCCAAAAACGCCGGCGATACACGAAGAAAATGGAACCAGTTGCGTTTTTTTCTACGCAGCGGGAAAAACCTCGCTCGTCTGTCTGCTTTCTCTAAATCCCTACTGTTTCATTTTCCACGCGCGAGATACGCGCAGCAAGAAAACGCCCATCTGCACCCAGCCTTAGACTCATGAGCTCCAGTTCCTTTCCCAGGTGTTTTATCCGGCTTGGAAAGCATTTGAATGATTACTACATCTAGTTTCGAGCTAGAAGGGGAAGGGGGTGACACACTGTGCACTTCCTGCCATTCCTGGGGGCTCTCCAAATATGCATAGCTAAAATACTGTGCTCAAGCTCTGGGCTCTCCCTAGGAACTGACACATTCTGCATTGAGACACTTCCTAGCTCCCCTCGCCAATCACCTTTCCACTCTGAGATCCTCCTGCACACAGACAATCATGTTGTTGTTGTTTAACTAGGGCTGTTCAGCTTCTTGCTCTTTTGCAGCCAATACCAAGTTGAAGACTCCTTGGTATTGTCTACACTGTAGATCTAGGCTTTTCCTGTGGCTTTTCTGCCATTCTAAAATGTGCTGAGTTGAAGTCATGAGCTCCAGTTTGGTTTGCATTTAAAGGATCACCACATCTAGTCCCAAGCTAGAAGGAAGAAGCACATGGCATACTGTGCATTCCCCGCCATCCAAGGTGGCTCTCCAAATATGCAGAGCTAAAATACTGTGCTCTGGTTCTGGGCTCTCCAAAGGAATCGTCATATCATACACAGAGCCACTTCTCAGCTCCCCCTGCCTATCATGGGACCATAGTGAGATCCTCCTGCACGCAGCTAGTCAGGTAAAAGCCAGGATTCTTATGTATCTACCAGAAGTTATGGCATACTATGATGAGATGAGATCACTGTTTGAAATGTGAGGAGAGTGTGATATAACATCTGAACACAAAAATCACTGCAAGTTACCTATTCCAAATAGTTCCTGTAACTTCTTCTTCTTCTTCTTGCGATCGCATCTTTGATGATTACACCGTCAGACGAGTTCTCATGATGAATTCGACTGTTGTTTGAAGTTCCTCTTTAACTCCATATAGCTTTGAGTTTAGTGTTGAGTCATTGGGCCAGTATATCTTTCTTAACTGGTCATAGAGAGGACAGTCCTGTAGAACATGCTCAGCAGTTTGTTCGTTTAATCCACATGTGCACAATGGTGAAGCAGACAATCGTAGCTTGTGCATGTGTTTATTCAGTTTGTTATGCCCTGTCCTGAGTCGAAAAATAGTTATCTGTCCCTGCCGGTCGAGAGTGTGATAGTCGTCTTTGGGTTGGTTCTGTTCTCTTCTGATAGTCTGGATAGCTCTCTTTTTCTCAAAGTATGTGACTTCATTATCTTTGTCACGTAGGTTTTATATTCATTTAATTTCCTACATCTTCTTCCTATTCTTTCACATAAACTCTCTCTTTTAATATCTCTGTATTTTTTTTTCCTGTGTATTTTTTCATCCATTCGTTTTGCGAATATTATTCTCATATAATTCGCAAACTTTACCTGTTTCTTTCTCTTAAACTGAGAATCGCGCTAGGACGATATTACGTAGATGTCAGGGCGTCAGAAGGCGTGATAAGTCGGTTCGCTGAACACAGGACGTAGCAAATCGTCTACATTCTCACCGAGCGCGCGAGCTTCTTCTCGGCATTAGTCCGGGTGAGGTGTGATACTTTACATCTGCACCGGGCAGTATCCAGACATTTGGCTGGAAAATCCCAAACTGACACGGCGCTCACTTGGGCAATGGAGTCAGGCTGTCTGGGATTTGAAACTGACACGCGTACATCGTGGTCAGTAGGTGACAGTTACGACACGCGTTAAGCGGACGTAAATGTTGGGAGTAGGGGAGATAATTTCGCTTGGCGAAATAAGTTTCGGCCCTTTGTCTGATTTTAAGATATTGGCCAAGTTTGAAACTTTAATTTCATTCTCGCTCATAGACTCCACAGTAGATAGGTCGCTCGAAAAAAACAGAATAGCTGTTAGCGAAGATCTCAGTTTGTTTCGGCAATTTGTCGAACTTCTAGACTTCCAGAAATATTTTCAGCATTTTTATTCTTAAGTTGTGCGACTACCTGTAATTCTGTGGTTGAGGTAATTAATATGATAGATATATAGATTTTGTGAGTGTTAAAGTGTTAAATCGCTAAATTCATTTTAATCTATTTCTTTAGCGCAGAAGAGAAATAAAGTGGTAGGCTATTATATTTTCTAGGGAAGCATTCAGTGGAAAGCAGACTAATTAAAATTTCTAGCTTATAACGGCAATTGTAGCTATTTATGAATTTAATTTAACTGCTAATACTCAGTCGAGTGTATTTTTCTAAACTAACATATAAACTCTAGAATCCAGCCTCATGAATGATGACGGGATACGCACGTGTTCCTAATTTATGAGGAATGCTGATTTTTAAATATAACTTACGTCACGGGAAGTTTAAATGATAAGCAAAGCTCTCTGCTTGCAAGTTTAAATGTAAGTTTTAACCAGTACAGATTCTGTTTATTATATTATATGTGTTATTTTTCCTCCACACAGTGAAAGTTTTGGGGTGACCCTAACTTTACCAGCACCTAGTAGTAGTTTCCATACTTGTGAAGAAATAGACAGTCCTTATTTTGAACCACGTGGGTTTTCTCAAGTAACACTGATCTGACGGTGCAAGTTAGACAGAAATACTAATATCCCTATAACGGGTTTTCAAAGACTGTAATGATAAATACTGGACCTTGGAGCCAGCACTTAATTTCTTCTAGAAACTCTATATAATTTGCTGCCTGGTGGCGTGAATATTAACAATCATTTCCCGACTAGATTATATCTTGTGGACAAATCTGTGGTGTGACTAAAGTGAATCCTATACTGAGGGAAGGCACCGACCTGACATTCATCATTTTTTTTAGAAACCTACGCTATTGACACTGTGCTCTGTTAACTCCCGCGCCTGGAATAATTGTTAGGTGACTTAATCAGACATTTGAACAAATTTGCATACCCAAGTAGTCGTTCCCGGAGACTCCAAGTTAAACAGGTCTTTTGGAACTGGGGACTTCTTGGCAGTAGACTGCATTTTTTGAGTCTGTGTGAAAATCTAAAATCAATGTGTTCCAAGAGGCAGCAAGCAAAGTCGTGAGTACTAGTGTGAGAAGCCATGGCGGAATGAATGAGTGTACGCTGGTTTGAGTGATATTTTTCACTATTATATCTTTGACACCCTGTTGCTGTCCTATTTGTTTTTTTTCAATCTGCATAATTTGTTGCTAAGGCTAGAGTTCTTGTGTTTTTGTCTTAGGTTAAATCAGATTTTTTTCAAACTCTGTGCATATAATTACGAGATAAAACAAAGAAAAACTCTTAGACTCAAACCCTATGTATCTGTGACTCTGGCGCCATCATCTGTTCTCTTAACGGGGCCGGGCTAAACCTAGAGTTAACACTATAACGGGGCTATCATCCTTGCAACATTTCCTTGATTTTTTTATGACTATGTGTATATGTATTTTCCTTGATGTAATTTCTTTGATGTTGTGAGCCGATTTTTCCTGATAATAAAATCGCTCTTGAACTTAATAATCGTGTTTGGTCAGCTCGTTCTAGATAATATATATATCATTGTTATAGTTTTCCCACGTCTGTGTGTTTACCTGTCGTCACGTGTATGTGCGTGCCTGTGAGTGATAGAAATATACGTAATATGTATATTGGTGTAGTCTGTCTGACGCTGTAACAACTGTTGTAGAAGATAGGTGAGAGAGAGAAGAATTCTTTTCGCTTTCAGAGACAGCCACTATATCAAATCTATCATCTCACGTGTGTGGAAATTCTATTACCTTTCACTAACTCTCACTGAGTCTATCACCTATTCAAACCTATTCAGAAGGGACCAAACCTAGTCTTAATTATCCTATCGGAAATCTACGACAAATGGGGTCTCGTCCGACGGATTTTTGAACTTAGAATAGGAAGACGAGTACGACAAATGAGGGCTCGTTTCCGGTCTTTGAACTTAGAATAGGAAGACGAGTACGACAAACGTGGACTCGTCTATCTGGATTTTGAACTTAAGATTCTGTATTCTGATATAGAGTAAGAGTGTGATGTCTTGTGAGTTGTTATATCTTTAAATAATTACCCCCTAGACTAGCGATCTGTTTACGGGCGTGCTGACCACACAAACTAATAAGATTTTTTTCCACAGCATCTTTGAAAAATATACATTTTGGTTACAGGTTGATTTTGTCGGGATATATGTTAACTGCTGATTGTAATACTAAATGCTGGTAAAGTGGTGAGTGTATAACATTCACTGGGTACTGAGGCAGAACGGCGTTTGAACTAAGTTAAGGAGTGTGTTTCGGACTTTTTGTCCAGATTAATTCCCTCCCTTACCCGATCTGACTTCAGGGGCGAACTTATAGTGGATTTTTAAAAATTAAGGGATTATTTTTCTCTTTAATTTTTGCTATATTCTTTTGCTTTTCCACTGTAGCAACTTAATTTTCAGTTGTAATCTTAACTACCATTTATTTGGCGTAGTCGTGTTTTGCATTGAGTGCTTTATTGCCGATAATAGCAGCGATAGTTAGATTTTATTTTGGAGGAGGTATCCCAGGGTTAAGGATATCATCTTTTGAATAATTTGGTAATTTTTTTTTTCTCGTAAGTGGTAGGAACCAGTGTATCCTTTTTCCTATTTTCTATCTCCACGTGTCTCAGTCACTGACATAATATGGCCGAGAGGGCAAAGCTTAGACAACTTCTCAGGGACGAAGCGAGAGAGGAGGGACTGGAAGGAGAGGAAGCGAAAGTTTTTGTCAGAGACGAACTGGAGAGATATGATGCGGAGAGGAAAGCAGCTGAAGCTAAAGAGGAAAAAGAAGAACTCAAGAGGAAAGAAGCAGAAGCTAGAGAGAGGGAAAGGGAAGACCGTCTTTTACAGCAGAAGAAGATGGATGAAGAAATGGAAATTCGCAGGGCGAACGAACGAGAGAAGGAGAGACAGCATGAGGAAAGAGAAAATGAGCAACGACGACAGCATGAGCTGGCGCTTAAGACTCTAGAGTTCCAAAGCCGTGGTGCTGCCTCTACCTCCAGCAATGGAGAGTCTTCTCCTCATTCTTCCTTAACTGACCCTGCTAACACTCAATCTCTTCAACTAAATGCTATGTCTTTCACTCTTGAATCTTTTCCTTGTCCTAATGAGAAGATTGACACATGGTTAGAAAAATTTGAGAAAATTGCAACTCTGTACGGGTTAGAGAGGTCGCGTTGGAATATGAAACTTTCCCAGGCCCTAAAAGGGTCTGCTTATGATGTTTATTCTAAGCTGGAAAGTAGCCAACAAGACGACTACGATGTGTTGAAGAAAGCGTTACTGGAGCGCTTTGAAATGAACGCTCGCAAGTTTTTGCAACTGTTTCGCAACAGCCGGAAAGAGAATTCTGAAACTTTTCACCAGTTCTCATCTCGTCTTAAGGGATATCTAACAAAGTGCCTTGAGCTTTCGCAGCTCCCCTCTACCTATGAAGGTCTTGAGGAACTTGTTCTAACTGAACAAATAAAGAACACTTTGTCTGCTGATACCCGGAGATTTCTCGCTGAGCAGGGGGCAGAAAAACTTGAAGACATTTTGGAAAAGTCTGAGCGTTATCACAATGCGCTGGCTGAACTACCGGCCACAAAGCGGAAACCGACAGAGGAGCATTTTCGAAAAAATAATCTAGATCAACCTTCTCATGCTGCGAATCAGAATAACCACAGAGAAACTGGACCTAAAAACCCCCCTCCTGAGAAATCCAAGTTCTACAAGAACAAGTACCCCAACCACCCCAAACAGTCTGATCAACCCGACCGCCCTACATGGCAGCGCAGCCAGAAAGGACAAGGTGGCAAAGGGAGAACCCCCGAGCACGGGACATATGATCAGACCGAGCACACCGAGCCTAAACGCATCAGATGCTTATTAACAGTCTCGCAAGGCGGAATTATTGACAGTGATTCCCAACCTGTTGGGGATAGACCCTCAACGCGAGGTACTGTTACTTTGAACGGTTCTCAAACTTCTTGCTTATTTGACACGGGGCTTTCTTATGATTGCATTGTTGCCAGAAAGCTGGTTAAACCCGGTCAAGAGACAGGAGAGACCGTCAAACTTTGTGGAGTTCGTAAGAGTGATGCACCTACAGCGCTTCCCATCGCATTGGTGGAGATACACTCTGACTTTGTCAGAGGTGTGATCAAAGCGGCTGTTATGGATGATCCCTTCTACCCAGTCATACTTGGCGGGAGATACGTGTGTATTGGGAAACCGGAAGAGCCGATTGTGGCAGCAGTAACTACAAGAGGGCAAACCAAAAAGGAACGGGAGCCTGCGCCAAATTTGTTACCTATGGAACTTAAAGAAGCGCAATACAAGGACCCTACTTTGGCACCCTGCTTTAGGAAACTGCCCATGGCTAAGGAACCCAAACAGCACGGGGACATTTTTTCTGAGGATGGCGTACTTTATCGGAGAACGGGCAAGCCTGACCAAGGTTACAACCAGCTCCTAGTACCGAAACAGTACAGAAGCCAAATCCTAGAAATGGGGCACTCTCTTCCCTTTAGCGGACATATGGGACAGAACGCCACAAACCAACGTATAACCACTCATTATTGGTGGCCAGGAGTAAATACTGATATTATCAGATATGTCAAATCCTGTGCCCAGTGCCAACGTGTACCACCCAAGCAACGGACACCCCCAGTCCACATGGGTGAAATGCCAATAGTGGGAACACCATTTGAACGGGTTGTGATCGACATTTTAGGGCCTTTCGAAAGGACTAAAAGAAGGAACAGGTTCATCCTGACCTTAGTCGATACATGCACTTTATGGGCAGAAGCTATCCCGCTAACATGCGCAGATGCCAAGCATGTCGCAGAAGCCCTCGTGCAGATTTTCACTCGGTTGGGATTCCCTCAGCAAGTGTTGACGGATAATGGATCTCCATACCGAAACCTGTTGATGGATGAGATCGTTAAGATCTTGAGGACCCAACACATCCACACTAAGCCATATACTCCGGCGGGAAATGGGCTCGTGGAACGTGCTAATGGAAACCTCACCATGATGCTAAGTAAGCTGGCACAAGTGAAACCTGAAGATTGGGATCTCTGTATTCCTGCAGCATTATTTGGCTACAGAGAATCTCCTCATACTTCCACAGGATTTCCGCCAGCTACACTCTTATTTGGCAGACCCATTAAGGGCCCGCTTGAAGCCTTACTTCAGTCTCTGACAGACGAGAAGGCGGATGAGACAGTCGTCTCAGCAAGTAAATATGTGTCGGTTTTAAAGGAACGGTTGAAACTAGGGTGGGACCTAGCAACGACTAACTTTAAGCGAGCACGCACCAAGCACGCTAACCGATACAGGAAAGTCGTGGAAGAGAGAGAACTGGAAGCAGGAGAGAAAGTTTTGGTGTTGCTCCCTACCGAGAACAACCAACTGAAGATCGGATGGCAAGGGCCGTTTACCGTCCTGAAAAAGATTTCTAAGGCTAACTACCAGATCTCTATTGAAGGAAAGGAGAAGGTTTTCCATTTAAATCTCTTAAAGAGATACTTGGAAAAACCAGTGCCAACCTCCGACCATCTCCTGACGATCGCCAAAACTGACGAAGATGATGATAGTGGCAGGGATATTCCACCGCTATCACAGGAAATCTTTCAAAAATGTCAGAAGCGGCGACGCTCTTTCAAGCGCGCATATGAGACATTCCAGGGGAAGGAAACTTTGAGGAGTGGACTTGAGTAGGAATTGGACAGAGATGGAGGGGGAAGAGGAGAGGGAAGAAGACAGACACCCCGAAGCTACGGTTATAGGAAATTAAACTCCATAACGTAGACATGGAGTGCTTCCATATCTTAAAGGGGGGAGGCTCTGTCACGTAGGTTTTATATTCATTTAATTTCCTACATCTTCTTCCTATTCTTTCACATAAACTCTCTCTTTTAATATCTCTGTATTTTTTTTTCCTGTGTATTTTTTCATCCATTCGTTTTGCGAATATTATTCTCATATAATTCGCAAACTTTACCTGTTTCTTTCTCTTAAACTGAGAATCGCGCTAGGACGATATTACGTAGATGTCAGGGCGTCAGAAGGCGTGATAAGTCGGTTCGCTGAACACAGGACGTAGCAAATCGTCTACATTCTCACCGAGCGCGCGAGCTTCTTCTCGGCATTAGTCCGGGTGAGGTGTGATACTTTACATCTGCACCGGGCAGTATCCAGACATTTGGCTGGAAAATCCCAAACTGACACGGCGCTCACTTGGGCAATGGAGTCAGGCTGTCTGGGATTTGAAACTGACACGCGTACATCGTGGTCAGTAGGTGACAGTTACGACACGCGTTAAGCGGACGTAAATGTTGGGAGTAGGGGAGATAATTTCGCTTGGCGAAATAAGTTTCGGCCCTTTGTCTGATTTTAAGATATTGGCCAAGTTTGAAACTTTAATTTCATTCTCGCTCATAGACTCCACAGTAGATAGGTCGCTCGAAAAAACAGAATAGCTGTTAGCGAAGATCTCAGTTTGTTTCGGCAATTTGTCGAACTTCTAGACTTCCAGAAATATTTTCAGCATTTTTATTCTTAAGTTGTGCGACTACCTGTAATTCTGTGGTTGAGGTAATTAATATGATAGATATATAGATTTTGTGAGTGTTAAAGTGTTAAATCGCTAAATTCATTTTAATCTATTTCTTTAGCGCAGAAGAGAAATAAAGTGGTAGGCTATTATATTTTCTAGGGAAGCATTCAGTGGAAAGCAGACTAATTAAAATTTCTAGCTTATAACGGCAATTGTAGCTATTTATGAATTTAATTTAACTGCTAATACTCAGTCGAGTGTATTTTTCTAAACTAACATATAAACTCTAGAATCCAGCCTCATGAATGATGACGGGATACGCACGTGTTCCTAATTTATGAGGAATGCTGATTTTTAAATATAACTTACGTCACGGGAAGTTTAAATGATAAGCAAAGCTCTCTGCTTGCAAGTTTAAATGTAAGTTTTAACCAGTACAGATTCTGTTTATTATATTATATGTGTTATTTTTCCTCCACACAGTGAAAGTTTTGGGGTGACCCTAACTTTACCAGCACCTAGTAGTAGTTTCCATACTTGTGAAGAAATAGACAGTCCTTATTTTGAACCACGTGGGTTTTCTCAAGTAACACTGATCTGACGGTGCAAGTTAGACAGAAATACTAATATCCCTATAACGGGTTTTCAAAGACTGTAATGATAAATACTGGACCTTGGAGCCAGCACTTAATTTCTTCTAGAAACTCTATATAATTTGCTGCCTGGTGGCGTGAATATTAACAATCATTTCCCGACTAGATTATATCTTGTGGACAAATCTGTGGTGTGACTAAAGTGAATCCTATACTGAGGGAAGGCACCGACCTGACATTCATCATTTTTTAGAAACCTACGCTATTGACACTGTGCTCTGTTAACTCCCGCGCCTGGAATAATTGTTAGGTGACTTAATCAGACATTTGAACAAATTTGCATACCCAAGTAGTCGTTCCCGGAGACTCCAAGTTAAACAGGTCTTTTGGAACTGGGGACTTCTTGGCAGTAGACTGCATTTTTTGAGTCTGTGTGAAAATCTAAAATCAATGTGTTCCAAGAGGCAGCAAGCAAAGTCGTGAGTACTAGTGTGAGAAGCCATGGCGGAATGAATGAGTGTACGCTGGTTTGAGTGATATTTTTCACTATTATATCTTTGACACCCTGTTGCTGTCCTATTTGTTTTTTTCAATCTGCATAATTTGTTGCTAAGGCTAGAGTTCTTGTGTTTTGTCTTAGGTTAAATCAGATTTTTCAAACTCTGTGCATATAATTACGAGATAAAACAAAGAAAAACTCTTAGACTCAAACCCTATGTATCTGTGACTCTGGCGCCATCATCTGTTCTCTTAACGGGGCCGGGCTAAACCTAGAGTTAACACTATAACGGGGCTATCATCCTTGCAACATTTCCTTGATTTTTTATGACTATGTGTATATGTATTTTCCTTGATGTAATTTCTTTGATGTTGTGAGCCGATTTTTCCTGATAATAAAATCGCTCTTGAACTTAATAATCGTGTTTGGTCAGCTCGTTCTAGATAATATATATCAATTGTTATAGTTTTCCCACGTCTGTGTGTTTACCTGTCGTCACGTGTATGTGCGTGCCTGTGAGTGATAGAAATATACGTAATATGTATATTGGTGTAGTCTGTCTGACGCTGTAACAACTGTTGTAGAAGATAGGTGAGAGAGAGAAGAATTCTTTTCGCTTTCAGAGACAGCCACTATATCAAATCTATCATCTCACGTGTGTGGAAATTCTATTACCTTTCACTAACTCTCACTGAGTCTATCACCTATTCAAACCTATTCAGAAGGGACCAAACCTAGTCTTAATTATCCTATCGGAAATCTACGACAATCTTCTTGTTCACATTCTCCTCCCTTTTTTGCAAGTTTATCTGCCTTTTCATTTCCGGGTACACCACAATGAGATGGTACCCACTGAAGTATGGTTCTCTTTTTGGCAGCTACCTTGTTTAGTTCATTTCTCAGATGCGGGAGTTTACCACCCTTGAGAGCTTGCAGGACAGACAGTGCATCTGTGAGGATGACTACCTGGTGGCAGTCAGAGTTGGTGTTATAAATCATATTTGCAGCTTGCTCTAAAGCTTGAACCTCAGCTGTATAGTTGGAACAGAATTTACCAGTGGGAATGTGCCTAGTCTCATAGTGGTTGTCAGGATATGAGATAAAGATACAGGCACCTCCATTCCTAACAGCATTAGTTGCTGATCCATCTGTATAGGCATGTATCCATGATTGATCGGGATAGCTTTCTTGGATCATACTCAATGTAGCAGTTTGTTTTTGCAGATCATTATACTCACATCCACTTGTGAGACCACTGACTGATGTATTAATTTGGAGGGCACTGCTGGCCTGCTCCCATGGTACAGGGTATAGGGTGGGCTTCAGTGGTGTTGTCTTCATGGATAGGTCTTCTTGATGCTGTCTTATAAGTCTTTTCCCCGATGCACAAAGCTGCTACGCTTTAGACGTCCCAATGCCAGATCATCTAGTCTTGCCTTCATTGGGTGCATTGGCATACTGTTGTACTTTTCCATCTGGATCATGGTTTTTGTGTCTCTTCTATGGGACAATGTCTGTAATCCAGCATCTCTGTTATTGGTGTAGTTTTCATGACTCCTGTAATGAGCCTGAGAGCTTGATTTTGCACCTTGTCCAAAGACTGCAGATGTGAGTTAGCAGCTGATGACCATGCTGCTGAGCTAAACTCTAAGTGTGGTCTTATTACTCCATTATAAATCTTCTTTAGATTTCGTTCATTTGCTCCCCAGTTGGTACCTGCTAATTTTCTGAGTATGCCTAGTCGTCTTCGGGCCTTTCCTTCTGCATGTTCAATATGCTTATTCCATGTAAGCCTTTGGTCAAATGTCACCCCAAGATAGGTGGGGTAGCTTTCTTCCTTGATCACGGTTGTCCCTAGGTGTATGTTAGCTGATTTGTCCTTGGGGGCGAGGGAGAACAGTGTTGTGAAGGTTTTGTCTGTGTTTATTGTGATAAGCCATTTCTCTGCCCATGACACTAGCATGTCTGCTGCCCGCTGCATTCTATAATTTGCTGTGGTGACATTTTCATCAGCGCACCAGAGTACTAGGTCATCTGCATATAAGACAGCTTTAACTCCTGCAGGGAGATCTTTCACCAGGTCATTGATGTAAACAAGGAAGAGTGTTGGGGAAATTACTCCTCCTTGAGGTACCCCCTGATGGAGCAACACTTTTCTGCTCTGCAGACCGTCAAGAGTGACTCTAGTTCTCCTGTTATGCAAGTATGACTGGATCCATTTCATCATGTTGCCATGGATTCCACTTCTCCTAAGTTTTGCAATTAGGCCATCTTTCCACACCTTGTCAAAGGCCTGCTTGAAGTCGACCCAGATCATTAGGACCTTTTTCTTCTCCTGGAAGGCATCTTCTATTGCTTGAGACGTTCCTGTAACAATTTGTATAGTGATGTGCAATCCATGAAAAGAAACAACTGCATTTGAGCTTTTCATCTGAAAAACAACAGTATCACAATCATGTGATAAACATTTCAAGTATAGTTCCCCCCTGTTCCTTCTGTGTAAAAATTCCAGAAGTGATTGAATACTGTGTTGCTGATGCCGCAGATGCAGATGAGGTACCCTTGATCAGGTCTCTTAATAAGTTATTACTACTCTTGCTGAGTTTCCTTTTGTTGTTGATTTTTCACTTGTTCTTGAAATAATTTTAAGATCTGATTCACTGCAGACTTTTGAGTTCACAGCATTGTTGCAGATTTCATGAATTCTGATGTGGGTAATCTGCCACATTGTTGGCAAGTAAATTGTTAATATAGCAGGCGAACCAGACGCTCATCACCAAATGAAATATTTTTTATGAATGGGTGTATAGCTGCGAAGATCATCATCATTATCATCTGACCAGCTCCATACTGAAAGTCAGCTCCAATGGATCTCCAATGTCTTCTGTCTCTTGACGGAAGATATCAACTGTCAATAAACTTAATGCAGTAAAAAAGAATGTTGTGGACATGTGACTAACATAATAAGGCATCACTGTAGAATAACTCGCCCTGTGTAATCCCCTGTGGTCTCTGATGAGACAAAGAAAGTATAGGATTACTGTGCCCTCTGGCATGTAGTACAACTTATGAGGTTGTGAATGGGGCCGGCAACCTCATCATGTAAAACTCATTGCTACGGAAACCACTGCTGCAAGTCTATGTGAATGTTTGGTGCAGGCTTCCTGTAAAGAGACCAGCTGCAGTGCTGGCTAGATGCTCCATAGGGAGCACAAGAGAAAATAATGTTGATATGTTTGACGGTTTGGATTCTGTTCCTTTAGTTGTTTCATTTTGTTGATTTCATGGTTGAGTTCTCTGGTTAACGTTGTTCTGCTGGATGGTTATTGTGCAGTTTACCGTAACAGAACCTATGCAACCACAAACAATATAGCCAGTACAAAATAAAAGTAAATTTGAACATTTATTACCCATATTTCTTGAAGGGACAGTGAAAACTGTTGCAGATTCTCAAATGATCTTCAAGATCCTGACAATTAAAATACATTTATGATTATCATGACATTACAACTGCAAAACCAGGAGAATAAGATAACTAAGTAACAGTGTGTATGTTTGCATATAATAATAATAATAACATAATAGCCCCTTCAGTCATAACTGACTATGGGAATGCACCCCTGAGGTGACAACCCTCAGCTGCTTATTTTCCTGGTGTTCCTTTCGATGTCTTCTCCTCTCTTCTGCTTGCCGTGAGAGCTTCTATTTGCCCAATCTGAGGTTGTGCCGTAGAAAGCATCGCCACATGGTGTGATTGGCAGTTTCATCCTCCCAGGTTGTTGGATTTATGTCCAGTGTCCTCAAGTTTCTCTTGCACACATCTTTGAACCTCAGCTGTGGTCGCCCAAATGTTCTTTTGCTATCTACTAGTTGTCCATAGAAGATATTTTTCGGGATGTTTACATACATGGCCATTAAGAAAGACAAAGACCCTATTAAAACGTGGATGGGGGAGTAAAAACTTTGGTATAGCGTTATCAGTGAGTCTGTGTGGTATTGTATTTCATATTTTGATGTAAATTTATAGACAATTAACAGAAATCAGCAGCCTAAAGGACGTGTAGTGTAAGTACAAACAACTATAATCAAACATGAATGAGCGAAAAGGTATATTAATTACATACAGCTTTTATTTTGGATGCTGAAAACAAAATGTTCACCAGACTGGGAAATGCGTTGGATCAACTCGTGAATGCTACAAATTTGAAGTACGTGAAAAGGGGACAATCTGTACAATTGGGGTCAAACCTCTGACCACAGTTAAGCAATCCCATGTTATACTGAGTCATATTATACTGGGTCTACATTATAATGTTCCTTATGTTTCATTTAGATTATTCAAACAAGTACTTAGAGTTAAATCATCAACTTAAACTTAACCCTTGCACAAAATTATAAACATGTGGTTCACAAACTTCTTGACATGACAGTTTCTGTGAAAGATCATTATCACTGCCACCCTTCAGCTCCCCAAGGTGCATAAACTTTTGCCCAGTTCTCTTATCACGTGCCGTCTGCTCAAAGTCTTTCCAAGTCTTCCTAATCATTTTCATTTCTGTCTCAGTTCTCTTCTCCTTATGTTTTTTGGTCTACCTCTGCCTCTCTTTCCCTGGAGATTCCAGAACAAGGACTGCCCTGTAATGCTATCCTCAATGTGTGTCCTATCCATAGCAAGTATCTCCTTCTCATCTCTTGTTCCACTGGCACTTGTCTGGTTCTTGTCATCAGTTCAACATTAGTGATCTCATTACACAATTTCATTCCTTCTATTCTATGCAAGCACCCATTTATCTAAGTCTGTAATTTCTTGGTTGTTGTTCTCCATGTTTCAGAGCCATACAATAGGATTGACTTGACATTCAAGTTTAAGATTCTGATTTTTGTGTTGAACTCGATTTCTCTTGATCTCCAAATATTTCCTAATGCAATGAAAGATCCTTGTGCCTTTTGTATTTTTATATCACTGTCTATACCTCCAACTCTGTCTATGTCTATACCTCCAACTCTGTCTGTGTCTATACCGCCAACTCTGTCTGTGTCTATACCTCCAACTATGTCTGTGTCTATACCTCCAACTCTGTCTATGTCTATACCTCCAACTCTGTCTATACCTCCAACTCTGTCTATGTCTATACCTCCAACTCCTCTGTCTATGTCTATACCTCCAACTCTGTCTATTTACTACCACAATAAACGCATGATGCATTGGTTTGCTCATATGACCATGCAGACTTTGGTGAAGTTTTCATCATTTCTAGACTTATCGGCAAGAGTGGACCTGCCTAATAAATATGTATCATTTCATGATGCCTGTCAGAAAGATAGCAAAACATGAACAAGTCTGTAGATATAAAACTAGGTAAGTTTTCTGATGGTATTTTAGCAGTGGCTGTAAGTTAACTTTCATAAATGGGTACTTGCGTAGAATAGAAAACGTGAAATGACATCACAAGATCACTAATGTGAAACTAATGACAAGAACCACACGTGCCAGTGGAATAAGAGATGAGAAGAAGACACAGGTGATGGATAGGACACACAATGAGGAAACCTGCTAATTAGCATTACAAGGCAGTCCTTGGTCTAGAATCTCCAGGGTAAGAGAGATAGAGGGAGGCTGAAGAACAGATGGAGAAGAGAAATGGAGACATACATGAACGGGATAAAGAAGACATGGAAAAGCCTTGAGCTGACGGCACAGGACAGGAAGACTTGGCATCAGTTTTTTAAGGCCTATGCTCCTTGGGGAACTGTAAGGTGATGACAAAAAGATAATGCAGACGGACATCTTTCTGTGTCTTCCTGTGACTCTCTTTTTCTTTGAAATCTTTCAAACTTTCGAAAATGGCCATATTTTTCACAGCATCATTGCTGTACACAACTACAAGCATTTCGTGCTGTTGATGTCATGCCAAATGTGAAACAAAATTTCACGTATCCACATATCTCCATGAATGAATTACCACATGTGGTGCTCATGTGGATCCCTGTGTCTATCAATGGGAACAAAGAATGACACTACTATGCCCAACCAAGCATTTCATAACAGAACTGTGCATAGGGCTAGCAGCCTAGTCATGTAAAATAAATTGCAACATAAACCACCACTACAAGAGAATATGAATTGCCTTGGCTCAGGTTTTCTGCAAGAGAGCCAACTGCAGTGGTAGCTCCTTGCTCCTACACGACTAAAATAACAGGACAAAATGATAATTATACCATTATGGCATCTACAGGAAATCTGTGTAGCACTGTTAGATTTTGTAATACAAGCGTATATCATTTTTTTTTTTAAATAAAAGGGTATGGAGTCTGTTTTACAAATGGACAGTACACTAGAAACACAGGACATTTCGTGTTCACCCTACATCTAGGTGGCTAGATATGATAGCTGGACAGCACTATTAGTGAACTCAATACCACTTTTTTTTTTTTTAAATTCCCTTACCAGTTTTACAGCAGCCCCCTTATTTATTTACTTACACTGTACTGTCATATTTTGGTTTATTTTGTTACTCAGTTGGACACTGCATAACTTTTTTTCAATAATAATGACTTAACACTCACACTGGTTGTGTTACTGTTTGCAGCACAAACACATAGGTGTTGAATTACTGTTTGCTTGACAAACCTTTTTCAGCAGCAAGGGACAGCTGGGATTGTTGGGACACTCCACCTTCATGTAATCACACTCACTCTCATGCTCTCTGAAAGACACCAACAAAACGAAGGACCTCAGCAAACCTCCAATCAAATGTGAAATAAACATGAGCAGAATAAATTAATTGGGTGTAAATAAGAAACCAATTGGAAGAGATCAAGCCAAACAAACCATGGGGAATGGCCGAACAACAATATCTTAGTTTAATTTTTCTGTCCATTTGACCATCTTCTGTGAGGTAAACGAGAAATAGTAATGCATCTTACTACAGTGGTTGGAAACTAGCGGTAAATTGCCCTGGTGGCATTAATTCTGAGTTTTCTGTGGGTAAAGAGCAAATACAGCTGAGCAGTAATAGTCCTTTGCTTTTTTTCCCACGATGTGGCTTTTTCCTTCCAATGGCAAAGCAAATTAAATTCAGAGAGCAACATATGTGCTGACTTAACACAAGCTGCAGTTTAAAGAAATGATCATCAGTAACAAGTGTCAATTTAACCATTTGACTAGCTAGGATTAGAATTAGATTCTGTAGCTTTACCTAGTTTGTCTTGTACATAAATAAAACAACCCAAGTTTTTCATTTCCATCAACATAACAAGTAGTTCCTGTAGGTCAAGGTAGTGGAGATGCAACAAGCTTTTGACACAGGATTGTGGTCAAACCTGTTGCTGACCGAACTGTTGGAGGGAAATCGAAAGATACATGGGAAAAAAAAAGGTGAGGGGGATTTAAAGATGGAGGTGAGGGGGTTGGGGGAACATAGGGAGACCTTGGGCTGTTAGCACAGGAAAGGAGTACTTTGAATGAATTTATTGAAGACCTATGTTCCTTAGAGAGCTGAAGGGTAATGATAATGAAGATGATGAACATCATACCTTTAAATGGCATAGAAAGATGCACAAATTAACCTATGAGAATAACATACATGGCCATATGTTACTGGTGTGTTCATTTCTTGTTGGTGTTGGTGCGGCCTGTCGTGCTAATAATGCGGATATTGGTGTCCGACGTATTTATAAATAAGCGAATGTCTATGGGCCGTTAAATTCGTTTAGCATGATGATACCAACACAACAGTAATGACAGGGTCATAAGATGGACCAACTGGGAAGTCAAGCAGGCTGGACTCGTTGTTGAAAATATATCTTTGACGAGAAAATTTATTAGACGAAGACGACGTTAACATCATGGATAGATACAGCACATCATCATCAAAGGTTTTCATGCAGAAATAAATACGTAGTTAATACATATCATCAAGATGGATGTTGACCGATCCCACTAACCGTCACCATCTCAAGGGCGGCAGAAGCTCTGCGGAAAAATGTCCATCTAATCTTAGTTTCCATTGCAAGACTTGTATAATATTGCAGGACTTCCATAAATATAATGTGTGATGATCCGATAAACCTCCCAGCAGGAGTTTGGACGCACTAGCGAAAATGCCATAGCTAGACGTGTCGAAGCTATGCCAAATACTTGAAAAGGATAAACTGAGTATCTACAGGATACTTGAAAGAGCCAGCTCTGGCTAATAGATATATGCTTCACTCAGGGAGACATCATAATATATTTCAGTGTGTCTTCCCACAACTTGAGACCAAGACACATAACAATATTCATTGAAGACGTCTGTCCATATCAAAGGACTCTCGGATCTGCCTCAAGCATCATAGCTGGATGGCAACAGATCGACACAACAAGCTGCGCTATTCTGTTCAAATATAGTGCACGATGGCACGCAAATAATTACATATACAATTAACTTAGATGTGCTCACACGTGCGTCTATAAAATACTAGACTCACATGTGAGGATCTCAAACACTTTAATCCCCACGCGAAAAGAACTAAATACCATACATATTTATATAAAATAGGTATAAGATATACAGATGGGACTGGAATGTGATATATAGATAAAATTGGTATGAAATATATATATATATAGATGGGATTTAAAATGCAAAACATGACTGATAGCCAACACACAAGCAGGCAAGAAACTAATGGTGGTGGTGCGGGGGCCAGCTTCAGAAAGAAAAAGCCCACAACAAAAAATCTGCAAATATCTGTTTCAAGAAAGTAACTAAAATTATATCAGACGGACAATACAAACAGACCTGAGTGAAGTTAAGAGTGGAGGGAAACCTTGCTAGTAATCAATCTTAAAACCTAAGTTCATTCATTCATCACGCTTCAGCTTTCGTAGGAGTATAGTCCTTCAGCAAACTTATGCCAAGTCTTCCTGTTCTATAGTTGATGTTGTTTAACTAGGGCTGCTGAGCTTCTCGCTCTTTTGTAGCCAATACCAAGTTGAAGACTCCTTGGTATTATCTACACTGTACATCTAGGCTTTTCCTGTGGCTTTACTGCCATTTTGAAATGTTATGAGTTGAAGCCACGAGCTCTAGTTTCATCAGCTTGGCTTGCATTTAACAGTTTGAGTACCATGGTCGCCATGCAAAAGGCCCTATTTTTCATAGAGTACCACTGTCGCCATTTGGCATCCATATAGCATTAGCATCTATCCGAAAAATACACAAGCCACATAAGCAATGGTCGATGGCGGCCTGACAATTTTTTTAAACATGTTTTGATTCACGTTTGAGCCAAACTGCAACAGGTAGAAAATCCATAGCAACAAAATACATTACCCATGCAACACCTGGACCCATGCATACACAGATGGATCAGCAACAAATGCAACAGAAAATGGAGGTGGGGGTGTCTTTCTGACCTTAAGAACTGGTGCAGAAAAAAGGCTGTCAGTGGCGACAGGACAATTCTCAAGTAACTTCAGAGCAGAGGCAGAGGCCTTGAAAACTGCAGCAGAGGTTATATTGACAGAAGAAAGCACAGAGAGACAAGTTGCTTTCTTTACTGATGCACAGTCAGTAATTGCAACGTTGAAAAGCCAAATGAAGAGGCTGACAGAATGGCAAAAGAAGATTCACATCTTCATACTCCGCACTGGGAGGCCAAAAGTTTTATCAGAATCAGATAGATACCAAATCTGTATTCAACAAGCTAAAGATAGGAACTACCAAGCAGTGTTTAACTGTGACACTGATAAAATGACTGCTGAACATCTGCTTCAAAGTTGCCCCTTATATGTAGTACAGAGAAAGTGCATATAGCCGACGCCAGCTCCTTTCGTGGAAAAGCTTTACGGGGATTCAAATAGCCTCAAACTGACTACTGCTTTCTTTGAGAACATTCAAGTGGACGTCTGAGAGTGTATGAAGAAGAACAGCCAGAGTTATGTCTAGGACTCAAGTGACTTCTCCAAGCTTAGTGTGCAATGCTGGGTTATCAACAAGTTTCACCACAGGGGGAATCCCTGGAAGTATGTGGATGATTTCAAAAGTCAATGAGGGTGTAATTAGCCTCACAGAGGTTCACTTCCACATCTGTATGATAGGAAACTCTTTACAGAGCGATACAACAGGAGGCAATCTGATCATCAGAAGAAGTCCCCCCATCGGACAAGTGTTTCGGCCCAGTATACTCCTTTACACTCTAAGGGGGGCGGGCCCACTTGGGTCATGACTCCCAAGCGTCTCAGCCTCCTGTTGTATACTATAGCACTGTGCTTAGCTGGTGGTCATATAAAGCTGACTCAAAATATGCCTCTGTGCATTCCTGTTCTATGGTAAACTTGTTCGTATTGTTTTGTTGCAAGTTTTTTTTTTTTTTGGCTTAAAATTTTTACATGATATAATATAAAGCCTAAGAGACAGAACACCACCAATTTACCTGCGACAGCTGATTCTAAATGTTGCTGGACATCTGGAAGGATCAACTACATACTGTTTTGACACTTCATTGAAGTAACAACCATATTTACAATGTATCATCAGTTCCCCAATCTGTTCAGATACAGCAATGTTGGCTACAATTACAACCAATCTCTGGTCATCCACAGGGCAAATACCTGGAAGTAGTCAGATATGTAAAAATGATATTATTCAACCAGTCTATAGTAGATATGATACTGTGAGATGATGAGCAAGGTGCTGAAAGAGATATGACTGAGGTATAGATTGAGAGATGGGACAATAATATACAAAAAGCAGCAGCAAAACATGAGAAATACACAGAATAGCAAGGTAAAAGAAAGGAGTGGAGCTACAAGAAGTATGAGGGAAATATGAGAACAGGTGGTGATATAAGCAAGACATGTAGATGTCTGAGGTGAAAGAGAGAAAAGAGTGAGGTATAAACAAGACATGGAGCTGTGTGAGGAATGATAGAGTATATGAATGATTAAGTGCAGGCTTCCTGCAAGAGGACCAGCGGCACTCGAGCTTTTCCAGCTCTTTCGGCCCCAATGACAATGTATACATTGCGCTTCACAAGGCAATGGGGGAACTTCTGGATCAATTAGAAATCAATAGAATCATTTTTTTTTTTTTTTTTTTTTTTTTTTCTTTTCTATAACCAGCGGCACTCGAGCTTTTCCAGCTCTTTCGGCCCAATGACATGTCATTGCGAGGCTGGGGGGTCAGTGGACTTTCCTTCCAACCCGGTCAGGAGCTTTGCTCCTTCCCATCCACACGGGATTTATGTGCAGGAGCCGTTCAGATTATTCAGTCAAATTTCCGGCCGTAAACATTTCTTCAAACGCCGACGGCCGGGTTTGAACCATGAACACCTGGTCGCCAGTACAACGTTGTAGCCATTACACCAGCGCGGCTCCCCAATAGAATCATTATATAGACTAACAGAATCTTTATTTCATCAAACAATCAGTGTCTTCATTTAGAATTACAAAATCCTTATTCAGTCAAGCAACTAGTGACTTTGTTTAGATAACACAATCTTTATTCATGCAATGATGGTTTTTTTTATATTTTGCATACAGATATTTGCAGCATCTTTACTATTAAAACTATGGTCTTTATTCAATCAGACAACCAGAGTCTTTGTTCACACAACAACCATCTTTATCCAGTCACCAAGGGAATTTATTAAAACAGACAACTGGGGTCTTTATCCTTTCAACTTTGGTCGTTAGTCCGTCTTCATTTTGATGATGAGGTTGTGTTACGCTAGCCTGGCCCAACGAAAAGCAATAGAACTTAGACTACAGTTGCATCTAATGACTAGCTGTCACACTTGGAAGATTAAGCTATAGATACTGTTTAAACCTCAAACAGCTGTCAACAGTTTTTATGTGATATTATTCTATTTATTTGTTTCAAAAATGCAATACTGTTGTGTGACGAAAGTACTGAGATTCTGTCTTTCAAATGGCCCATGTCTTTTTCTCCTTGCAATTTGTTTACTATTTACAGGTAATCCTTCGCCATGTTTCTTCTCCTTCTATTATTTACGTTTTTCAAGATAAGATCACGATGGAGTTGTATCTCATCTGCTTTATGTTTCTTCATTATGACTAGTAGTCTTGTTTAGTGTTGGTGTGTAGGGAACTGTTGCATTATTATCCTAGACGAAAGATTATAGAGGCTAGATCAGGATTTGCACCAGTGTCCTTTTTTTAAAGATATTGCGTGGCCATAGACGCATTTTTCGGGAGTTAAATTATTTGCGGCCATTTTTGCTTCATTTCCGCAGTATAGGGCTAGGACGAATTCCCGTTTCTTTGTCTAGCAGAAACTGGTTGCATCAGCATGATCTAAGGTTCTGATTGGCTGAGAGCTAACTGCAGTTGAAATGCAGAGCTCCCATTGGCTTTAGAACCACGCCGCGCATATGACGTCATGAAGTCGGCGCGTGGGGGTCTCGATAATAAATACACCCAAATTTCATAAGTTCGGTCTCTAAAAAATTAATTGCCAAGCCGCGTTCCTGATTCAAATTATCGATTGCCTTCAGTGGGAGAATTCGAAATTTGGTAAGCAGAATTTTCGTGGTAACTTTATTTAATTTTGTCTAAGCCTAGGCCGATCAGTAAAGTTTCTTGGGAAGTTTTAGTTTAATTTAATTCTTAACTCCAGAGCCATCAATACTATCCTGGTGATAAGACTTGAGAGACCTTATAGGTCCAGTTAATTTCCTTACTGCAGGAATAACGTTATTTAAGATGGTTTGAAAGTTGAGTTGCCGCGGGCGTGCTTGTATTATTGCAAAGCAGGTCTGTAGAGAAACCCGCATCGGCGAATTTTATTAATTTACAGAATGACGGGAGCGTGTGTATTTGTGGTTTTATTGTGAATGTAATGCTACAAGTTATTTATATTATATAGTTACCCATCTATCTGTAAGCACGGGAGTGATAGAGGTATTAATTGGAGCAAGTGGGTGCGTTCATTACGGTATATTTATTTGATACGATGTTCAGAGGGACGAGGGGGAGAGAAGCACGTGGTCATAAAATTATAAACACGTGGTTGAACTACGGGGTTTTCAATTTGATAATCTGGGGTTATGTATAACTTTTGACGGCATGTAGATGCTAGCGTAAACAGGGTTATATGTTATGGATTGTGCATTGTTATTCTGTGTATTCAGAAGATGGAGATGAAATTTATTTCTGTTAAGGGAATAATACTTTATTTCAATTTTGAGGTGATTAATCATACTGATGGGAATTTTAGGAATTCCTAGAGAGGGCTAGTTTTATTTTGTATTAATCATTACGGCATTAGTGTCAGCGTAAGAAGTAGGCCACAGTACGACTGCCCAGACCGGGCCAGTGAAAATATTGTTGTTGCTCGGAGTTAGTCAGGCAGAACAGGCGATCTGGGTTAGCCAATGTTTACCTTGTGGGCTCAGGTAGAGAAGGGAACAGGAGAGGAGCGGACGGTGTTGGCATGATTTTTGTATGGAGGTGCATAACGTGTTGAAGTGTCAGGGAGTTATATGTTATTAGAAATGTAGTATTTACGTGTTGTTTAGCTGTTGTGTTTTTTTGTCTAACAGCAGGTAGCGCGGTTTTTTGAGGGGGCAGAGCGGAAGTTGCAATAACTTCCTCCCGGCAAAAAGATTGGCATCTCAGACGCAGGGTTTGAGATCTTGCCAGAGGAGGACGAAGAAAAGAGAACAAACCCGTTTTCCAGGCAGGGGAAGACCCTTCTCTAGTGGAAATAGCATTCGTGGGAAAATCCATGAGCGCTAAGCTAGTTCTGTTACCCACGCAAAATTGGCATGCTGCCAGCGTTGTCGTAATTATTTCACTTCGTCCCGGCCATAATAACGCCGAAGGCCTGAACCCATAGGAGGGAGAGGGCAGGTAACTCCAGAGGTGTTTGGAGAAACCAGCTACCTATTCCAATTTCCAGAATCCAGTGGGGTTCTTTTTGTAAACCTTAGTCATCAGTTCCAGAATGGTGGAGAGAGAGAGGGTGACCATACTCTCCACAGAAGTCATCGCAGTGTTGTCCCAAGTATAGCAGATGACAGCTGCTGAAGGTTTTTTTTTGACGAGTTAATTGTGTAGCAGTGTGCAAGAGATTTCAGGATAGGCTGTGTAGAACCAGAGTCTGCGCAGAGTTGGTGTAGACACTTTGTAGTTGTTCCAGCTGACTGTGCACTTAACATTTAATTTAGAATAGTTTGTGGAAGTGGAGGCTCGACAAGTGCAGTGCGGTTTATTTTTGTCTAATCCAAACTTCTGTCCCCATACAGGTTGCAAGTGTGGGAGAAGGGTTGGGGTTGATGCATTTTTAACTGTGCTTGATTTTGTTTCAGGAGTGCATCCTCGCACTTTATGTATGGGACATGCATATGTTTGTTTGTTTATAGGTGTATAATAAACTTGTATAAATTGTAGCTGGCATCAGTCATTTCATTTAAGTACAGTAGCTATATGTTGTCTGTATCTTGGTGTTTGTTAAGCTTGATATAACCTTATCCTCTTTGGGTAGCTAGAGGTCGTTGACAACTATAGCACATAATACGTCCGAAGTGGCGAGGAAAGAATCAACCTCGGTTCTTAACCTCGGAGCCAATAGTGTCAACTGTTCACATTTCACTATCATTTTCTTCTAGATCTATCTTTTCAGTCTTTCTTCTCACTAGTGTCTTGTCACTGTATGTAGACAGTCTCTAGTCCTAAATCCATTTCGTGACAAAGTGGGTGGCGTCGTCCTTGGGATCATCTTTGTTGGGATCAATTCTAGATTCATAAATTGTCTCTGAAGAAAGTTCTGGAAATAGATTTCTTAAAAATCCCCTAGACTTGAGCTATATTAAGACTGATCCAGCTATAAGTTTTTTTCACAGGTTGTAGTCAGTTTAGATGTTAGTTGTAGTAAGGTTGTTTATGACTTAGAAGTAATTGATGGCTAATCGAATTTTTTTCTTGACAGGAAAGTAAATTCGGGTTTTGGGTACTGGATAACTTGAATTTTTTTCAGGTAGTTATTAGTCAGACTTGGTGCTAGTCTGAGTGCGGGTTTTTGCGACAGCATATTCCTAGTAGGTAACAGTAAATTTTTCTTGTTCCTTTTTTGTCATTTCCCCTCGTGGTGAGTTACTGCTGATTTGTCAGGTAAGATGGCTGAATTGGTCAAGCTACTTACTGCATGGAAGGACGCAGCTAAAAGCATGGGGATGAATGAGGCCGAGACTAGGGCTTACATTATGAGGGAACAGGACCGGCAGACGGAGAGAGAGAAAAGGGAAGCGGAGAAAGAAGAGAGGGCCCGACTGGCAGAGATGGACCTGCATAAATTGGAAGTGGAGAAAGAAGAGAGGGCCCGACTGGCAGAGATGGACCTGTGTAAATTGGAAGCGGAGAAAGAAGAGAAGGCCCGACAGGCAGAGGAGAGAAAAGCAGAAAGGGAAGCAGCGGAGAAGGCAGCAGAGAGACAGCATGAACTTGCCCTGCGTTCACTGGAACTGCAGTACCGATCTTCGGAAGGCAGTTCGGCTAACGGGGATTCTCCCGGAGCAGGGGCGACAGACACCTCAGGAAACGGAGGGCCCCGGATGGCAGCCATGAATTTTCTGATGGACTCTTTTCCTAACGGGAATGAGAAAATTGAGGTATTTTTGGAAAAATTTGAAAGGATGGCAAAGGCATACAGGCTGGATGATAGTCTTTGGTGCCTCAAATTATCTTAATCACTTAGAGGACATGCGTATGATGTCTATAGCAAGATGCTAGTGGATGACCAGAATAACTTTGAGGCACTGCGGAACGCCCTGTTACAGCGATTCCAATGGACTCCCCGGAAGTGCCAAACGATGTTTCGGGAAAGTCGTCTGGAGAAAGGAGAAAGTTTTCCCCAGTTCGCGGAGAGGCTGAGGAATTACCTCACTCGCTGGAGAGAGTTGTCGGGTTTGGCTAAATCGTTTGAAGGACTCGAAGAGCTCATCATGTGCGAACAGATAAAGGCCAACATGTCCCCAGACTTAAGGAAGTACATGGCGGAGCAGGGCGCCCAGCAACTGGACCAGATTATTCTATTTGCTGAAAGGTTCCAGTCAGCACAGGCCGAAGTACTGGGCCAGAAAAGAAAACACCCTGACCTGCCAGCCCCGGACAAAGGAGCATCTTCATCGCATTCGCCTTCCTCTTCAGCTCACCAACAGCAAGGGCCGTCTCACAAGGAGCCCCCTCCCAGTCATAACATGCGCTCCCAGCCGCCTAACAGAACACAGGGGCCGACTTCTCATGAACCCGTCAGGAACCGGGGAGATAATGAGAGATATTGTAGGTTCTGTCGGACTACTTCTCATTGGACAACACGGTGCCCAAACAAACAACCCGCTCATCAGGTGGCTTGTTTAAGGCCTGTGAGGGTGAAAAAAGGGAATAAGTGGAAACCCTTCAAGTCAGATAAGTTGTTCTCCAACAGCGGACCAGCAGAAGTGAACGGGATAGAGACCACATGCTTATTTGACAGCGGGCTTACATACCCCAGCATAGTCGCCCGACATCTGGTGAAGCCCTGGCAGATGACCAAGGAAAAGGTCAATATTGGTGGAGTTTTAAGGAAAGGGACTTCACAGTGCTTTCCAGTCGCCAACATTGAAGTGAAATGTAAGTTTGTGTCTGGCACGATCAAGGCAGCTGTGATGGCTCAGCCAGCCTATGACTTCATTCTTGGCAACCCATATTTAGTTTTGGGGAACCCGCCCACACCGATCCTTGCTGAGGCAAGGGGGCCTACTGCAGGCCAGATACGTGAAAAAGGAGAACCCCTAATTCACGAAGCCCCGAGGGAGCTCGAACATAGCTGTCGTGCCTCCGACGACAGTGGTATGTTATTTGCAGAGGCAAATTCGCCTGCCAGCCCTGTTCAGCCAAACGGCCAAACAGTGGTAACGCCTCTGATTCAGGAAGTACACTCTTTGTTGTCGGGAATTAGGCCCCCGATGGTATTAGCTTCCTCAAGTGAGGAACATACTGACAAGAGCAGTATTACATATGTCAACGACCAGCGCCATCTTCATAGGGCACAAGATAGCGGTCTGAGCGAGCATATAGTTCCAACCAGCCCTGGAGCCCCATCCGACCAGCACTTTACTCAAACGGAGGAGGACAGTGATCTGCGTATCCGTTTGCCTATAGACGGAGGTGGGCCCCACAACTCTAGTATCTCGCCGACAGGAAATCACTCCTGCAACGAGGAGCCTGAAATATTGGCTAAATTTTCCAATACGTTTCACGGAACATTGGAACCAGGCACTGAGAGCTTTAACTCAGATACTCCGCGATCTATCGGGATTTTAAACCGTTCAGTGTCACTGCAGGACACATGTCAACTAACGCCAGTAACTCTCGACGGGGAGGGCAAGGTTGAAGGTAGAACCAGGGTGTTAGACGGAGAGCTCCCATGGTCTACAGTTTCATCTCGCCAACTTTTCAGGCCAGAAAAGAGTGAGAAAAGCGACCTTACGCATTTGCAAGGAGCTATATTGGAGAGCTCTGTCCCGCTTCATGTTGGTAGGGGAAGAGCGAGTCCAGAACCACTGCCAGGGGCAGATATTACCTACCTTTCACCAAAGGTAGAAGCTATTGAGATCAGTGTGGATTCAATAGAAACCCAGCAAGAAATCGGAGGCTCTACACCAGAGGAACCCGAGACGTTGCATCGTTCTCGCACAGTACCAGCAGTCACAACCCTGCTGACGCGCAGCGAGGAAGTCGCCATCGCCAGGTCACCACAGCGCCCGCCGGTCACAGCAGCTGACCAGGACTGCCTTTTGACGGTCATAGCAAGGGAAAGTTCAGACCCGCCATTAGACGGCACAGGTCCGAAGAGAGATCAACTCTCCCAACGGAGCATAGGAGCTCATTCTAGGAGAGGAAGGAGGAAACGCAAAAGAGGAAGGTCGAAGAACACTGAATAGGAGGGGTAAGGACAGACAGCCTTGTAGACAGAGTTAAGGGCCAGTGTGAAACACAGAGATTTCAGTAAGGAGATCGTTGCTCAATCTTTGAAAGGGGGGAGTGATGTGACGAAAGTACTGAGATTCTGTCTTTCAAATGGCCCATGTCTTTTTCTCCTTGCAATTTGTTTACTATTTTAGGAGGGATTACAGGTAATCCTTTGCCATGTTTCTTCTCCTTCTATTATTTACGTTTTTCAAGATGAGATCACGATGGAGTTGTATCTCATCTGCTTTATGTTTCTTCATTATGACTAGTAGTCTTGTTTAGTGTTGGTGTGTAGGGAACTGTTGCATTATTATTCTAGACGAAAGATTATAGAGGCTAGATCAGGATTTGCACCAGTGTCCTTTTTTTAAAGATATTGCGTGGCCATAGACGCATTTTTCGGGAGTTAAATTATTTGCGGCCATTTTTGCTTCATTTCCGCAGTATAGGGCTAGGACGAATTCCCGTTTCTTTGTCTAGCAGAAACTGGTTGCATCAGCATGATCTAAGGTTCTGATTGGCTGAGAGCTAACTGCAGTTGAAATGCAGAGCTCCCATTGGCTTTAGAACCACGCCGCGCATATGACGTCATGAAGTCGGCGCGTGGGGGTCTCGATAATAAATACACCCGAATTTCATAAGTTCGGTCTCTAAAAAATTAATTGCCAAGCCGCGTTCCTGATTCAAATTATCGATTGCCTTCAGTGGGAGAATTCGAAATTTGGTAAGCAGAATTTTCGTGGTAACTTTATTTAATTTTGTCTAAGCCTAGGCCGATCAGTAAAGTTTCTTGGGAAGTTTTAGTTTAATTTAATTCTTAACTCCAGAGCCATCAATACTATCCTGGTGATAAGACTTGAGAGACCTTATAGGTCCAGTTAATTTCCTTACTGCAGGAATAACTTTATTTAAGATGGTTTGAAAGTTGAGTTGCCACGGGCGTGCTTGTATTATTGCAAAGCAGGTCTGTAGAGAAACCCGCATCGGCGAATTTTATTAATTTACAGAATGACGGGAGCGTGTGTATTTGTGGTTTTATTGTGAATGTAATGCTACAAGTTATTTATATTATATAGTTACCCATCTATCTGTAAGCACGGGAGTGATAGAGGTATTAATTGGAGCAAGTGGGTGCGTTCATTACGGTATATTTATTTGATACGATGTTCAGAGGGACGAGGGGGAGAGAAGCACGTGGTCATAAAATTATAAACACGTGGTTGAACTACGGGGTTTTCAATTTGATAATCTGGGGTTATGTATAACTTTTGACGGCATGTAGATGCTAGCGTAAACAGGGTTATATGTTATGGATTGTGCATTGTTATTCTGTGTATTCAGAAGATGGAGATGAAATTTATTTCTGTTAAGGGAATAAAACTTTATTTCAATTTTGAGGTGATTAATCATACTGACGGGAATTTTAGGAATTCCTAGAGAGGGCTAGTTTTATTTTGTATTAATCATTACGGCATTAGTGTCAGCGTAAGAAGTAGGCCACAGTACGACTGCCCAGACCGGGCCAGTGAAAATATTGTTGTTGCTCGGAGTTAGTCAGGCAGAACAGGTGATCTGGGTTAGCCAATGTTTACCTTGTGGGCTCAGGTAGAGAAGGGAACAGGAGAGGAGCGGACGGTGTTGGCATGATTTTTGTATGGAGGTGCATAACGTGTTGAAGAGTCAGGGAGTTATATGTTATTAGAAATGTAGTATTTACGTGTTGTTTAGCTGTTGTGTTTTTTTGTCTAACAGCAGGTAGCGCGGTTTTTTTGAGGGGGCAGAGCGGAAGTTGCAATAACTTCCTTCCGTCAAAAAGATTGGCATCTCAGACGCAGGGTTTGAGATCTTGCCAGAGGAGGACGAAGAAAAGAGAACAAACCCGTTTTCCAGGCAGGGGAAGACCCTTCTCTAGTGGAAATAGCATTCGTGGGAAAATCCATGAGCGCTAAGCTAGTTCTGTTACCCACGCAAAATTGGCATGCTGCCAGCGTTGTCGTAATTATTTCACTTCGTCCCGGCCATAATAACGCCGAAGGCCTGAACCCATAGGAGGGAGAGGGCAGGTAACTCCAGAGGTGTTTGGAGAAACCAGCTACCTATTCCAATTTCCAGAATCCAGTGGGGTTCTTTTTGTAAACCTTAGTCATCAGTTCCAGAATGGTGGAGAGAGAGAGGGTGACCATACTCTCCACAGAAGTCATCGCAGTGTTGTCCCAAGTATAGCAGATGACAGCTGCTGAAGGTTTTTTTTTACGAGTTAATTGTGTAGCAGCGTGCAAGAGATTTCAGGATAGGCTGTGTAGAACCAGAGTCTGCGCAGAGTTGGTGTAGACACTTTGTAGTTGTTCCAGCTGACTGTGCACTTAACATTTAATTTAGAATAGTTTGTGGAAGTGGAGGCTCGACAAGTGCAGTGCGGTTTATTTTTGTCTAATCCAAACTTCTGTCCCCATACAGGTTGCAAGTGTGGGAGAAGGGTTGGGGTTGATGCATTTTTAACTGTGCTTGATTTTGTTTCAGGAGTGCATCCTCGCACTTTATGTATGGGACACGCATATGTTTGTTTGTTTATAGGTGTATAATAAACTTGAGGGAACAGTCGAAGGTAAACGGAGAAGAGGAAGGCAGAGAAAATCCTGGGCTGATAACATCAAAGAATGGGCAGGACACGGTTTTTCCACACTTGTACGCATTGCTGAGGATAGAGAGCAGTGGAGGACCTGTCTGCTGATGCTTCCACCATGGCACCCCTACGACCCATGACGGGTGACGGGCTGAGATGATGATGAATAAACTTATATAAATTGTAGCTGGCATCAGTCATTTCATTTAAGTACAGTAGCTATATGTTGTCTGTATCTTGGTGTTTGTGAAGCTTGATATAACCTTATCCCCTTTGGGTAGCTAGAGGTCGTTGACAACTATAGCACATAATATGTCCGAAGTGGCGAGCACGGCTGTTTGCGAGCGATCTTCTAGTTATTTCCCCTTTTTCCCCGACCACGCTATTTATAGCCCACTTGACAGAGGTCACGTGGTCAGCTTCCTAATGGGAAAAACATGTGGCGATGTTTACTTTTGATAGGGCTTAATTAATGCTTTTAGGCTACTTTTTTATTATAAATACCGGCTTTAATTTTGCGTAAAGCTAGACTAGAAATGTTAGAGTAAATTTTAGAACAAGAACAAACATTTTATCACAATTAGAACAGAAGATATAATAGTCTGAAATAGTGTAAAATTTACGTTTTTTTAAATATTTTGTTATGGTTTGTTTATAATGCAATTTTTACTAAATCGGTCACAATCAACATGCATAACAAATTACAGAAATCAAAAGTAGAAAACCTGCAGAAAATGGATATCAAAGATTTGTTTTGGTTTCATGCGTCAAACATTAATTATTGAAAGTTTAAATTGCAAGTCCACATTTATTACCTTAAAATAACACACCCAATTGTCCCCAAAACATGTTTGAATTGCTTTTATGCTACTTTATTATTATAAATACCGGCTTTAATTTTGCGTAAAGCTAGACTAGAAATGTTAGAGTAAATTTTAGAACAAGAACAAACATTTTATCACAATTAGAACAGAAGATATAATAGTCTGAAATAGTGTAAAATTTACGTTTTTTTTTTACATTTTGTTATGGTTTGTTTCTAATTCAATTTACACTAAAACGGTCACAATCAACATGCATAACAAATTACAGAAATCAAAAGTAGAAAACCTGCAGAAAATGGATATCAAAGTTTTGTTTTGGTTTCATGCGTCAAACATTAATTATCGAAAGTTTAAATTGCAAGTCCACATTTATTACCTTAAAATAACACACCCAATTGTCCCCAAAACATGTTTGAATTGCTTTTATGCTACTTTATTATTATAAATACCGGCTTTAATTTTGCGTAAAGCTAGACTAGAAATGTTAGAGTAAATTTTAGAACAAGAACAAACATTTTATCACAATTAGAACAGAAGATATAATAGTCTGAAATAGTGTAAAATTTAAGTTTTTTTTTACATTTTGTTATGGTTTGTTTCTAATTCAATTTACACTAAAACGGTCACAATCAACATGCATAACAAATTACAGAAATCAAAAGTAGAAAACCTGCAGAAAATGGATATCAAAGTTTTGTTTTGGTTTCATGCGTCAAACATTAATTATTGAAAGTTTAAATTGCATGTCCACATTTATAACCTTAAAATAACACACCCAATTGTCCCCAGAACATGAGAGCTAACAATTATCTCAATCATACATCATGAGTTCTGATCCAGTCTGCGCAATGTTTTTCTAATATGTGCTGTTTATGAATTGTCTTACTAGGGAATAGCTTTCTGAACAAAGACATATAAGTCTCTATCGATGCTGTTATTGATTCTTTACTAATTGGTTTACTGTGTGATATTTTGTTGTGTACTTTCTCAAATGCTTCTTTCAGTGAGTTGAATTGTTCTTGGGCAATAAAAGCTATGTTAGTTATATCTTGTTTGTCTGTAATTTTCAGTGTTTGTGTAATGATTGCTCTTGTAAGATCTTTATAAACTTTTTGTGTGAGATATCTGTGGCAGTGATTCCCTATAAATGCTCTGCTATTATAAGCCTGTTGTATGATTTTAAGTTTGGCTAGTACCTTGTCCATGTGTGAGCAAACTGGACCAGACCTAGTACACAGATCTTGAAACTGAAGTTTGGCCAGCGCATCTTGTGCATTTTCAAGTCTAACTTTAAAATTATCTGTCTCCTCCTTATCCTCACAAAGTTCAATACCTACCTGAAAAATTCAATTTTAGCTCCTAATTCTTCTGCCTATTTCCAGTTCCTACTAAATCTCTTCAAGTTCTTAAAAGTACTAATGTTTGCATGTATCTCTTGCGAATTCTCAAATATCTTTGCGTCTATTGTATCAGCTACCTGTTCTAGAAGTCTGTGGTGTTTCAAAACAATGCCTAATAAAATATGAAGGTAAGGAGGAGCTACATTTTCAATTTCAATCTCTAACATTGGTTTGTGTAAACAATTATGGTAATGTGCCACTTGCCTTTTATTCCCTTTTCCATATTTCATATATCTATTGTAATCTCTTATCAACATGGCCAAATTTCTTGGTTTGCAAGTTGTATGCTCTCTGGATGTCTTTGATGAAAATGTTTGGTTTGTCTGGAGCTCAAGGAATATACCCATGTCTGTGGTGTCTCCAGCAAAACAAGGAAATAATCCCCGAATAAGAAAACAACAACTTGTTTACCATCCCACTCTAAATATTTTAGTGACTCTATCTGAGCTTTCATGCCATTCATAAATATTTCTAAATTATCATATGTATCTCTGACTCTAGCCATTGATAAAAGGATGGTATTAGATTTAGAATTTGGTTTCTCTAAATTTACTACCTGCATTGTAACTTTGAATGAAAGAAGATATACAAACAGTTACTTAGAATTCACTGGCAGCCGTCGTGTGCACAGGATTGTCTACCAAAGAACACCAATGGAACAGTCCTTATCTCACACACAATTAAAAAAAAAATTCATATTATAAATAGAAGATTAACAAGACTTGAAAGATAGATCAAATTATGTGGAAGTAATCTATCTATAGCTTTACATGTTTTCTGACGCTTATATACGTAGCTAAATATCATTATAAATGAATGAAAATGCAAAAACAGATGGTGCTTTACAAAAAGTTATTTTTTTACTACCTTATTTAAGATTTGTGGGTATCAGGAATGCGTTTAAAGGGATTTAAATGCTATAAAATCTGGTGACAATATGTTTGTTCTTGTAATGCCACACTCGCAAAACTGACTACCACACATTCTCAAGATATGAAACCAAAAAAAAAAGTATGTGGAAATAATCTTTAGCTTCCCTTCGAGAAGTCTTTATAATTATAAACTCAAACGAATGGGCCGATTTTTAGATATTAAATTAATAAAAAGATTACTTATTTTATGAATTTCCTTAAATGATGACGCTGTTTTCAAAAGTCTGTAACTCCGTCAAAACTAATTTCAAACAAATAAAAATGCAATCAAAAATAGAACACAGAACAAAGTTATAGTACACAAAAGAATTTTAGCGCTGTGTTTATCCAGAACGAGTGTGTAATGATTTATATTTTACTGATTTTACTCACACATCAGCTGATTTTCCACGCCAAAAACTTAAATAGTCTTTTACGGTGCACACAAAATTTTATACCCGGTGTCAGAATTCCGGTCACCGAAACTAAAAGAGCGCTCTGGTATAGGGCACAAACAGCCGTGCGAGGAAAGAATCAACCTCGGTTCTTAACCTCGGAGCCAATAGTGTCAACTGTTCACATTTCACTATCATTTTCTTCTAGATCTATCTTTTCAGTCTTTCTTCTCACTAGTGTCTTGTCACTGTATGTAGACAGTCTCTAGTCCTAAATCCATTTCGTGACATGTTGCTTCTGCTGTTGTTTAACTAGGGCTGTTGAGCTTTTTGCTCTTTTGCAGCCAATTCCAAGTTGAAGACTCCTTGGTATTATCTACACTGTAGATCTAGGCTTTTCTTCCATTCTGAAATGTGTTGAGTTGAAGTCATAAGCTCCAGTTTCTCCAACACGGCATGCATTTAAAAGACCATCACATCTAGTCCCAAGCTGGGAGGAAGAAGCATGTGGCATACTATGCATTCCTTGCCATCCAGGGGGGCTCTCCAACTATGCAGAACTAAAATATTGTGCTCTGGTTCTAGGCTCTCCCTAGGAATTGTCACGTCCTACACAGAGCCACTTCTCAGCTCCCCTTGCCTATCGTAGGGTCCACAGTGAGATCCTCATGCATACAGGCAACTAGGTTAAAGCCAGAGTTATGTCTGGGGCTCAAGTGATTCCTCCAAGCTTAGTGTGCAATGCTGGGTTCTCAACATGTTTCACCTCAGGGGGAATCCCTGGAAGTGTGTGGATGATTTCAAGAGTCAATGATGGTGTAATCAGCCTCAGAGACAGAGGTTTACATTCAAATCTACATACTACAGTTTTGTGCATAGCTGTTGGTCATATAAGGATGACTCCAGATATGCCTCCATGCATGAAATGCAATTTTGTATCAATTTTGTGATATTCATTTAAAGTGACCACAATATTCAATGTTATCATCATCCCTTTTGCTCCTTATGGAGCATGGAGCCACCACTGGTCCAACTGCAGGAAGTGTGAAACAAGCATTCACATCTGTCAAGACCCACTCTAATCGGGTGGGGGAAGGTGCTAGCTGGCTACCCCCCACTCGATTGGCTTTACCACTGTTCGTGCTGGATTTAACTAAATAAGCAATGACTTGTGTACACTAAGGGGGCCACACAAACACTGGCTGACACAAGAAATAAACCTTCTAAACAGCTAGAATCCCTTTATTATCAACAACACCATTTGGCCACAACCGGCCACAATGAAATGCAACATATATATATACTGCCACTGCCAGCTAATACACAATATAAATCTAGGCAATATAACAATCTATCTGTTACGGTGAAACCCGCTCACAAGAGCGGTAAGAAACATCATTATGTCAAACTGGCAACTATCAGAAACATATCGCTCGTACTTACGAGAAAACCTCAGTTCACAAAAATCACCACTGAGAGACTAACTACCTCTCTAGAATACTGACACCAGAACAAGGCTCTCATGGCAGGTGCTGTCTCATGAAATTCCATCCAAGATGGGCAGCGCACAAGCTGGCATGGAAGCGTCCACACAGGACGGTAGACGAACGATGACTGACCCGGTGCCAAACCGTTGGCGCCAAAATTCAAGCTGATCACATGACCTTGATCGCTCGTCCATATTTGTAAGCCCTTCTGCGGCTTCCGAATGGCTTGCTCAATTTACGAACAAGCGGTTACTCGTACAGCGAAAGATTGCCGTGATGACATCCTTCTCCAGTAGTAGTTTCTCTATCAATCAGTTTTACATGATGAGGTTGCCTGTGGTCCTTTTCTTTCTTTGTCTCAACAGTGACCTTGGCAAACTACACAGTGCTATTCAATGTTATACTACTTCATCAATGGATTTAAAAAGGTAAATAGGTAGTCCCATAGTAGATACTGCCATAGGGGAGTGAAATGTTAGAGACTTCACTATATTAAGTCTAGCATTGAGAGGTGGGGGTGACCAGTTCCTTTCCTTGCTGCCTTTTCCTTCCCTAACTCAAGAGCAGTCAGGTACCCATTTACAGCTAGATAGGCTGGAGTGTATGCCACTTTGTTTTGAACCTGGCACCTTTGCCGCGAGAAGTGGATGACTTTGATATGTTGGCATCCTACTGTTCACTTTTTTTTTTTGCATCTTTCAAATTACCCTCAGCATGTTTTTATGTATACCAACTACACTTGTATTAATCCAACATACATTTCACATTATGACTCTGTATCCATTTCCTTTCAGTTTTATATAAAATACATGCATGTTCACAGAAAAGTTTCACATAAAATTTACACTAAAAGATGACTTACTTCACAGTGTAGAATTCTTAAAAATAAAAACAATCTGGGACAGTATGAATAATTATGGAATCAAAGAGCTAAGTTTTCTTTCTGATGCTTGGCAGATTGGCTTGGTTTTGTCCCAAAGGTTTTCTCTGAATCTCTATCATTAAATGTTCAGATTTCTCTGAATTTCTGTCACTAAATGTTTAGTTTTCTTGGAATCTGTCACTAAAAGTTTAGATTTCTCTGAATCTCTGTCACCAAATGTTTAGATTTCTCTAAATCTGTTACTTAATGTTTTGATATCCCTGAATCTGTCACTAAATGTTTAGATTTCTCTGAATATCCATCACTAAATTTTTAGATTTCTTTGAATAACCATCACTAAATTGTTAGATTTCTCTGAATATCCATCACTAAATGTTTAAATTTCTTGGAATATCCATCAAAAACATATCAATAGTATAAATATCATTACACTAACACACAACACTTGAGGCTCACCCCACATGCTACAATAACTGGATCTTTGAAAACTTTCCCACACATCCGGCAGAACAGCTTCCTATTTGGACTCTCCACAAACACCAAAACCTCCTGGATGTACAATAAACATATTTCTTTTAAAACAATACTACTTTTATGGGCCAGTGAGTTAACGTCATACCCATATACGTAGAAATTCATTACCAATGTAAAGAGCTGTGGTAAAAAACTTAACAACTTGTTTTAATCACTAATATTAATTTCACTAATTCATTTATTCATCATTTCAAGCAGCGTAAGGAGCAAAGGCCTTCAAAAAAACGCATGCTATGTTCTCGTCCCATGCCATCAGCTCAAGGCCTTTCTCAGTCGTCCTCATTCTTTTAATTTCTGTCTCCAGTTCTTTTCTCCATGCGTTTTTTAGTCTCCCTTTATCTTTCTTACCCTGGGAGTTATTCTTCTTCTTCATTCAATTTCAGGAATCAACTTAAATATGTTTAAAGAAGCAGTGGTCAGCCTAAGGTTGTTGGTATCTCCACACAGTTTGTCCAAGAATAGTTCTGGTGATATATATCTCTGTTCCTTAAATGGTGGGCATTTCTGTAGATGTTCAGTGGTCATTTTATCAGTGTCACAGTTAAACTCATCAGTAGTTTCTATTTTTAGCTTGCTGAAAAGATGGCCTATGCAGAGCCTGAAGATTACTTGTTCACATTATGCATAATTTTTCTAGTGGTCTGCTTCTGCTCCTGATACAATTCTTGGCCTCTTCATAACATACCCTGGGGATTACAAAACAATGACTCCCTTGTAATGCTATCAACATGTTTCCTCAGTGTGTGTCCTATTCATCTCATCATCTCTTTAATGTTAATTGGGTTATTTTTAAATGCACATGTGCACCGATGAAGTCAAACTGAGAAGCTGGAAATATCTAAGACATGTATTAAGCACGCCTAAGAACAGATGTCATCATATGACCTTTAGATGGAACTTTGGGGAAAGGGAGAGTGGGGAAAGGTAGGCCTTAGGAAAATACAGAGAAGAGCCTTTAAGAAAGAACAAATTTAAATGAGAAAGACTTGAAATAACTGGATTTGTCACAGAAGACAGGTAAAGATGTGGACAATTCTCTAAACCAAAGAGGAAGGGAAGAGTGGAGAAGCTAATGAGAAACTGAAGAAGAATGGTGTAAAAGGAGTTCAATGCATCTGGGATCTCATGACCCCAGCTGAAAAAGATGACTTGAAGCAGAAATCAGTAGTCAGCAACAGTTTTATCTCTTAAGTTCCACACACAAAATGAAAAGGACTCCCTCAAAAATAGAGACAGGAGCACAGAAGAATTTCATATATATTTATTCATTTATCATCCTTCATCTCCCCAAGAAGCATAGGCCTTTAACAAACTTATGCCAAGTCTTCCTCTCCCACACCATCAGCTCTGGACTTTCTAATTTTCTGTGCCTTCCTTATAATTGACATTTCTACCTCCAGTTCTCTTCTCCCAGTGTTTTTTTTTGTTGTTGGCTACATCTCTCTCTCTTACCCTGGGGATTCCAGAACAAGGATTACTAAGCAAGGCTATCAGCTGGTTTCTTCACTGTGTCACCTATCTCTTGAAACACCGTCTTCTTCTCATATCTCTTGAAACACCATCTTCTTCTCATATCTCTTGAAACACCATCTTCTTCTCATATCTCTTGAAACACCGTCTAGTTCTTGTCATCAGTTCCACACCGATAATCTTGTTGTTTCATTTTAATCCTTACATTCTAAGCAAGAACCCATTTACGAACGTCTGTAACTTCTTGGTTGTAGTACTCCATGTTTCAGAGCCATTCATTAGAACTCACCTGATATCTGAGTTGAAGATTCTAATTTAATTCATATCACTGCCACAAAATCAATCTTTTCTTCAAGTAATATTAAGAGTTACCCTAAGTACCTTCTAGCTAATAAATGATATGGCTTTATGCTCAGCTCAAAATATAATTTCCATAATTTGAAGCATTTTGTAAAAAACGCACAGTGTAATAAGTATTGATTCATGATTAGAAGTGTGTTTACAGGTTGAATAACGTAATTTGTAAAAGGCTTAACTCACATCTTCATCTTCAATTATGGAGATGGATGATGCTTTCCTCTGAGCTGAAGGGGGCGACAGGTACATTCCTGGGTTTTGTTTGTGATGATATGCCATAGCCTGCGTACAGACAAAATGAACAATATTTAACATATTTCTGTGTATTCAACAGCAATCAATCACTCAATTAATGACCGTAGCTTCCTTAGAAGCGCAGGTGAGAGGTTGCATTCCTCCATTCATCTTGTACCTCTGCTATCTTCTCCATCAATCTTTCAGTTGTATCCTCCATTCTTTCAGCTGTACCCTCCATTCTTGAGAATTACTTAGTATTGTCTATTTCTCCTCAGTGTTTTCCTAGATCTACCCTTCTGACAACATTCATTCATTTGTTCATTAACCTTCACCTCCCAAGGAACATAGGCCTCGGCAGACTCATGCCTAGTCCTCCTGTCCCGTGCCATCACCCAAAGGTCTTTCCACGACTTCCTCATTCCTTTCTCGTCTGCCTCCAGTTCTCTTCTCCGTGCATTTTTATATCTCCCTCTACCTCTCTTACCCTGGGGATTCTAAAACAAGGATGGTATTGTACTGCTATCGGCACCCAAAGACGCAGCAATAGAGAATGCAGTCAGCGACTCATAGCTTGACTGCTTGCGTCAGGTCAGTGAACCAGAGCTGACCAACACCCTACTCCACCTCCACGTGGTGGTCCTGGAAACAGGCTGCATCACTGTAGTCTGGCTGAGAGAGTAGGGATCGAAGAGGGAAGGCAAACCCGGTCCCAAAAAATGCTATGCTGAATTCCTACTTGTTCCCTGCTAATTTATGAGCACACTTAATGAGCTGTTAGATGCTGGTTTTATCAGTCTACATTTTCTTTCTTTTTTTTTGATGCTCAGTTCTTGTTCAGTTCTGATCCAGAGATATTCATATCTGACACATTTCCCTAATCAGTCTACATTTTCTTTCTTTTTTTTTGATGCTCAGTTCTTGTTCAGTTCTGATCCAGAGATATTCATATCTGACACATCACATCCCTAAGTTTTAGGATCCCCCTTAACCATCCAAGTTTTAAGAACCACCTGCTGAAGAATCACACCTTCAAAATTGACACTGACTCAAAGAGACTCAAACTGAAATCTCTGAAAAATGCCCTGACATACATAATCAATATTCATCTCTTTCCATTCCAACACTGTTTGATATTGTCCATACTGGGGGTCGCAGTGGCTAAGAGGTATGGCGTCCGCCTAGAATTCTAGAGGTACCGTGTTCCCAGAGGGAAGATAATTTATGGAAATTTCTTTTTCAGAACCGGTGGTCCTAATCATGTCATACTCCCCCCTGGTCTCCTGGGTAGTGAGATTGGATGCCAAGCCTTCTCGGATAAGGATGAAAAAAGGAGGTCCCGTGTGCAAGTTGAGCACTTTAAAAATCCCACGGCAGTTGGAAATCATAAAGAGTAGGCCAAAAGGCTGCTGCTCTAGCAAAATTTAAAAAATTAGAAACATACCACCCACAACAATATTTTTAGCATGTGTGATTCCTATTTACACACATTGGGATTCTCGCCGATTCTACAAAGTTCGTGCACTGTGCTAAGACCCTCCTTGTGTGATCTAAGGGAGGAGATCGGAGCACTGATGGAATTGTCCGTGTGCAATGAAGATAGTCCTTAAAACCAAACCAGACCATATTATACATTCACATACATAAAATTATGTCCTATCTTTTCTTTTCCCTAGTATTCTATTGTCTTTATACATGTCAGTTCTTACTCAGATCTATTCAAGTAGTGATTGTGTCCATAGTGGTATCCATGGCAGCAACATGACATTATTTCCATTGACAGGTCATATCACTTTTGTTTTTTTTTAGGTAACTTAGTTCTCACTTCCTTTCTCTTCTGTTTTTGTTTGTTTGTCACTGAGGAAGGCCTTGTGGCCATAAAGAAGGCATTTTCTTTGCCCTTTGTCCCCGTTCATATGCCCTATCTATTTTCATTTACCCCATTTTCTACCTTTCAAAGCACAAGTATTTGACATTAGCTGGCCAGTTTGATATGTCGTGGGTACATCTTTCTATCTCCATATACATCCCATTTTTTGTTGTTTTAAGTCTCCAGGTGTCACCATGTGATAAATATTTCCCTAATTTTTTTTCTATTTCCTTGTGAGCCACATTAAGGAGATCTCAGCAAACAGTTGCATGCCAAGGTCAAAATTTTCCTAGAACCACAAAATTCACTATTTAATAAAACTAATTATAACTGCAATTCAATGTGACATTAAAATAATATCCAGTAAAAATTAACCAAAGCTATCAACACTACTCATTATACATTATCTACAAGGCACATCATCATTAAAATCAATGACCAAAAACAGAAATTATTAAAATATATATGAACCATATTTCTACTTACAGAGGCAGTGTCTCCTCTCTCCGCCCCATATGACATCCTGTTCCTTGCTAATAACTCTGGCTTGTATGCATTATCATTATCATTGCCATCAACTTTGAACACCAACAGCAAAAAATATCAAAATACTATTAGCAAACAACAACACATTTCTTTCAGTGCAGTGTAGACCTTACTAATACTATGAGATAATCTCACATTCACTGTAATGTAGATCTAATTACTGCAGTTTTGCTTTCCTCTCGAAGCACAGTTACCAGGTTCTTGGATCAAAACCTGATAGCAACACACGCCAATCTGCATAGCACAAACAAAACACATGTTATACAAATTAAAAACAAAACATATATTACAATGAGAATGGAATATATTAAAGAAAAAACATAGCACACTACAATTCCATTTTTTTTTAAACTGAAGGGCACTCACCATATCTCAGGTCTGGAAGAGAGTTGTGGGAAGCATTTATCCCCTCACCACTTTCTCCCAACAGATGTTGATCCATAGGGAGGAAAGAAGTATTAAGATCAGTGTTCATACTGGATCTGAGAATTCTGGAAAACCACAGTAAAAATACACTACATAACATAACCATCAACATTATTGCCCTTCAGCTCACCAAGGAGAATAGGCCTTCAACAAACTCATGCCAAGGCCTCCTGTCCCACACCATCAGTTACGAGCCTTTCCATATCTTCCCCATCCCTTTAATTTCTGTCTCCAGCTCCTTGTATTTTTCAGTCTCCCTCTTGTCGCACCACACTTCTGCTGCCACCTGTGCAATTTACATTCGTTTAATATATGAACGCTCTAGATACCAAATCTGGAGATGTTTTTTATCTAGAAGAAAAAAGGTGAGCCATCAATCCACATTCATTTAGGCTTTCTCTGGGTTGCGTTATGAGCCAGGGCAACTTTTATTTTCTTCAGTAGGCCAGCTCACTGTCGCTGAAGCTTCGGTGGCTTAAAGTTTCTACAGCATGGGTTAGCTGGACCATGCCCAACCCTCCTCAGGTGCCTTTTACAACATGTGAGGTAAGTTACTGTATTACTATTGTTTGCTCCCCTTTTGAACCCCAGTAGCACATGTGTAATAACATAATATGTGTACTACTCGTGGCATGCATCACTAATCATTATATTGTTCAAAAGATATTGCAAATACATTGATAAAATCTCCATAACATTTTTTTAAAACTCTTTTTACAGAAGGAATGTTAAACTTTCATAGAAAGCATATTATCAAGAACTTTTAATGTTATCTCCCTTGTATGGCTAACTCTGTTTGAAAATGCCCTCAACATAAAGGATTTCCTGAATCATTGCAAACTCTAACACCAGATGACAATTAAGAAATTAACATCTTAAAGCCTCAATGAATTTTCAACTGACTTCACAATCTTATTTGCTCTTTTCCCTACATCTGATGCCTCTAGACAAGTGATCAATTCAGAAAAAAATTAAGTTTTCAACAATTTCATTTCTATATAAACGTGTCTGTTCTTTTTACACAGAAATAGCTTGTGAAATGCCAAAACTTCAAATTATTCACTGATATAAGACTCTCAAATGTAATAAAAATTGAGATTTTAAACTGTCTCCTTCCTTTCAACTCCCCAAGGAGCATAGCACGTCAACAAAATGTTGCCAAGTCTTCCTGTCTCATGCCACGAGCTGACTCAAGGTCTTTCCATGACTTCTTCATACCCTTCATGTGTCTCCAGTTCTCTTCTCCATGTGTTCTTTGGTCTACCTCTACCTCTCATACCCTGGGGATTCCAGAACAAGGACTGCATGGTATTGCTATCAACAGGCTTTCTCAAAGTTTTAGCTCTAGATACTATAAAAACACTGGATTATTTTGAAGTATGAATTTTCCAAATCAATGCTTCATAACCAAATAGAAACTCAACAACAAAACATGCTGATGGCAAAAAACAAGTTAAAACAAGAAATAAAATAATGTGTTCTGAAAACTTGCTGATGAGTAAGTTTAGAGAATTTCTTACTTGAGTGGAAGATCAAAGATCTGAGAAGGATAGAAACACGCATAAAAACAAGGATAATGTTTAAAAAGTTGAAACTAAGAATAGCAGTAATATGATAAATATATTGACAAATAATACAAGTTTCTAATTCAGCCTTTGCCAATCAACAGAATCAACACTATAATTTAACATTAATACATGGCTCGATGCCTTATACAGTTCATGAAGGTCTCTGAGGAGACAACAATAAAGAATAGGACAACTTTTCCCTCAGCCGTGCCATACATAGCAACTAATATAAGGGTGTGTATGAGGCTGGCAGCCTCATCATGTAAAACAAGCTGCCATATAAACTACCACTGCAAGTGCACACGAATGTTGTGGCCAGCTTTCTGCAAGGGAATCACTGGCTGTAGTAACTCCATACTCCATGAGCAAAATGGGAAATGATGATCACATGACTCGACAACACAAGATATATCAAATAATAAACAAACATGGCTCAACGACGCAAGATATATCAAATAATAAACAAACATGACTTGACAACACAAGATATATCAAATAATAAACAAACATGACTCGGGAATACAAGATATATCAAATAATAAACAAACATGGCTCGAAAACAAAAGATACGCCAAATAATAAACAAACATGGCTCGGCAACACAAGATATATCAAATAATAAACAAACATGACTCTACAACATAAGATATGTCAAATAATAAACAAACATGGCTCAGCAACAAAATATATATCAAATAATAAACAAACATGGCTCTACAACATAACATATGTCAAATAATAAACAAACATGGCTCTACAACATGATATATCAAATAATAAACAAACATGACTCTACAACATAAGATATATTAAGTAATAAACAAACATGGCTCTACAACATAAGATATATCAAATAATAAACAAACATGGCTCTACAACATAAGATATATCAAATAATAAACAATGCACTATACTAGAGAACAGCTTGAAAAAAAGAACTTGTATTATGTTTAACCAGCCTCTAATGAGTAGAAAAATAATTAATTTAGCAGGAGACATGATATAGGTTTTTTTAAATCAATCTAGTGCAGTACTTATGGAAGACATGGAAAACTCAGCACTTTGTTTCAGATATCTGAACAATAGGGCAACAAATTATGTATCGATGTCTGCTGCGAAATTCAACGTTCCGTGTTAAATCTGTGATACACATTCTTAAGCAGCGATTGTGTCAAGAGTTTGTGCCCTTGAAACCTCAGAGTATTCTTGATCAAAAATGAAGAGGTGGATAGTTTGTGTGACAAGTTTCATGAGGATAATAAATACATGTACATCAGTTGTTTAGAAGACTTAGAGATGTGGATGAAGTCATAAGAAGATTTCTCTTATTTTTCAGTGATCAGTTTACAAGGAGTACCAATTTGAGAAGATGGACAAGCTTCTGGGCAATATTTCATTGATAAAAATGTTGCATTAGATGATGCAAGTGCTTTGATCAGCTTAACAATCTGACAACATTTGTTGAAAGTAACAACAACGATGAAGGATTCATGCAGTTGCAGGCACATCAGAAACGACCAAAAGTAAATTTGAAAACCTTTTAATGATCAAAATAAGCCTACAATGCAAATGTGGACAGGCTTATTTCATTGATGGAAAGTCAATGAACAAAAGGCAGAAACATTTCTAATGTGGATTCCGTCAGTGAAATTTTGTTTTTATACTAGCTCTAGTCCTCACTACCATGCATTAATATATTGAAATTAATGAGTCCTCTTTTTTGTCTTGTATTGCAGAATAGCACCAGATAAGCTTCATTTGCCTCCTCTCAACTACCATCTCGTCAAAGAGTCTACTCTGCTCAGCCTTGTTTGATTTGTTCTGTTTTGTCATTCATTTTTGTTATTGTTTGATTTTTATTGCTTGTTTGTTTTTTGGAAAGGGGAGGTCACACAATTTCTGTTTGATTCACTCTATTTGGACTGAGTGGAGGGGGAAGTTACTATATTGTTTTGAATTTGTTACACAATATATCCTAATTATAACCCATCACGGGTGAAACAGCATACTTTGTTCAAAAGAAAAAAATCTGCTGAGCCTAATTTTCTGTTAATAAATAAACAAACAACACACAAAGGTATGTTATCAGGCACTCAGTGAGAAACATAGAAGTAGAAAACTAGACAACAGAAAAACAACTGAAGTGATAGGCTTACTGGGAATCGAACCAGCCTCTCCGACCTTATTAAATTTTACAAAGCTCAAAACAGGATAGGTTAAGGCTAGCTGTTCGACAAAGCTCGAAACAAGATTGGGGTTAGGTTAAGGCTTGCTTGATGTAAATATGAAATAGCCAGTCTGGCAACAAGGGGGACCTTGTCTTCTGAATCTACTATTCGAAGTTTTCATGTAAGTGAATTTTTTTTTTGTTTTTTTTTGTTCGGTTTTTGCCTTCCTCTAGCGAGGCGCGTTCCTTTCAACCTATTTGATTATATCAGAGCGAATTTACCATCAAAAAAAAAGAAAGTCAACTCTGTTGACTGCTAACCCGATCGGCGTTGATAGATATTAAGTCATGAAAAGAACTAACATTATCTATCTGCTAGCATAAAGCCCTAAAAAGGACTCGCCAGCTACGCCAACGCCCGAGCTTACGAAATCCCTGCCTTTTATAACCGTAAACAGGTCAAGACTTAAGCGCAAAACTGTGTAGGCCTAAATAGCCCCTAGGATGCTATTCGTATATCAATAGGGCCTAAGATAGACACTTCGTAATGCAAATTTAGCGTAGAGATTACTACTGTTTGAATTTGTATTAATATCAGTAGGCAGAGAGTTTGTCATTCTGCTGCAGTAAATTCATAGAGTTGAGAGATATAGTATCGCTGATTCTGACCTCAAGGCCCTTCAAGCAAATCGGGAGCCGCATTTGTATATGCAGACATCTATCAAATTTTCTTTTCCGGAATTCCCCCCTTGAACTAACTTTGGAAACTTAAAGCGAGCTTTCTTGCGATGAAAACTACGAAATGTGTGTTGTCGTTTGCTCAATGCTTTTAATTAATTCTTGATTAGCTAATATGATCTTATGTTGTAGAAATTTTCATGTCGTTTGGCGACTCTAGCGCCATGTCACTTATCTCAGTAATTTTCAGGTAAAATTTACCTTTAGTGCCCCCCGCATTAGTTCGCGGTGTAGTATTGATGTGTAGTCCACGGTGGGGTATCGATGTGTAAATAAACATAAAGTATCGAATTTATTCTACCGATCTATAGCACGTTTCACTATAGCACGTTTCACTAGCTTTGCCCTCAAACAAATGTAATTATCTGATTAACCGTCTAACGTATTAATGCCATTTTTTGCATACGATGTTATATTGGGTTAGACCCAACAAATATATACTTTATATCTGTGCATCTTGTCCAGTTCCCATAAACGGATGAAATCCTTTGATCTTTGTCGGCATACTAATTATTGTGTATCGGGAAAAGAAATTTTACCACTTCATGCACAGATTCTGTGAATTGATTAGGCATAAGCGTGTCTACTATTACAATAATGTGGCCATCACGTTTGCAATTGAATACGTGTTGAAGATGATTTCTTAAATGATCTGCATGCGAAATACTCGTGACATTGTTTGTCATTGACATTTAATGCGCTACCAAACTGGACCTTCCTTGATCTAATTATTTCAATGGGTATCATCTCTTTGCGGTTCATAAATATCACAATGGAACGTTGCTCCTCTAATGTGCTTGTAAATAACGGTAAGGTCATCTTTAAAGAAATTAAACTTCATCCGAATCATAATCAGATGTCTCTGAGAAATTGAAAATCAATCTCGGCTGAATGAAGGACAAACCATCATTCTTCCAATATTCCTCTTCCTCTTGTAACACATGGTTCTCACTTTTCTTCCAATAATCCCTGGCTATATTGGAGATGGCGGCTTTTATAAGTATTTCAACATCTTTTAATTTGAACGTTCTATTTTCTGTTGCTACCTGTTCCTTAATTTTAGCCCATACTAATTCTATTGGGTTTAAGTGAGAATGGTAAGGAGGTAATCTTAAACATCTGTGACCATGTTCATGGATTGCCTTGTCTATGTGAAATATCTTTGTATGCTGTGTCTTTTTTTACAATTCCAAGTAATTCAGGTTCATGGACATTTCGTTGAATGGAATGTTGTTTATGGTCAGCCAAATCTTTATTACATCTTTAATACTTGGTGAATTAGAAACTTTATCTTCTGGTGCAACAACGTTGTGATATGAGGCATTGTCCATTATCAAACACCACGGTCTATCCAAGGAAGGAAGTACATGATTCACAATCCAATCTTGAAATATCTTGCCATTCATCTCTGCATGGTAATCCCTATTATCTGTGGATTTTGAAACAAATATGAGTTCAGTATTATTTAGAAGCCCATGATGGCTGCTTCCTGGATGTGCAATTATTAGGCGCTGTCCTTTGCTGCTTGGTACTAGTCTCTTAGTTGTTCCATCAGATGATTGCCATTCTCGTTCATTACTGTGGTGCGCATTGATCCAAGTTTCATTTAAATACACAAAATCATAACAATCTCTTCTCATTTCTCTGACCTCGCGTAAATATTTGCTTCTCATTGCAACTATATGAGGCTTCTCACAAATAAGGTTTCTACCACCAACATATTTTCTAAAAGTGAATCCCAAACTCCTAATAGTCCTCCATAGCGTAGATTTGGAAATATCAATGTCATTATTCTTTCTTAACCAAATTTTCAATTTCCTTAAAGTCACTGCCTCATTATTGTGAAACATATTGCAAATTTCTCTGCGGATCAATTCTCTGTCAAAATTATCCACCACTCTTGGCCTAATTTTCGTGTGTAAAACACTGGAATTAGACATTTCAGATGTCGCTATCCAGCGGTGCAATGATCGTTTGCTTATCCCCAAGGCGTGAATAGTCCTCTTTTGTGGGTTTGAAATAGAATGATATAGTTTTCCTCGAGTAGCTTCATTGCAGAAATACTTAAAAATCCTATTTGTGATTTGCTATAATGTCATAAAATGTACTCGCAGACTCATTTTTCCTTCTTAACCACACAATAATTTTTGTAGACACACCTCTGATTGACAATGTGTGCGTTCCACCGGATATAAACTGTTTTATGTTCAAGAAGTGCGATTTCACGCAATTTCACTAAAAAATCATGCCAATTGCTTGATAAACCAAAAATGTGCAAATGAGGTCGTATAATTTACTGTAGACATTTCAATATGTGTGCGTGTGATGTGTGTTGGCAAGTAGGATTTTATATTATATCGCAAAGAAACGAAAATTGAAACCAATGGCCGCATTTTAATGAAAAATTTAATTCATAGGGTCTATACCATTTCAAATTCACACACAAAATTTCACTTATATGCGTTATATATTCGCTGAGATATAGCATTTTGAAGTTGGGCAAAGCTAGTGAAACGTGCTATAGCTTTGCCCTCAAACAAATGTAATTATCTGATTAACCGTCCAACGTATTAATGCCATTTTTTGCATACGATGTTATATTGGGTTAGACCCAACAAATATATACTTTATATCTGTGCATCTTGTCTAGTTCCCATAAACGAATGAAATCCTTTGATCTTTGTCGGCATACTAATTATTGTGTACCGAGAAAAGAAATTTTACCACTTCAGTCACAGATTCTGTGAATTGATTAGGCATAGGCGTGTCTATTATTACAATAATGTGGCCATCACGTTTGCATATGAATACCTGTTGAAAATGATTTCTTAAATGATCTGCATGCGAGATACTCGTGACATTGTTTGTCATTGACATTTAGTGCGCTACCAAACTGGACCTTCATTGATCTAATTATTTCAATAGTTATCACCACTTTGCGGTTCATAAATATCATAATGGAACGTTGCTACTCTACTGTGCTTGTAAATAACCGTAAGGTCATCTTTAAAGAAATTAAACATAATCAGATGTCTCTGAGAAATTGATAATCAATCTCGGCTGAATGAAGGACAAACCATCATTCGTCCAATATTCCTCTTCCTCTTGTAACGCATGGTTCTCACATTTCTTCCAATAATCCCTGGCTATATTGGAGATGGCGGCTTTTGTAAGTATTTCAACATCTTTTAATTTGAACGTTCTATTTTCTGTTGCTACCTGTTCCTTAATTTTAGCCCAGACTAATTCTATTGGGTTTAAGTGAGAATGGTAAGGAGGCAATCTTAAACATCTGTGACCATGTTCATGGATTGCCTTGTCTAGGTGAAATATCTTTGTATGCTGTGTCTTTTTTACAATTCCAAGTAATTCAGGCTTCATGGACATTTCGTTGAATGGAATGTTGTTTTCGGTCAGCCAAATCTTTATTACATCTTTAGTACTTGATGATGGGAATCACCAAATGGACGAGACAAAAACCAGATAGAACACATAATGATCAATGGCAGATGGAGACATGCACTACAGGACGTGAAAGTAAGAAGAGGCGCAGATGTGGGAAGTGATCATCACCTAGTAGTAGCAAGACTGAAGGTGAAACTCAGAGCTGCTGGACCAGTTGCAGTCAAACAGAAAAGATACAACATCACGAAACTTAAGGAACCCCTCACCAGAAAAGCGTTCGTGGTCGACGTAAAGAGACGATATCTGATTACCAAAAGCCAGGAAAGAACAGAGACCGACGATGTCGACCAAAAATTCAACACCATCTCAACAATATACAAAGAAAGCAGCAAGTCATGCTTGGGATTTCGGGAAAGAAAGAGCCAAGACTGGATAACACCAGAAACGCTAAACACCATAGCGGAGAGAAAGGAAATGAAAAGAAAGAAAACAGAAGCTAAGTCTCCCAGGTTAAAGGCAATATATAGTGAACAGTACAGTCAGCTGGACAAGGAAGTGAAACGTCAAACCCGTGCTACAAAAGGACATTTCTGGATGACCTTGCAAGACAGGCAGAAGAGGCAGCACTGAGAAATGAACAAAGCACAGTTTATAAAATAACTAAAGCTATCAGTGGAAAACGAGGTGCAAACAACATAACGTTAGTAAGAGACAAGCAAGGAAATCTCATCACCACAGCACAGGGGCAGGAAACAAGATGGGCAGAGCACTTCAGAGAAACACTGAATAAGGAACCACCAGAGACTCAGCTGAATGTTCCTGAGGCTGAAAGTGACTTAGACGTAAATACAGACATTCCACGAAAAGAAGAAATTATCACAGCTATCAAAGGGCTAAAAAATGGAAAAGCGCCTGGTCACGACAATCTAAATGCTGAGCTATTCAAGACAGACCCTGAACTAGCAGCAGAACTATTAGAACCACTATTTGCACAAGTCTGGGAAACTGAGACAACACCAACAGAGTGGAGCAAAGGAATAATTGTCAAATTGCCCAAGAAGGGCGACCTTGCAGACTGCAACAACTGGAGAGGAATTACCCTCCTCTCAGTTCCCAGCAAAATACTAGGCAGGATAATCATCCAGAGAATTTCAAAAGCAGTTGACCATAAACTGAGGAAAGAACAAGCGGGCTTCAGAAAGAACAGAAGATGTGCAGATCATATATTTGCCCTCAGGAACATTATAGAGCAGTGCTCAGAATGGCAGAGACAGCTGTACATTAACTTTGTTGATTTTGAAAAGGCTTTCGACAGCATACACAGGGACAGCCTATGGAAAATTCTGAGGGCTTATGGAATTCCCAGCTGCATTGTCTCCATTATAAAAAGCCTCTATTCTAACTTTACATGCAGTGTTGGATCGAGTAATGTAACTTTCGAAGTGAAAACAGGAGTACGACAGGGATGCCCCTTATCAACAACATTATTTTTGACAGTCATAGATTGGGTGATGCGCCAGACAACAGAGGGCAGTCCAAGAGGAATTAGATGGACAACGTTTTCTACGCTGGAAGATTTGGAATATGCAGATGACATTGCACTACTCGCGCATTCACATCAACACATTCAAGACAAAACCGATAGACTGAATAAGTATGGCCAGCAGGTTGGCCTGAACATCAATTTGAAGAAGACAGAGGTCATGACATTAAATGTGGGCAATCCTGAGCCAATAACAGTAAGGAACCAGAAGTTAGAACAGACAGACACATTTACTTACCTAGGAAGCATAGTAACACCTGATGGCGGAACAAGCAAGGACATTAACAACAGAATGAATAAAGCGAGAACAGCCTTTGCTGTTCTCAACAACATTTGGAAGTCTTCCCAGTACAGCACAAACACCAAATTAAGACTGTATGAGAGCTGTGTACTTTCTGTACTTCTCTATGGTGCGGAATGTTGGAGAGTAACAGAGAAGGAAATGTCGAAACTGTCCTCCTTCCACACAATCTGCCTAAGGAAAATTCTCCGAATCTTTTGGCCAAACACCATCAGCAACCAAGAACTACTTATTCGGAGTAACCAGGAGGACATGCACACCATCATAGCTGGCAGACGCTGGAATTGGGTTGGCCACGTCCTCAGAAGGGACCCTGATACCATCACAAGAACAGCTATGCTATGGACCCCCGAGGGAAAGCGAAAGAGAGGCCGACCAAAAACAACTTGGCGGAGAACTGTGGAAGCTGAGATGCAAAGAATGAACCACAGTTGGGGCACTGTACGAAGGATGGCCGCCGACCGAGCAAAGTGGAATCAATTTGTTGCTGCCCTACAATACGCCACCATGCGTGATGGCCGCTGACTGCTTTGACGGTTGGTGGTTATGGATCAAAGAAGAAGAAGAAGTACTTGATGAATTAGGAACTTTATCTTCTGGTGCCACACCGTTGTGATATGAAACATTGTCCATTATCAAACACTACGGTCTATCCAATGAAGGAAGTACATGATTCACAATCCAATCTTGAAATATCTTGCCATTCATCTCTGTATGATAATCCCTATTATCTGTGGATTTTGAAACAAATATGAGTTCAGTATTATTTAGAAGCCCATGATGGCTGCTTCCTGCATGTGCAATTATTAGGCGCTGTCCTTTGCTGCTTGGTACTAGTCTCTTAGTTGTCCCATCAGATGATTGCCATTCACGTTCATTACTGTGGTGCGCATTGATCCAAGTTTCATCTAAATAAACAAAAGCATAACAATCTCTTCTCATTTCTCTGACCTCGCGTAAATATTTGCTTCTCATTGCAACTATATGAGGCTTCTCACAAATAAGGTTTCTACCACCAACATATTTTCTAAAAGTGAATCCCAAACTCCTAATAGTCCTCCATAGCGTAGATTTGGAAATATCAATGTCATTATTCTTTCTTAACCAAATTTTCAATTTCCTTAAAGTCACTGCCTCATTATTGTGAAAAATATTGCAAATTTCTCTGCGGATCAATTCTCTGTCAAAATTATCCACCACTCTTGGCCTAATTTTCGTGTGTAAAACACTGGAATTAGAAATTTCAGATGTCGCTATCCAGCGGTGCAATGATCGTTTGTTTATCCCCAAGGCGTGAATAGTCCTCTTTTGTGGGTTTGAAATAGAATGATATAGTTTTCCTCGAGTAGCTTCATTGCAGAAATACTTAAAAATCATATTTGTGATTTGCTGTAATGTCATAAAATGTACTCGCAGACTCATTTTTCCTACTTAACCACACAATACTTTTTGTAGACACACCTCTGATTGACAATGTGTGCGTAACACCGGATATAAACTGTTTTATGTTCAAGAAGTGCAATTTCACGCTAAAATCATGCCAATTGTTTGATAAACCAATCATGTGCAAATGAGGTCGTATAATTTACTGTAGACATTTCAATATGTGTGTGTGTGATGTGTGTTGGCAAGTAGGATTTTCATATTATATCGCAAAGAAACGAAAATTGAAACCAATGGCCGCATTTTAATGAAAAATTTAATTCATAGGGTCTATACCATTTCAAATTCACTCACAAAATTTCACTTATAAGCGTTATATATTCGCTGAGATATAGCATTTTGAAGTTGGGCAAAGCTAGTGAAACGTGCTATAACAAAAGCACTGCGAAAAGTTTTCTCGCGGGGAAAGGTTTGCAGTTCATCACATAATTTTGAGAATATTTACAACTGTAATATTCCTCAACGTCCTCATTTTTATCATTGGGCAAAACAAAGATAATAAATTTGAAACTGTTGCGCCCGCAGGCAATTAAACAAAAGAGGACACATTCATTACATGCAATACTAAATTATCTTACGTTATCATAGAAGGAAATGAAAAGGCAGATAAAGAAGCCAAGAAAGGTAGATCTGACAAAAATCTAATAAATGTAGGGACGAGTAAATCAGAGATTAAGAGCTTAATTAAAGATTTAATAACAGATGAATGGAAAGCAGAGTGGGATAAAAATCTGAAAGGAAGACATGCATATAAGTTGTTCAAGGCTCCAACAAGAAAATGTCAGATATCTAGGGAATTGACAATTCCGAGTAATAAGAAACTTTTCAGACTACAGCTGAGAAAAGGCTATTTCAGAATAGAAGAACCTTACTGTGCAGTATGTCTTCAAGACAATAATATAGAACATTTCTTGTTAAAATGTAAGAGGTATGAACAAATGAGAATACCAATATTAGATTATTTGCAGGCATCCAATTTACCTATAAATATAAAAGAAATGTTAAGAGTAGACAGACCTAGGGAAATGCATAATATAGTCAAACAATATTTAACACGAACAAATGTTAATATATAGTGGCTGGGAAGGTGAAGGTCTGATGCTGTTATTACAATGCTTATGACTTTTAACAGATGAATTCAATTAATTATCTGTTACAGTCAGTTATATAACTGGAACCGCCAGGCCTTTACATCCCTTCACTTTAATATTATTCTTGTTCAGTTTCTTCTTGATTTTGTTTGTTTGTTTTTTATTTTTTATTTAATGTATAAGCACAATTGTGATTGTCCCTTTTTACAATGATTTGACAAATGTGATGCCATTTTCTCATATCGGCAGTTTTTCATATTATTTGGAATTGAAAACAATATATATCCTAATTACAACCCATCAGAGGTTGAACGGGATATTTTTTGTTTTCTTCATTAATTTAAATAAAATAAATCTGGAGAAGGAAATCTTGACCTATTTACATATGCTATTCACATTAAACAATATCTGAATACCTAACATTGCACAATATATAACCACATCGCAATATAACCCAAGGATTCTTCATACATAACTCTTCTTTAAAAACTGCAAATCCTTATTTAAAAAAAAGACAAAAGTAAAAATGAATCACATCAACATCTTAGCTGGTATGCACTTTGCAAAGTTGGAGAATGGTAGATCAAGTAAAGCATGGTGTTGATTTGTCCCACAAGAACATTTTGGTAACTATATACATGGTGTTCGACCGGGTATTCCGTACATATGATTATCGTCAGTTTCCATATGCATGGTCTATAAACAAAACCAAACCTATGAAGAAATCATGTACAGCTAGTCAACGCAGCATGCCCTATATAATACCAAAACCCATATATGCTTAAAGAAAGCAATGATCAGCGTGAGGGGTGTCTCCATAGAGTATGTTCAAGAATGGTCCTGGTGACAGCCATATAATCTTTCGCTGTTCTTCATATGTTGGGCAGAATTGCAGCAGATGTTCAGCAGTCATTTAAAGGTGCTATAGTTCGTCGGTAGTTCCTAGTAATAGCCCCTTTCAGTCCTAACTGACTGTGGACGAGCATCCTTGAGGTGATAGCCGTCAGCAGGAAAGGTACAAACCAACCCATCCCTAATATTCAAGGCATTACTCATGGGTCACCACAGTTTAAAAAAAAAATCTACTTGGGGGTGGAGTTCGATAAGACGGTGGAGAAATGAAAAACTTACCACGAATGCGTCATCGTCCTTGGCAGAGTGTAGACATTGGGATAATGGAAAAGCAGAATTGGATGTTATTCATCTGATAAGTGGTCATACTGGGGATGATGATGCCATAACATACACTGATGCGTCTGTTCTCGGTGGTGAGAGATAAGGATGGGGCATCTCGGTTAGAGGGCAAGATCGTCGCTGAACAGAGCGGAGCTTACGTGAATCCAGGATGAAAATGGAGACAGGACAGTTATTGTATCGGACTCTCAGTACTTGCTTCGGAAGGTCCAAAATGAATGGTTACAACATGAATGGAGAATTTACATAAAGGCCATTAATCCTTATAGAACTGGTGTAGATATACTGCCTTGGTGATGCATGGAGGGGTACATGGCAGTGAGAGAGTTGACAGACTATCCCCGGGAGTACCCACATTGAGGACACTGGATATTGATAAAGGAGATACAATAATCACATTCAACAATCGCCTGTTAGAGAACGACGCTAGAATCGATGAATTAGCACGACCAAAACTGTTGGAATTTGACATCAAGCATAAAACTAGGCGAGATTGACGTATGAGAGCATGGATCAGGTGTCTATACAACTAGTATACTCCATGAACAACCAGCATTCAAACTCTTTGACATTTGCTGAGGGAGGATGACCAGTTATGAGTTTCATGGAGTGTGGAAAGTTCGATTCTGAACCACAGTAACCGTAATAAAGGAATATGATAGTGTTGTCATCACTTGTTATTACCTTGTATGAAGCACTTTTAGCTTTGATCAACTCTTGTTAATTTTGTGTGTGTAAATTGTTACATTTAATACTTGTTGAATTAATATCTACATTTCACATTTGTAAATGTGAAACAATAAAAGTTGTGTAACTGGTGTCTGCCGCGTCATACCCAATATTTTCTTAGTCCGAAAAAGTAAATAAAATATGAATCTGTGTTTTGTTCATATTAATCGTTCTGAAAGCAGTGAAAATTTTGGCAAACGCCACAGCATACATACTTTTTCCTACGTTTAGTTTTATGTTCACGACATTTAGTCAGCTATAGTCTACAACAGTGTTTCCCAAACTTTTTCGGGTCACCGCCCCCTTGGCTCCTAGGGCATGTCCCCAGCGCCCCCTTGCATTTCCCCACAGTACATTAAAAAAAAAAATGTAAAGACTGAAAGATAAGAGCAACTGTTAATACAGTAACAAATAATTGCTCTATTTATTACATTCTAATATAAAGCTACAGATACGCTTATTTATTACATTCTAATACAAAGCTACAGATACGCTTATTTATTACATTCTAATATAAAGCTACAGATATGCTTATTTATTACATTTTAATATAAAGCTACAGATACGCTTATTTATTACATTCTAATATAAAGCTACAGATATGCTTATTTATTACATTTTAATATAAAGCTACAGATACACTTATTTATTACATTCTAATATAAAGCTACAGATATGCTTATTTATTAACTTGATTTAAAAAGAAAAACGTTATTATATAAGTATAACAAACAGCAGTATCCGAGAGTGTATTAGTAACAAATTTACTTCATTTTAACTTCAGTGAGATGGATGTGCCTGGTGTAGTGAGTGATATCAGCTTCTCAACATCAGGCTGAAAGTCACTCAGAAGGAGTCTCAGATCTCCACGTTCAGTAATTTTGCAGTCTGTTTCTTTGCTTCGAAAGAAGTGGGACAACCGCGCTGAAACCACGCTCTACTAATCGTGTCTTTGTCTTTTGTCCTCATAAGACGAATCACCTTTTTTTTATTTTTTTCATACCCATCCATTGTACTCCACGTCTTACCGCAGCTCCCCTCATCTTCCTCTACTAATTACGATGTTGTAAAGGCAATACAGAAAATCTTAACCTTACCCCACACTGCAGGATAGCGTTCAGAGATTTCTTTCTGCAACCAAAAGTCTTGATATGATTTTTTATTTAAACATTGGCTTAAGCTCAACGTCATTTTGTAGCGATATCAGTTCCTCTTCCACCCTTTCTAGTTCTTCACTGCACGTGTCCAGGAATGGGTTTATTATCCAGTCTGGAATAGCGATCAAAAGAAGATCCTTAAACCTCTGAGAATGTCTTTATGCAGCATATCTAGATGTGCACAATATACTTGAAGATTATACTCTGGTATTTTGTCTTTCTCTTCCAACTCTAAGAGGCTGAGAAATTGGATTAACTCGCGACGGCCATTATTGCGTTTGAATAGCATTAATTTGGCCAGAAACATGGAGACGACAGATTTGACTTTTATAAGATTAAAATCATTTCCTTGCAGTTGAAGATTTATTTCGTTAAACTTTGTGAATAAATCTGACAAATATGCAATGTCATGCCTGATATTTTTTAGTTCTGTACTGAGCGAAGCATGCGGGTCTTTAAAGAATGCTACCACAGTTTCAAAAAGAGCATAAAAGCGTCTCAGACAATTTAATTTTGAGAGCCACCTGACTTCTGTGTGCATCAGCAAACGTTCAAACGTGTTTTGGTGCGTTCAGACTGTTCATCGTTCTCAGTACAAAGCTCTCGAAATAGTCGATAATTGAGAGCATTGGACTTAATTTTATTAATCGCTATGATAACAGTATTTAATAATTTGTGAAGCCGATCACTTAGATTTTGTACGACAAGATGTCTGTGAATTACACAGTGTATTGTAAATATACCAGGTACAGCTTCTTCTAAGAACGAGATAAACCCGCGGTAACAACCTATCATTTATGGTGCCCCATCTGTTGCACACGCAATAATGTTAGTAAGCGGAATGTCCTTCTCTTTGAAAAATTGCTCAACTACACGAAATATTGACTCCCCTTTTGTCTCAGTTACTAGTTACCTAGCAAATAAGAAACTCTTGAACCAAGCTTTCATCTGTTACGAAGCGAACATACGCAAGAAGCAATGATTCGTTGCCCGGCAAAGTTGACTCATCCAATTGCAATGCAAATTATGTTATCCTAAGTATGTTGCACAATGTGTTTTCAACATTCTGAGCCATTTCATCTATTCTTCTTTGAACAGAGGTATTGCTGAGCGGAATCGCTTTAATTATTTGGTCAGGTGACTTATGCATAACTGTACTCACAAACTCCCTTATAGCTGGGAAAATCAATTTCTCTCAGATTGTGTGAGGCTTTCTTGAAATGAGGCAATGAAATGTTGTACGAAGCTCGCAAACCATCACAGCTTCGTCGTGAAGTGTTGGCAAACATGTCACGAACAGTTTTATGTTTCTGAAAGTTTTAAGGAAGTGACAGAAAATATGCCAAACTTTTGTCTGATTTTTTTTCAAATGTTCAAGGAGTCTGGAAGGTTTCATCGCCTCATTTGAAAAGGCCCTCTCACATAATAGACACATTGGCAGTTGTTGGTTATTTAGTGCTGGAATAAATCCATATTTCAGATATTCCATGCTGTACTATTTGCACTTCTTTTTGGTTTGTTCTGCTTGTGCCTTATTTGTTCTGGATTCTAGAACAAAGAATTGATTTTACAATTTTGCAGATAGAAAAATGTACGTCAAGTATACAATAAAAACTGATTTAAAAATGGTTTTACACAAATTTTGACACAAATGTTCTTACCAGTTTACTCTTATTTTTTTTTTTTTTTTATAAAGTCTCTTAACCACAGCCATAAATAAATTATAAAAATACAACAATCAGAAAAAAAACACAATCAGCAGCAGCCACAAGAACACCGAAGTAACCCAATAATGATTTCATAAAGTATAATAATAGTTATTTAATATGAAATAATATAAAATATCTCACTTTTGTAGATAGGTCTTAAGATTTAAAGATTGGGAGCCAGTGGCCCAACTACAAAGTGTGGAGGTCTCGGTAACAAATCAAAAGGATGTAATATAATGGACTTAACAGCAATATTCAATATACGGCAAATCTGTATCAAAATGTATCTGCTTAACTAATAATTAGTGTTAGTAAAACTGTTGCTAGCTCTGTGCAAACAAAGAAAGAATATAAATATGAAAACTTATCTAATCGACAGGATGAAATAGTTTGACACCCAGTAAACGCTTATTTGAAACCCCTGTTCACAAGAAGAGCCGAGAAAGTTTGTTGGTTTTGCTCATAGGCAGCGTCAAGTTGCAATAGATGGGAAACGTACGTCACGTCGGTCGATTTATGAAAGTCTGAATGTATGGTAGGAAAGCCGGTTCAGAGGTTCACAGACTGATTTCTACTGCCAAGTACTGTTAAAAACTTGGCTCTATTGAACCTTTTCTCTTATTTATTACCGTACTGCGAATATCTCGTTACCACTAGCCCCCGTAAATACTGAGACAATAAAATCCGCAACAAAGCAAAGTCGGTACTTTCTGAAACACCAGCAGGTATTTAATTACGTCCGCTGCCATCGGAAAGTACACTCGTACACACCTTGCCAACGCCAAAGCTCATATTAAACTAGTAAACACTATTTAGGAATGGTTTTCACCTTCTATTTAAATCTTAGTGAACCAACCACATGTCGTTTCTCTTTCTTCAGGAGTGACCGAATGGACAATATGTGTTTAGTTAATGTCACGGATTGCCTCCCCTGCTTTGCAGTAGTGGTCCAACAGTGGCCAAAACTTAAGAGTATCTAAATGGGTCGTCAAAGGTGTCTACCTTAGCACAAAATTAATCTTGGCAGAGATGTAGATAGAAGAGTAAAGACGCTTCTACCTTTCAGGGTAATTCACAAGACAATTCAGAAGTCAAAAACAATGCTGATTAGCGCTGAACATTTGTTAACTTATATCTGTCCGTCGCCTGTTGTGAAGGATGTAATCAATGGTTTTTAGCCTGTTCAAGCCCCCAGCTGAGTTAATTTAGCGAATTTCCTCTTATAATAATAATAATAATAATAAATTCTTTAAGCGCCAAACACGGCGCATAAGGCAGAAACCAGTGCTCTCCAGGTTGTTCGTTGTGCCGCCACTCCTCTTAGCTCTTGCACATTATTTAGGCCCAACGTTCTTCCTTCTCTTATTATTGTTCTTCTGAGTGTTTCTTTTGGTCTTCCTTTTTTTCCGCTTACCCTCAGGAACCCAAGTGAGCGCCTGTAGTGGTATTCTGTTGTTTTGCATTCGTAGGACATGACCGATATATGACCATCGTCTTTTCCTTATATAGTCGGAGACATATTTCTGCCTAGAGTCTCCTCTTATTTGTCGATTAGTCTTGAATTCTTTCCAACTGATGTTCATGAGTTTTCTAAGACATTTGTTCTCGAATGTATTCAGCTTGTTCTCCAATGATTTTGTTATTTTCCAACTCTCACAGCCGTATGTTAACACTGAGATAACATTTGAATTAAACAGACGAAGCTTGGTATGTATATTCAATGATCGTAATTTCCAAATGTTAGATAATCTATTGAAGGCGCTAGCTGCCAAAGCAATTCTAGTATGGATTTCTCTTGTTGTGTCACCATCCTGAGTCATTTTACTGCCTAAATAATTGAAACTTTCAACTTTCTGTAGTTTTTCCCCGTTCAAGATGATATCAAAGGTCTCGTTAGAAAAGTTCATAGCTTTAGTTTTAGAGGCATTTATTTGGAGACCAATTTTAACCGAGACCTCTTATAATGGTATAGAGGTAAATATATGTCTATATTCATAAATGTAATAACTGAATAAACTATGTTTATTTAGTTTTAAAATAACATGTAAAAAATGTAATAATTAATTAGTATTAACAGTTTAAAATAAATAAAATGCTGGTGACGTTTATATTGGAATGAAATTTTCTCTTCACAGAGATTTAGGGTGAGGATATAGTCAGAAAATTATGTCCCTTTTTGCTGGTGCCTTTTTATAAGCACGTTACTGATATAAGGGAGTCCTGCAGCTGTGGTTTTTGTCACTTCTTGGTGATGAGTGTACTTCTCTCACACGAGTGGCGTAGTAACTTCAGTACTTCGAACCGTCTGATAGCTTGTAACCATGTTAATCTCTCAGAAGAATTAAATTCCCGAGTAGCTCAGGGAAGATGATTAAAATCACCATATTCCTCTGGGTATTAACTGGGAAAATATGTCTGGACAGCGCGAATAATGAGTTGCCTGAGTTACAATTAACAAAGTGCAAATAAAAGCGATTGGTGAGAAAAATGAAGAAAAAGAAATGATACTGCCGTAGGGCTGAAGGTGTGAGAAAGCCACCAAAAGAACACGTACAGACGTTCTGTGACAGTTAACCCCACTTTCTTAGCAGATCCCGATTACAGTTCATGGTCAGCGATGGTTACTTGAGCTCAGAACGGCACGTATAGACGAAACTATGCCTTGCTTAATGATCCTAGTAATACAACCATCCATATCATCCCCGCCTCACTGATGTTGTCTCTCAAATCCACAATTCCTTTCTCCCCCGCACGTACTAAATTTAGCCTGTCAAATCCTGAACCACCTCTTTCTACTGAACGCCCCCCTCTGGCCCCTTTTTTCTCTTCGATCCTTCCAACGCCCCCACGGGGGCGGTACCGTCCACTTTGGGAACCACTGATCTATAACACTTACCTTAAACGTTTTTAAGCTATCTGAGAAGTTTAGATACCTTTAATGTTATTCAACAATTCTTCTTTCCTTTAGTATTTACAATACATTAAAAAACTTAGGTCATTCAGTAGGTCAGATTCGAGAGATGGGCGTTGCTAGGACCCACCTCTCCACGAGTTTAACTCACGTGAATCATACACCGCAGTCATCATGAATTCTAAACTGCAGGCCACAGATTTTTTTTTTTTTTTTTGCACCTTGCATTTTTTTTTTTCATTTTTTGTTTTTTGTTTTATATATTAGAAGATACTTTTGATTAACATGGGATCACTTACGATGTATTTTTTGTTTTTTTTTCCAATTATACAAAACCATGTGCAATTAGCAAAATGAAATACAAGGAGAGTACATTGCATAATATATATAAATACTCAAACTTACACTTTCATTGGCACACATACCCGCAAATACTACTGTATATATTCGTTCACCTACACATTTATACTTGCACCCATATGTTATTAGGCCTACTTATTCAATTTCTCAAGATGAATAGAACAAAATTAAATTTGGCCTCCTTAATGTTAAAGAATAGGATTTTCCGGTTTATAAAATATTCCCAGTGGAAAATAGGGTACCCATTGCTCTCTCTCTCTCTCTCTCTCTCTCACACACACACACACACACACACACACACACATATACACAATTATGCACACTTAAAACGATTTTCCACTGCCACAATTTAACGACTGCTGTTTGAATGCTTGGCGGTCGTGACTGTCCACGTCCCTGTAATTACAGGTGCCGAATATCGTTGGTCGTAAATCTTCAACGTGTCACAGCGCTCCATAGATTTAGAAACTGGCGCGAACGGCCGGGGTCAGCATTAACGTTTCTTTAGAACATTTGTGTGTGTGTGTGTGTTTGTGTGTGTGTGTGTGTGTGTGTGTGTGTCGACATCCACGTATTCTGATCGAAGACCGCACGGTCTGCTGTTGACTTGTGCAAAATTATCCTATAAAAAGCTAACTTCTGCATCATCCGTTTTAAAATAATAATAAAATAAATAAACTAAACATGTAAATATGCATTAAAAATTTAAAAATAATAGCAATGATAATAGATACATAGACAATAAAATAATAATAATTTAAAGGCAAGCTTCTCTCTGCGGACATGACAAAAGGAGTATGAAACATTTTAAACATGCAAACACTCTCGCACGTGCGTGTACTTAAGATAAACATATTGGGTGATGGAGTACCTTATCTTTAACGTTGCGTATGTGGGGAGGAGGAGGGAGGATGAGGATGTGTGATAATGGGGGTGGGGAAGTTATGGAAAGAAAGAAAGAAAGAAAGAAAGAAGGAAAGAAAAAAGAGACATTTGTACACACACACATATATATATATATATATCATCATCATCTCAGCCCGTAACCCGTCATGGGTCGTAGGGGTGCCATGGTGGAAGCATCAGCAGACAGGGTCCTCCACTGCTCTCTATCCTCAGCAATGCGTACAAGTGTGGAAAAACCGTGTCCTGCCCATTCTTTGATGTTATCAGCCCAGGATTTTCTCTGCCTTCCTCTTCTCCGTTTACCTTCGACTGTTCCCTGAAGGATCGTTTTCGAAAGGGAGTCATGACGAGTTACATGCCCAAACCAGGCAAGCTTTCGATGTTTCACTACTGACAAAAGTGGTTCTTGGTGGCCTGCATAGGTGTTTATCTTCTCTCTAACATAGACATTTGTTTTGTGCTCTTTATAGCAAATGCGCAAAATTCTTCTATAACATTTATGCTCGAAAGCCTGAATCCTTCGCTCCGTATCTGCAGTGAGTGTCCAGCTCTCACACCCATACAAGAGAATAGATAATACAAGTGATTTGTATAATTTGATCTTCACAGGAAAACTGATGTTACTTTTCCAGATCACATTCAACCTTGTCATGGCAGCTGAGGCCATCTCAAGTCTTGTCTTGATTTCTTTACTTGATCTTCCATCACTACATATAGTGGACCCGAGATATTTAAAGGTGTTAACTTCTTCTAACGTTTGCCCATTTAACGTAATGTTGGTCGGAACATGTTTCTTATGGCTATTCACCAATATCTTGCTTTTTTCTATATTAATTTCCATCCCATACGTTCTTGTTACTTTCTCCAGTCTAGAGGTAAGGTCTTGAAGTTCTGATTCTGATCCAGCTATCAGATCAATATCATCAGCAAAACATAGGTTGCACAGAGGTCGGCCTCCAATCGATATGGTTGATTTATAATCGTAGAGAGCCTCCTGCATAATATGTTCTAGATAAATATATAAATATATAGTACTTTGCAAAAAAAATGGCAGTCATATTTTCGCAACGCAGCACACTCATAGAAGCAAATAATAATAAAAACTGTTATGTCCAGAGGAAGATTGGTATCTCCCCTATCTATTAACAGTGGTTTCAGTACAATATAATGTTGCCTTCTCCAGCAAGGCAAGCCTGGATGCGGCGAGGCATACTTCCCACAAGTGTTTGTAGGTAATTGTGAGTCAGACTGTCCCAGTATTTTTCAGCTTCCTTCTTCAATTGTTCAACGTCTCTGAGTCCACTCTCTTTTAAATGATTCTTGAGTAGTGCACAAACGTTTTCAATTGGGTTTACGTCGGGACTGTTGCTGGGCCACTTCAGCACTATCACATTCTTCTCTTGCAGCCATGCTTTGGTGGTATGAGCTGTATGCTTTGGGTCATTGTCATGTTGAAATGTGCACCCATCGGGGTACATGACCTGCATAAATGGCAGAAGGTGTCCCTCTAGTATGTCGATGTACCTTTCTTTCGTGAGAATTCCTGTGAAAACACACAGTGGGGTGGCACCTCTTGCTGACACCCCTCCCCAAAGATGGAATTTCTGGGTATGTTTCGGTCGCTGGTACACAGGCGTTACAGAGTCTTTCGTCCAAATATTTATTTGAGCAGGATAAGACCAAACAGAACATTCATCTGAAAAAATCACACTGTCCCATGACAAATTTTTGTTTTCGTGGCACCAGTTCAAGCGCATCTGTTTGTGAGTCTCTGTGAGCAATGGTGACGAAATTACCCGCTCTTGTGTGTAATTCATCCTGTGTAGCTCACGGTTGACAGTAGCATTAGATACCTCTGGGCTTCCCAACTCGATCATGCGCTGCCGTATGTTTTCTACACTCTTCATTGGCCCAGCCCGAACGATTTGGGCGAGACGCCGATGGTCATTTGTGTCCAAAATTCTTGGCCTCCCACTACCTTCTTTTCGCTCGATTCCATTACCTGCTTTTAATTTACTCACAACTCTGTAGACAGTCCGCTCAGGAATGTTCAAGGTTTTAGAAATGTTGGAACGTGTTTGATTTCCTTCATTCCAAAGCTGTGAAATTAACATACACTTTGTCTTTGTATCCATTTTCTGCCACTAGCATTAGAAATTGTCGTCTGCTCTATTATCAAGGGACTGTACTCTACGCTAATTTTTTTTTAACTTTTGGTAGTGTTTGCTTACTTAAGTGGAGTGCAAATTTGGGGCAGAACATGCATATTTAATTAGATTTCAGCATATTTAGCTGAGCAATATGACTGCCATTTTTTTTGCAAAGTACTGTATATATATATATATATATATATATATATATATATATATATATATGTATATATATATATATATATATATATATATATATATATATATATATATATATATATATATATATATATATATATCGTTGCTTTTTACACCATATTACAAACATAATGCGCATTATTAAAATACTATGCCAGATTGAAATACAGATAAAGGTCATATACACTCGTACACACATATTCCTACCAAAGGTCTACTTTCATTAACAACATTATAAAACAGCCAACGTGTGATATATACTTCTTCTTTCTTCTTCGATCCTTAACCACCGACCGTCAAAGCAGTCAGTGGCCATCACGCCTAGTGGCGTCCTGTAGGGCAACAACAAACTGATTCCACTTTGCACGGTCGGTGGCTATCCTTCGTACAGTGCCCCAACTCTGGTTCATTCTTTGCATCTCAGCCTCCACAGTCCTCCGCCAAGTTGTTTTTGGTCGGCCTCTCTTTCGCTTTCCTTCAGGGGTCCAAAGCATAGCTGTTCTTGTGATGGCATCGGGGTCTCTTCTGAGGACATGACCAACCCAGCTCCAGCGTCTGCCAGCTATGATGGTATGCATGTCCTCTTGCTTGCTACGAGTAAGCAGATCTTGGTTGGTGATGGTATTCGGCCAAAAGATTCGGTGAATTTTTCTTAGGCATGTTGTGTGAAAAGAGGACAATTTTGACATTTCCTTCTCTGTGACTCTCCAGCATTCCGCACCATAGAGAAGCACAGAAAGCACGCAACTCTGGTATAATCTTAATTTTGTGCTTGTGCTGTATTGGGAGGACTTCCAGATGTTATTTAGGCTAAAGAAGGCTGTTCTTGCCTTATTCATTCTGATGTTGATGTCTTTGCCTGCCCCACCGTCTGGTGTTACTATGCTTCTTAGGTATGTGAAGGTATCTGTCTGTACCAGTTGCTGATTCCTTACTGATATGGGCTCAGGGTTGCTCACATTGAGCGTCATGACCTCAGACTTCTTTAAATTGATGTTCAAGCCCACCTGCTGGCTAAATTTATTTAGTCTATCCGTTTTTTCCTGGATGTGTTGATGTGAATGTGCCAGCAATGCAATGTCATCTGCATATTCCAGATCTTCCAATGTTGAAAATGTAGTCCATCTTATTCCTCTTGGACTGCCCTCTATTGTCTGGCGCATCACCCAGTCTATGACTGTTAAAAATAGAGTGGTTGATAAGGGGCATCCCTGTCGTACTCCTGTCTTCACCTCGAAGGTTAGGTTGCTCTGCCCAACACTACACGTAAAGTTGGCATAGAGGCTTTTTATGATTGACACTATGCAGCTTGGAATTCCATAAGCCCTCAGTATTTTCCATAAACTGTCCCTATGTATGCTGTCAAAAGCCTTTTCAAAATCAACAAAATTTATGTAAAGCTGTCTTTGCCATTCTGAGCACTGCTCTATAATGTTCCTGAGAGTGAATATATGGTCTACACATCTTCTGTTCTTTCTAAATCCTGCTTGTTCTTTCCTCAGTTTGTAGTCTACTGCCTTTGAAATTCTCTGTATAATTATCCTGCCTAGTATTTTGCTGGGAACTGAGAGAAGAGTGATTCCTCTCCAATTATTGCAGTCTGAAAGATCTCCCTTCTTGGGCAATTTGAAAATTATTCCTTTGTTCCACTCTGATGGTGTTGTCCCCGTTTTCCACACTTGTGCAAATAGTGGTTCTAATAGTTCTGCTGCTAGCTCAGGGTCTGTCTTAAATAGCTCTGCATTTAAGTTATCATGGCCCGGAGCTTTACCGTTCTTTAACCCTTTGATTGCTGTGATGATTTCTTCTTTTCGTGGAATGTCTGTATTTACATCTAGATCGTTTTCAGCCTCAGGAACATTCAATTGTGTCTCTGGTATTTCCTTGTTCAGAGTTTCTCTGAAGTGCTCTGCCCATCTTGTTTCCTGTCCCCTGCTGTCTTGATGAGATTTCCTTGCTTATCTCTTACTAATGTAATATTATTTGCACCTTGTTTTCCGCTGATGAATTTAGTTATTTTGTATACTGTGCTTTGTTCATTTCTCAGTGCTGCCTCTTCTGCCTGTTTTGCAAGATCGTCTAGGAAATTCCTTTTGTTGGCTCGGGTTTGGCGTTTAACTTCCCTGTCCAGTTGACTGTACTGTTCGCTATATAGTTGCTTTAACCTGGGGGACTTCGCTTCTGTTTTCTTTCTTTTCATTTCCTTTCTCATCTTTATGGTGTTTAGTGTTTCTGGTGTTATCCAGTCTTGCTTCTTCCTTTCCTGGAATCCTAAGCATGATTTGCTGCTTTCCTTATATATTGTTGAAATGGTGTTGAAATTCTGGTCTATATCATCAGTCAATGTCTTTTCCTGGCTTTTGGCAAATTGATATCGTTTCTTAATGTCGGCCGCAAAAGCTTTTCTGGTAAGGGGGTCCTTCAATTTGCTGATGTCAAACCTTTTCTGTGTAGTTACAGTTGGTCCAGCCCTTCTTAGTTTCACTTTCAGTTTTGCTACTACTAAGTGGTGATCACTTCCCACATCTGCACCTCTTCTTACCTTCACATCTTGTAATGCATGTCTCCATCTACCGTTAACCATGATGTGGTCTTACTGGTTTCTGTCCCGACCATTTGGTGATTCCCATGTTAACTTGTGAATTTCCTTATGTGGGAAAAGTGTTCCTCCAATGACCAGGTTGTTAATGCTACAGAAACTTATTAGCTTATCCCCATTTTCGTTTGCTATTCCGCTGCCGCATTTCCCCATTGTTCTTTCATTATATGTATTGTGTGTACCAACTTTCGCATTGAGGTCTCCCATTACTATAACAAGATCATATCTAGGTGTGTCCTCCATTTCTTTCTGCAGTTGTTGATAGAATTCATCCTTGACCTCCTCATCGTTATCATTCGTTGGTGCGTAGCATTGTATTATTGTAGTTTTGGTGAATCTCTCTCTCAATCTCAATCGTATCAGTCTGTTGTTGATGGGTTTCCATTCCAGTAATGTCCTTTCTATCCCTTTCTGTAGAATAATGGCTACGCCTTCACTGTGCTGTCCATCTTCTCTTCCAGAGTAAAGTACTGTTTCTCCTGTTGCTGTTTTGACTTTTCCTGCCCCTGTCCATCTGCTCTCGCTTATCCCCAGGATGTGTAACCTATAGTTTCTCATTTCTGCCGTGACCTGTCTTAGTTTACCTGTCTCGTACATTGTCCTGACATTCCAAAATCCTATTCTTGTATCCTGTTTTGCGGTCAGGACATCCGTTTTCATGTCAGTGGCTTCCTTTCGGCTTTCACCACTGACAGTCATACGAGCCACAGACTCCGAATGTCCATCCCGCAGCAAAGTTTGTTCATTTGATGTTGTTTCCGTAACTTCATTATTTTTTTTACATAGACAGGGGTGTCAGCCCTATGCTAAAACCCCCAACCTGGAGGACCAGGGTACCAGCTTTTGTCTGACCCCTACCCACACAGACCAGTCCAGCTTGGTTGAACCTACCAGGAGTAAAACTCCCACTGGCATAGCTCTGGGGATTGTCAGGGTACGCAAGCTGCCATACCGCTACAAGGTATAGGTACCATTGATGGCAGGTGATATATACATTCATGATTAAAATGTTAGGCAATGCTGTGTGATTTTTTTGTTTTCCTTACTGTCAATTATTTCCCCCTGAATTCGAAGGTATGAGCAGTACAATACCAGCGTCAAAGACTTCCCACGAACACACTTAGGGATCAGTGGGCAAGGTCAGACCTTGACACTGTAACGACATCTAGAACTATGGTCAACATGACCTCCCGCGAATATACGAGTAGTTTAAAAGGTCGAGCTGAAATACTTGAGAGGATACGGGAGACTGGGGAAAGGAGAAGGGGCACAGAAGGCTGAAAGCGGACTTACAAAATGTTAGGATAGAACGAACGAACGAACGAACGAACTTTATTTTCAAAGGGTTAAGAATTGGGCACGCAGGCCCGTCTGACATTCTGCCCTTCCTCTCTCTCTCATCATGTATACTAATATCCTTTCATAGACAGAGAATGAGATAGTAGTGAGACGGAGGGAGGGCCATTGGGGAAAGAAAGAGTCATTTTACGAATCAAGGCTGCCTCGTTAAGGAAGAGGTACCATCTCAAGGGCTATTGATAAAACTTTCTGACGAAAAATGTGCAGAAATAAACCAGCGTTGAAAATACGATGATTAAACATGGCAAGATTCCGAAAACACCAAATCTGATTCCGAAATTCTGATAAAATAATCAAGATCAATGTGAGTGTGCTATTTTCTGCTTTCGGAATTATGTTTAACATGATTGCTTTGTATATATCTGATTTTTGTGTTGTTTGTGAATCGATCATTTTCTGCAGTAGTTTCATTGTAGGTGTGATTGTACTGCATTCAAAAAACAAATGATCTTCTGTTTCTTGGATGCTTTTCTTACATAGCTGACATTTTTTTATTTGGTTGGATCTGTGTGCTTCTCGTTTTGTTGTGGGTGTCATGTTGTATATTAGTCTAAAAGTGACCTCTCTTGCTTTAGCAGTGATTTTTGGGTTGTGCAAGTTAGTGAAGGTTTCGGTGTAATTTTTTTATAGCATATTTCTGTCCCCTTTCAATTCTTAGGTGTAATGGTGGTGCTAGGAGTTTAACTAAATGTTTATATATTGCATTTGTTGTCTGGTGAATTAATTTTTCATGTCCTTGGATGGCTTGTATGCATGTCTTATAAAAATGAGGGCATAGGGTCGAAGTGATGGGGGAATTGCATTGTTCAGTGGTCTCAATTTGGAAATTCTGAGTCCCATGTAATAATGAGCGAGTGTGTGTCGTTCTGGGTGTTTGATGATGCTGCCTGTATGTTTAATTCTGAGTGCCTGGATCTTTGTTTCTATGTCTTGAAGGGCAGTCCCTCCGTGTTTCTTTTCTTGTATACGTGTCTTGTGTTTAATGCTGTAAATTGTGCGACCAAAAACGAATGCTCTGACCTGTTTGTTTAAATCTGTGATAGTCTGTTTTGGGGGGTCGAAAATTGTGGCAATGTAAAGTAGCTTAGGGAAAATGTATGTATTTACAATTAAACTTCGTCCAAAAATCGTTGTGGTTTTGTATTTGTATCTGTGCAGCATGTCTCGTATCTTGGATGTTAGATTTTTTCCATGTGTCTCTGTGTGTGCGATTTTGATGTGAGGGAAAGGTTATACCATAGATTTTGATGTTGTTTGTTGGTGTTAGTCCAAAGATAAAGTCTGCTTTGTTCTTCCAGCTGCCTATGCCCATTATTGTTGATTTTTGCACATTTACTTTTGCTCCGCTACCTTTGCTAAAGTCTGTGAATGTGTTTAGGATAATTTCTATAGACTTTTTGTTTGGTGGGGAAAAGATGGTGTCGTCTGCATAGGCGAGCAACTTTTGTTCACCTTTCCCTTGTATGAAAGTGCCCTTGATAGAGCTGTATTTTCTAATGTTCTCTAGCAGTGGTTCTAGTGCAAGAACATACAGTAAAGGAGAGAGAGGGCATCCCTGCCTTACAGATCTTGTTAGCCTGAAGGTGTTAGTTAATGTATGATTTACTAACACTTTGCTCTCGAGCTTCATGTACAGAATATTAATCCATTGTCTGAAGTGTTCACCTATGTTGCAATGTAGTAATGTTTTGTGGGGGTATGAGTGTGATATTCTGTCAAAGGCTTTCTCCTGGTCAAGGGAAAGAACCGAAGACTGACAATCCTTCTGGTGTGTGTAGGTGATTATGTCTCATGAAATGTGTGTGTTGATGGATGTTTCTGTGCTGGACGCTACACTGCTGGTCTTCGTGTATGAGGGTCGCCATGAATGGTTTTAGTTTGTTTGTTAAAATTTTATAACCTACGTTTAAGAGTAATATTGGTCTGTAGTTTTTAAGAAGTGTTTTGTTGAAGTTTGGTTTTGGTATTAGAGTGATGTAAGACATGTTTAGGCTTGGTGGGAGTTCCTTATTCTCAAAGGCTTCTTTGTATACATGTAGTAAAAGAGGCCCTAGGGTAGGAAAGAAGTGTTGGTAAAATTCTGTCGTAAGTCCGTCAGGTCCTGGTGATTTGTCTTTTTGCATTGCATTCACTGCGAGTGTTATGTTTGTTAGTGTCAGCTCAGTGTCTAGTGTTTGTCTGCGTCAGATAATTTCTTCGTAAATTGCATAAATCTATCTTGTATATATGGTTGAACATTTTCTTCTGTGTACAGGTTCCTATAGTAACTTTCGAAAGCCTGCACTATGTGTTGTGTTTCTGTCTGTGTGGCCCCTTCTAAATCCACTATTTGGCCTATCTGCTTGCAGCGTTGTATATTTTGTTCTATCGCCATGTATTGTTTGCTGGGAGTCTCTTGTGTGATTGTGTTGAGTTTTGTCCGTAATAGGGCTCCTTGGAACCTGTGGTGTTTATATAGTTCCAGTTCATTTTGTAGCGTGAGAATGGAGGGAGAGTTTTTGTCTGTTTGCTTTTTTAGTTGTATAGCTTTCTCTATCAATGTCTCTTGTTGAATGCGGTGTGTGTGTGATAGATGCCATTAGCTGTGTTCGTTCGCGTATGGTGCTTTTAAGTGTTTCCCAGTGTTCTTGAATATGTTCTATTGGTATGTCGCTTGCGTATGTAAGAACTAGTTTGGTCATGTGCTCTACGTATGTTTTATTTTGGAGCAAAGTGTTGTTGAATTTCCAGTGTGGGGAACTTTTGGAATGCGTGCTTGCTTGTGTAGTGCTAATGGCTGCAAGTACTGCTTTATGATCTGTGAACTTGAGAGCTTCTGGCAAGTGTTTTGCTTGAATTATGTGGTGTGTTGACGGCATATAGATTCTGTCTAATCGTGCAGCTCTGTAGTGTGCGGTGTGTGCATGCGTTGTTTCAATACTGTGGGTGTGTGTGTGTCTGTTGGCATTTAATAAGCTGTGCGTATCCATTATGGTTTGTATAATGTCTAGTTGGTGTGCGTCTTCTCTGATTGCTCTCCTTATCTGTGTTCTAACTACTCCGCCAACAACATCCATATCTGTCAAAACGAAGTTAAAATCGCATCCTAATATAATATTATGTCCTCTGTATGGGAGCCGCGCTGGTGTAATGGCTTCGGCGTTGTACTGGCGACCAGGTGTTCATGGTCCAAACCCGGGCGTCAGCGTTTGAAGAAATGTTTACGGCCGGAAATTTGACTGAATAGCCTGAACGGCTCCTGTGATAAACCCTCTGTGGATGGGAAGGAGCGAGCTCCTGACCGGGTTGGAAGGAAAGTCCTCAGGTTCCCCAGCCTCGCAATGACATGTCATTGGGCCGAAGGGCTGACAGCCCAAGTGCCGCTGGTTAAGGGGGGGGGGGGGGTGTCCTCTGTATGACTGAGTGAGCAAGTTGTCTATATTTTCGTAAAATTGTGGTTGGTGGTTGTAGTTTGCTGGAGCGTGTATATTCACTACCGTGTATGTGTGTATGTTGTTTCCTACTTGAGCGATGGTTATCTTGCCCTCGTTGTCTCGGTTTGTCCTAAGTATTTCCTATCTGTCTGATGTTTGTAGTATAGCTGTTCCTGAACCTGTGTTGTGTATGGCTAAACTAAAGCACGAGTGTCGTAGTCCTAACTGGGATGTGATTTGTAATGCATGTTCGTCTGTGTGTATGTTTGTTTCCTGCAAAAGTATAAAGTCTGGCTTGTGTTTATGTATAAGTGTTATGATGTGATGTAGTTTTGAGCGAAGGCCACTAACATTTACACTAATTATCAACATTTCATCTGCCATTTTATGCGTCTAATATGGAATGAATAAAAAGGATATGTTTGTAATGACATTGTGGGATATATTACATAATAATAATAATAGCCCCTTCAGTCATAACTGACTATGGGAATGCGCCCCTGAGGTGACAGCCCTCAGCTGCTTATTTTCCTGGTGCTCCTTTCGACGTTTTCTCCCCTCCTCTGCTTGTTGTGTGAGCCTCTCTTCGCCCAATCTGAGGTGGCACCGTAAATAGCATCGCCACTTAGTGCGATCGGCAGCTTCATCCTCCCATGTTGCTGGATCCATGTCCAGTGCCCTCATATCTCTCTTGCACACATCTTTGAACCTCAGCTGTGGTCGCCCAACTGTTCTCTTGCCATCTGCTAATTGTCCGTAGAAGATATCTTTTTGGATGCGACCATCTTCCATGCGGCGAACATGGCCAAGCCAGCGAAGTCTGCGCTGTCTAAGCAGTGTATACATACTTTGAAGGCCAGCACGTGACAACACCTCGACATTTATCACTTTATCTTTCCACGAAATGCCGAGGATGCGGCGTAGACACCGTAAATGGAAGGTATTGAGCCTTCTTTCTTGCTTAGCATAGGTCGTCCAGGTCTCGCTGCCATATAGGAGTGTGCTGGTGACGCAGGCATTATATACCGCAGCTTTGGTCTTCATTGTGAGTTTGGAGTTTCCCCAAACACGCGATGTGAGGCGGGCAAAGGTAGCTGCAGCTTTGCCAATGCGGCTGTCGATTTCTGTATCCAGTGAGAGTTTGTCATTGATGGTAGACCCTAGGTATGTGAAGTGGTGCACCACTGCCAATTCATAGTTATCGATAGTGATAACTGGTGCAGCACCCGCATCCTGACTCAGCACATTCGTTTTCTTTAGACTTATTTTGAGGCCAAAGTCCTTGCATGCTTTAGTGAAGCGATTCATCAAGTTCTGAAGCTCCTGTTGGCTTTGAGTGACGACTGCAGCATCATCAGCGAACAACAAGTCTCTTATAGTGACCCTTCTGATTTTTGTTTTTGCCTTCAGCCTTGAAAGATTAAACAGACGGCCATCTGACCTAGTGTGAAGGCATATTCCTTCAGTTGCATCTCTGAATGCATGTTTCAAGAGTAAGGCAAAGAAGATCCCGAAGAGGGTCGGAGCCAGAACACAGCCTTGTTTAATATATTACATACCGTTAACAAATTGGTCCTAGTGTCTTTCTTGGTTGTTGTAGCAAGTATTTCCACCGTCTTCTAGGTCTATTACGAGTCTGGTAGTTGATCTGGTCGGTGATGTGTAGTTTGTGTTGTCTTCCAGGTCCTGTGTTGGGGTGGTTGTCTGACTAGGATTTGCTGGGTTGGGTTGGGCAACGGTGTCTAGAATCGCAGTTTCTTGTGTTGATCTATCATTGGATCCTGCGTTGCTTGTCTTCTCATGGGTCTTGGGTCTTGTTACTCGCTGGCTTATTTTTCTTGGTGTCATGGGATGTAAGGGTGTTTTGTTGTTTTCCATTTCTGTACTGGTACTTGTTCCATCACCAGGACTGTCGGGGGTTGAATGTAGTCGCTGCCTTTTGTTCCGGGAGTCGGGAAAGGAAACTACTTTCCACCCATCCTCCGTGGTCAAAGGCTCTGTGGGTTCTTCGTCGTTGCTCTCAGCGGGCTCCGTACTGTTCGTTTGGAGTCTTGGCCACTTTGTGCTGAGATCTTTTCCTGGTTTTCTTGAACAGCGGTTAGCCCAGTGAGTGTCCTCACCACAATGAGGGCACACTGTTCGCCGTCCAGGCACTGTTACCATAATGTTTTGTTTTGGTGCATTCACCTCTTTCAAACGTAGTACTACGTAATGTGGGATATCTGTCGATGGCCGACAGAGCACACCCCATTTATCCGGAGCATTTCGAATCTTATAGACCTCGGCTTCTTGGTCGCCCGTAACTGATGCCGCCAAGGCTTTCACAGTCGTTTCTTTCATTGTTGGCGGAAGCCAACTGAGGGGGACTTTTGAGCGTTCTTTTTCAAGGTGCTCAATATGCAGGGTTAGTTCTGGGTTGGAAAGCTGTATTTTCCTTCCGTGCAGTTTCTCGAAGACACGTCCATGGACATGTGATGTCAGATTGAAATACCAGCGGACGGGATTCTCAAATCTGTAGAGAGAGGAGACGCCATCGCTCGGTATTTCACCAGGGCCCATCAGCGACGCCTTCGCCGCGGCCTGAGGGCCGGTTATTGACAACAGCAGGGTGCCGATTTATGGAGGCATCCTCCCTCTAGTGAGTCCATTTCCAGATCAAAAACTGCAGTTGCTTTTTTTGCTTCCATCTCAAACAAGGTTTCAGTTTACACCGTTAGAAGATAATAAAAATAAATTTAAAATGGGATCAAGGATGATCAAAAATGAACAAATGTATCGTTGTTGTATATTTCTTTATCCTTGGAACACTAGAGGTCAAAAAATATATATTATTTGTTCGTTCTAAACGTATGATCTTACTTTTTTTCGGATCAAGTATACTTTATTCATTCTTGGTGGGGGGACAAAACTTGAGTGTCACAAGAAACATTCACTTCTCACTTTGTCTTGTTTTCTACAAGTAACCCCCACACTGATGTGGAAATAAAAATTTAGTGTTATCTTCTTTGCTGTCTCAAGATGTTAAAAATATGATGGATGGGTAGAAAAGAGAAATAATGCAACGGAGAATGGAATGACACCTATATAAAATATTAAATCTTTCATTAAACGAGAAGATATGAAGTGGAGGAACATTTTATGGATACCGGTATAACAAAACACTGTGGGGGCTTTATAATAAAGAATGAAAAAAAAAAATTTGTCATTCGCTTTTTTGCTAGAATATACACATTTTAAAAGGTATCAAATTTCACTGCAAGGTAAAGTTAAAGTTTAAAAAAACCGACAAGAAAATAATAGAAATATATTCAACATAAATAGAAAAAAAAAACATGCATGTCTGTACAGATGTAACAATACTCCTTCCCTTGCTTACAAGCTAACACTGAAGTGCAAAACAAGCACACACACACTCTGATTATGAAGTGGTCGAGATAATGTGAACTTTTGCATTGTGAACTGTGGCAACATGGAAGGTATTATTAGTCTAGTCTTCCTCTCCATCCTCTTCATCAGATTCTTCTTCAGCACTCTGCAGCTGTTCCACAAATTTCTTCATCTGTTCCAGGAAGACACTTTTGCCTTTAGCATTGTGGCTGTCTTTGTACCACGAAGATCAAAGTATGATCTTACTTTTTTTTTTTTTTAACAAGCAATTTTATTAGAATTTATTAGACAAAGTAATAGCAAATATTACCTAAAAAACCAGAAAAATGAAGTTTTGACATCAAAACTAAGGGATATATATATATATATATATATATATATATATATATATATATATATATATATATATATATATATATATATATATATAGATATATATATAATATATATATATATATATATATGTGTGTGTGTGTGTGTGTGGCGTTCTCCAACTTGCGCTTAGGTTTAATGATTTAATTCATGGAAGAGTAAACATATTAGCAGTAGCCAAGTGGTCATACGAGAGTCCTTAAACTTGCTACATACACAGCCACACAAGAATTGAAGAAACGTCCAGCTTATTCACATCACGAACATGTTTATTACAAATAAAACGTATGCTCCAATGAAGTATTACTTGTAAGACATCTGTCACTACACATCTTTAACTCCCCTGGCATAGGGTAAATGCAGATACTGGCATATAACAGTCTGTCCGTAAATGTCGAGATCCAGTTCTGTAATCAGCTGTATCTATGAACATACGAATATATAAGAACAGGAACATCGCCTGTCTTCAGTCTGCAAACATCAATATATCATTTCTATCCACTCATCTACCTATCCTGTGAATGAATCAGGCACTCTGTCATTCCAGGATGACAAGACTTACTTCAGAACATATCTATCAAACACACTGACATCTGAAATATCTCGGAGCGATTTACACATGCCTCCTCACTCTTCCAAGACACACAGCCCAAATGCCCCGTGAACCCTAGGCTATCATCTCGCCTCCTGTTGACCTCTCTTGCACACTAATTCGTGACGTCGTATCCGCCGCAATGCGACAGATCGTAATAAAACCTTGTGGACGATGCTATTTAATAGCTAGATATAAGAACATAAATAACTGCATATAATATGTACGTCACATTTTCCCTCCTCCCCTGTCTGAGGAGAAAAATGAAATTTTTCTTCTTCAGAGGTAGGTAAACAAAATATAAAATGAGGTTCCAGTGCCAAGTAGACAGTTCAAATATAATACGAGCGGAGACCAGGAAGTACTCCAACCCCTGTGTCTGTCATGAGAAAGCCAAATTTAACACAACGTGAGGACATTGATATGAAAATATCAAAGCCAAAGTCTTACTCAAGTCGAGACAATATGACACATAAGAAGTAGATGACCTGCCTTCCAGTAACTACGACTACGTGTTATATGAACTCATCCATGCCTGTCAATCATTTTCACTCTAATGTCACATACTTTTGGTCTAAGTCCTGTCAGGTTATAGACTTAGTGAATATTGTCACTTAATCCAATTGCAAAGTAATTATGCTATAGATGACCATTAAGTAATTATAATATATATGAAAGTTGTAAGCCACATGCAATGAAGTACATGATGTAATACCTTCATGATAAGAGAATAATGTTTTCTGTTTTTCTACTCTTTTTCCCATTCATATTATGTTTTGTTTTCTTCTCTCACATGAGTCTTTATTCACAATCTCAATGGATGATATACCATGATGATTAAGACAAGCATAATAAGTCCCCACGACCCTGTGTAGTTTGGTAAAAGTAGTTAATGTCAATGCAAACAAGACATGCTCAGTTGGTATAAGACTTCAGTAGATGCAAGAAAATTAGTGTAGCAGAGTACAAGGACCATGCGTAGAGATACTCCTTCTTACACACGGTGTGTCTATTAATCAAAGTCTAAGCACCAAGATAGTAATAAAAATTAATGTGTCCAAAAAAAAAATATATATATATATATATTGGGTAAATATCACTATTAAGTTTGTTGAGCACAAAAATTGTGAGTTCATAAATCCATGAAGATAATTCAAGTTCACGGTTCCTGTCCATGGATTACACTGACAAACAACATTTTTCTTTCTTATATAAGAATAAGTGTTCTTAGGTCAGTTTCTTGCGCTGATTTCAAATCTGAAATCCGTTTATCTCTATCACGTCGGGTTCTTAAGATATTTGAGAATAAATATATTTTTGGGAAACCGTTATTTGCTCCGTTTCATTTTTACTATATAACTTATTAAAAATTAATAAAAAGCGACATAATTCTACTTTTTATACTGCTAAAAGATGCATGACATATGTTACGTGATTTTTCAAATAGTTACTGTATTTTGAAATAATTCTGAGCGAAATATGGCTTCTAGAAGTTGTAGAAATTCGGCTGATCTGTTCTGTTATGTGTGCGGATGTTTTAACGATCGTGTTGACCAGAAAAACTTTACACCATTACTAAAGAAAGCATATGAACTTTATTTCGATTCGAAAGTTGATGATGCAAATAAATCTTGGAAGCCAAATGCAGTTTGTTCGATACATTGGCAGGTTGGTTACGAAAATCGCCGAAGCATAAGTCGATGCCTTTTGGAGTGCCAGTAATATGGCGTGAACAAACAAATCACACTACTGATTGTTACTTCTGCTTGACAAATATCCATGGTTTCACTTTTAAAACTAGAAAGTCTGTGGTTTATCCAAATATTGAATCGGTTTCGAAACCAGTGCCTCATGATCCAATCACGTGTCCGATCCAAGTACCATAAGAACAATATCCGCTGGACGTGAATGAACCATCAGAAAGTGATAGTTTACCTGCTTTAGACACTAATTCTGACTCAGATTACATACCGGTGAATGATGGTGTTTACTTAATTAACCATTCAGAACTTTCAGATCTAATACGTGATCTCGCTCTTACCAAAGGACAAGCGGAATTACTCGGTTCGCGACTCAAAGATGGAATCTTTTAGCGCCCAATACTCCGATATCTAAATTTCGTCATAGACACAGAGAACTTGTTCAATACTTTGAGATGGATGATGACATTTGCTATTGCAAAGATGTAAACGGTCATGAGCACATAGTCAACGAATGGCGATTTTTCATCGATTCTTCCAAGACTAGTCTAAAAGCCGTGTTATTGCATAACAGAAATTTATTTTCATCAATTCCAGTCACCTACTCTGTTCATATGAAAGAAACTTATGACAATATGGCTATACGTTTGGAAAAAATAAAGTACAATGACTACCAATGGCGGATTTATGAGACCTAAAGGTCATTGCAATTCTCATGGGCATGCAGACTGGGTATACTAAATTTTGTTGCTTCCGATGTGAATGGGACAGCCGCAACAGACAGGAACATTATGCAAGAAAGGTGTGGCCTATCCGGGATCGTATGCAGCTCGGGCATAAAAATGTAATACACGAGCCATTAGTTAACAAAGTAAGCTTCTTTTTACCACTGTTACATATAAAGTTGGGGCTTATGAAGTATTTTGTAAAAGCGTTAGATAAAACGAGCAAAGCTTTCACTTATCTTCGAGAAAAGTTTCCGCAAGTTAGCGATGCAAAGATAAAGGAAGGTATCTTTGTAGGACCTCAGATTAGGAAAGTTATTGCAGACAAACAATTCGAGAACTTGTTACATGGTAGTGAACTTCGCGCATGGACGGCATTCAAATTGATCGTCAATAACTTTCTGGGAAATCACAAATCTGTCGACTATGTGCATATTGTTAAGCAGTGCATAGATGCATACAGAATTATGGGCTGTAACATGTCTCTCAAAATCCGTTTGCTCGATTCGCATCTTGACTTTTTCCCTGACAACCTTGGCAAAGTCAGCGATGAACTTGGAGAACGATTCCATCAAGATATCGCCGTAATGGAGTCACGTTATCAAGGACGGTGGAGTGTGACCATGCTTGCCGATTATTGTTGGATGCTTCATCGCGATGTACCATATGCCATTCACCGACGAAAGTCGACTGCAAAGAAATTCAAGCCTACATAACTGTTATACTTCTTGTACGAATGATGTTGTAATACTGTATGCATTGTTAAAGAACTTCAATTGCGTATTTCTAGAGATCCCGACCTGATAGAGAAAAACGGTTTGCAGATTTAAAAACAGCGCATTAAAATTGACCAGAAAAACATAGAAATGTTAGAGAAAGAAAAAAAAGTTTTTTTTGTTAGTGAGTGTTATCAAATACAAGGTAATAAATTATCCCTGGAGAGTTTCTTTTGTTCACAATGTGTACTGCGAAGTACCTGAATCCTGAGTATGATTAATGTCCCTTGGAGGAAAAGTTATACGCTCTGTAGTGTCCCTTGTTTCCATCACCGATAAAGTTTCATACCAACATATAATGCAAGTATCCATGCATACTAGTTGCTGTAAACAAAGTCCTTGAACTATGCGAATAACAGTCTCATGGAATGAACATAAAGATAGTCAAATGTGGCAGATATAAGTGTACCTATAGGTTGTCGAAGACAACTAGCTTGAATATGACAGATTCTCAGATTTTCTCCATCTGGGGGATTCCGTGATGTATCAAACCAGTACTAGACTAGATGGTTGTACAGCGTGACAGGACGTCTGCAAGATTGTTCTCAGAGCCCTTGATCGCCCGGATGGTGTAAGAGTATGGCTGTAGACTTAGGGCATATCTAGCTGTTCTTTGATTTGAAAAATTAGCATTTTGTAGATATGCTAGAGCCCTCTGGTCTGTTTCGATGACAAATGGAGCCCCAATCAAGTATTTCTGCAGTTTGGCAACACTCCATGATATAGCTAGGAGCTCTCTTTCCAGAATGGGGTAATTGGCTTCTGTTGAAGATAACTTGCGGCTCACATACAATACTGGATGTAAAATATTGTTGTGGAGTTGCATCAAAGACGCTCCTATCGCATATTGAGATGCATCACACCTGAGAGTAAAGGAGATAAATGGATTAGGCAGTTTCAATATTGGTGCCTGTGAAAATAAAGATTTAATACGGTTTAATACATCTTGACATGGCTGTGTCCAGGACTATTTTGTTAGGACATCCCTTTTTTCAGCAAAGATGACAAAAATGGAAGTTATTTCAGAGAAACGAGGAATGAATTTCCTGTAAAAGTTGATTAGACCTAACAAACTCATGACTTTTTTTTGGTTTTAGGAACCTCAAGATTAAGAATTTTTGAGACAGTGTCATCATCTGTTTTCAAGAATCCTTGAGAAATTCTATGTCCCAGAAAAGAAATTTCTTTATAGCCGATCTGGACTTTTGAAGGTCTAGCAGTGAGGTGGTGACTGCGTAGAATGTCCAATAAAGATTGAAGACCTAAGATATGGTCCTGCCAAAAATTGTGGAAGAGACAGATATCGTCAATATATGTTATGATATCAGGCCGACCAGCAAATAGTAATCTCATCATCCGGACAAACGTTGCCGGTGCGTTCACTAGCCCAAAAACACATATGAGTCCACTGATATAATCCATTAGGAGTGGCAAAGGCAGTGTAAGGCTTAGATCTATCTGTTAAGGGAATCTGCCAGTAGCCTTTTGAAAGATCAAGTTTACTGAAATATGTGGCATCAGACATCTTTTCCAGTAAGGAATCAAGAACAGGCATAGGCTCTGCATAAGTAGAAGTTATACCGTTAAGACGACGGAAGTCTATACAGATTCTAATGGACTTATCTTTTTTCCTAATAATCACTAGAGGAAATGAGTAAGGTGATTGAGATGGTTCTATAATACCCATTTTAAGCATGTTATCAATTTCCTTATCCACTTGAGCTTGAAAATGAATTGGTATGGGATATGGCTTTATCTGGATAGATGTTTGATCTTGAAGTAGAATGTCGTGAGAGATAACATCAGTACTTCCTGGGATATCAGTCAACACATCCTGATAGGATTGTAACAGAGTAGAAATTTGAGTCTGTTGATCAACTGATAGGTCTGGAGATATAGAAACATCCCTCTAAGATTCTGACGCTTGAAGCGGAACAAAAGATAATGGCAGAGAGACATCTTCGAATGAAGACTCCTCATCATGAATTACAGCAAGTGAGGAATAGTTTGAGTCAGACGCATCAATGGCCTCGAAAATTGGTTGAAGATTACCAGGTCGAGAATGGAATTTTTGGAACATATTGATGTGAAATGTTCTATGTTGACCCTTTATATCCACAATATAATCAACATCAGTTAACTGTGAAACCACTTTATATGGTCCCCTCCATGCAATTAATAGTTTATTCTCTTTTGTGGGGAGAAGCACATATGCTTCATCACCAGGCCACAATAAGCGTAATTTTCTCTTCTCATTAATGAATAGTCTGGTTTTTCCTTTTGCTCTCTCTGAAGCATCCACTGCTATCTGGCATGCTTCCACAATTTTTTTTCGTAGATTTACAACATACTCATAAGAGGATTGAACCTCCTCTGACAACTCGGAGCCCACGAGAAGCTGTTTTAAGATTGCCATGGGACCTCTAGGCTTTGCCCCGAAAATTAATTCGAATGGCAAAAACCCGGTTTGTTCGTTTGGGATTTCCCGATAGGAGAACAAAACAGCTGGTAAAATTCTGTCCCAGTCCTGTGGACATTGTGAGGTAACCTTACCCAACATCTGTTTGAGTGTCTTATTGAATCTTTCTACTGTGCCATTCCCTTCTGGGTGATAGGCACTACTTAGAGACCTCTCAATTTGAAAATCCTTCATAACCTGTGCCATAACTTCTGATGTAAATTGTCTACCTCTGTCTGATAGTATTTCCTCTGGAAACCCCAATCTACTGAAAATGATCATGAGTGCATCAGCAACATCTCTAATTGTGATGTTCTTCAGTGGTATCGCTTCAGGCCACCGTGTGCACATGTCAATGCACGTAAGAATGAATCTGTGGCCTCTTGCTGATACTACTGGTAATGGTCCTATGATGTCAATTGCCATCTTAGCGAATGGTCTGTTAGAGATATCAAAGGCCTGTATAGGTGCTTTGTGATATGCACCTTTCACAGCCACCCTTTGGCATGTCTTGCAAGTTCTACAAAAAGTTTTTACATCTTTGGTGACCGCAGGCCAGAAAAAATTGGACAGCACTCTTTGCTTAGTACGAGCTATTCCCAAATGGCCTGCACAGTTGACATCATGGGCATATTGTAAAATAAAAGGTCTAAAATTAGTTGGCACCATGATCGGTTTTTTCTCAGAATTAGCATCTTTAAAAATCCTAATTAAAATACCATTTTTGATGGTGTACCAGTGAATAGCCCTCTCGTTGTACACAACATCATCTTTTGTAGCAACCTTGAAAATTTTTTTCAATGAGTCATCATTATGTTGCATAGTAATGAACGACTCTTTACTGACAAGTGAAACTTGTAAATTGTCATCCTCCTCATTCCCTGATGCCGTACTATCATTGGCCTCTGCCTGAGCCTGTGCCCGTGAAGTAACTGCATTAGCAGTCAATAAATGCTGGTTTTCCCAACTTTTAATATCATCATCTGAGCACTCCTTCTGTCCAGGGAGGTTACTCAGAATCAACTCGCTGACTGGATTTTCCAACATACAAGCAAGAACGTTCCCTGTGAAGTAGGGTGTGTTTATGTAAACAAAGGCAGTTTGATAATATTCAACTGTGCCCCCGAAGGTAACACATTTCACCTGTTTACCTGTGTAACATGAGTTATCAACAAGAGATTGCCGCACCCCTACGGTAGTGCATGCCGTATCCCTGAGGACGGAAACCAGTCTATGATTAACAAAACCCCTGCAAAATTTAAGTGAACCTTTTCCATCATGAGAAGCAAGTACTGGTAGAGGGTGACCACAAATTAATCTGGGTACTTCATCTGTCTGAAAAAGAGTGTTGCTAGCAGAGCAATTTGCTTTATTAGAAAGATCAACACTGCATGCATTGGCATGAGACATGGTCTCAAACCCTTGATTCCCAGCAACTGAATGGTTGTTTTGTTCAACAGCAGCTTTAGACCTATGTTGGAGTCGAGATCCTCTGTAGTGCTGATTATTCCTGTTGTTCTGGTAATTACAATCATTATTATAATTTGATCTTCCTCTATTAGAATAGGAATTCTGAGTTCTGGTCCAGCCTCTGTTTGGTCCATTAAATTGTTGTTGAGGCATATTTTCCTAGCTATATGGTCGAAATCGTCTGTATGCAAAGTTATACCGACCCCTGAAAGTTCCGGCATTCCGTCTAAAATTTCGTCACCAACCTGAAGAATTATCAGGTGGTCCCTGTTTTTGATTTCTTGTATATAAAGCCTTTGCTGAAGCAACTGGTAATGCCTCCTTGATGTTCGAGTTGCTTATATTCCTCCCAGGATGTGCGGTCCTGAAACGTCGCCCCAAAATCTCCATTTCAGCAAAGGTTTGGGGATCCCTCTCTTGGAGATAGGACAGAAATTCTGGACTGACTGAAGAGAGAACCTTATCTCTTAGTATGAGATCCATAAGCGACTCAAAAGTATGGTCGATTTGTGACAGTTCAATCCATCTCTGAAAAGTAAGCTTGACAGATGCAATGTATTCTGCGAAGTCCTTGGACGAGTCAGGCAATAGAGTTTTGAATTTTAATCTATAACCGTGAGTATCCAGCTGGAATTTTTGCAATAATAATGCCTTTATAGAATCATAGTCACTTCTAGAGGCATCATCCAAAGTGCAGATAGCTGTAAGAGCTTCCCCTGAAAATAATGACATTAATTTACTAGGCCATTCAGATTTGTCCAGTTTATGTTCCTGACAAATTGTCTGAAACCTGTTCAAGTAACACGATATGTCATCGGATGGATAAAATTTAGGTAAATGAACCTTAAAAGGACAACCATGATCCCTTTTTGTTGTGCCCTGATTAGTGTTCTCCGCCAGTTTGTTCTCATTCTCAAGTTTAAGTTTTTGAAGCTGAATTTCAGCCATTTTTTGCTCATGCTCAAACTGTGCTAGCTTAAGCTTTTCTTCTTTTTCATCTTGCCTCTTCTTCTCCGCTAATTCTTGTTCTAATTTTTTCTCTTCCTTAGCCACCTGCTCTAAAGCAAACTCTCTCAAAGCCTTCGCTTGAAACCCAAGTCTTTCACCCACAGTGACAAAATGTTCTAGGCGAGACATGTTGAGGTACTCTGATATAATCAATCAGTTACAACAATAATAATTCTTAAATAAAATTATATCACTTTTCAACAAATTGCCTTATACTTAATATCACAACTGAACAATTCTGCACTATTTTCACATGAGACAGTAATATATTTCCAAAGGAGCAACCAAGACAATACAATTTAAGATATATATATATATATATATATATATATATATATATATATATATATATATATAGATATATATATATATATATATATATATATATAGACAATAAATAAAGCCTAACAAGGACAATACTAAGGTATAAAGAAAGATAGAGTATAAAAGTTTTAACAGGTAATGAAAAAAATGTAATCAGTAGAAGATCCACCATTTAATATATGAATCAACTGAATTGAGTCAGATTCGATAAACAGAGCACGACCAATAATGACGAAAAATTAAAATACTCAACAGAATATGCCAAAGACTAACATTAAAACAAGTCCGCACAACTAAAGAAAAAAAATTAATAATAATAATCGTAATGATCTAACAAGTTATGATCATCACACAGTACCTATAGAACAATTTGTGTGTGCCCGCTTTACGGCGAGATGTATCACACAACAAGACAGCCGAGCCAACCTTGCCCGCTTATACAAGAATTACATATATTACTACATTAAAAAAATAAAACAAACATCAGAGCTGATGGAGATCCAACCAAAATATTCATGAACACAGACCGAAAGATGTAAAAAATCGCACTTATCTTGTATGAAAATAAAACAGTCTCCTTCCTGGCCTGAGATATGGTGCTAAGAAATGGATGTGCAGCTCTGAAGCACCCCACAGCAATGTAAAACGATTCGTCACTAGTCCTTCCCTAGACTCCGGTCTGACAGGACTCCATTTCGAATTTGATTGTAGACTCGCAGAAGTCGCTCACTTGAAGTAGTGACTGCTGGTACATGGAATAGTAAACATATTACAGTTGTAAGACCTCTGTCACTACACATCTCTAACTCCCCTGGCATAAGGTAAATGCAGATACTGGCATATAACAGTCTGTCAGTAAATGTCGAGATCCAGTCCTGTAATCAGCTGTATCTCTATAAACATACGAATATATAAGAACCGGGACATCGCCCGTATATCATTTCTATACACTCATCTATCTATCCTGTGAATGAATCAGGCACTCTGTCATTCCAGGATGACAAGACTAACTTCAGAACATATCCATCAAACACACTGACATCTGAAATATCTCGGAGCAATTTTACACATGCATCCTCCCTCTTCCACGACACATCGCCCAATTCCCCGTGAACCCTTGCCTATCATCTCCCCTCGATTTGACCTCTCTTGCATACTAATTAGTGGTATCTGCCGCAATGCGACAGGCCGTAATAAAAACTAGTGGGCGAAGCTATTTAATAGCTAGATATAAGGAAATAAATACCTGCATATAATATGTACGTTACAATTATAAACCACAAATGTCTATCTTATCCTATCGCTTTTAACGCGTGATATGAACACTAGTCATTTACAAAATTACACAAATGGATATAAGTAAATAATATATACCGTCAGTAGCCAGTTATTTAATGTATGTACTAGTCAATTATAGCATCTCTTTCTGGGGAGTAGCGAGTTAAATTTACTTTACAGCTGGAGAATTTTAGCTATATGTTATTTAATACGCCATTCAATTTAACACAGAAAATCCCAGTGAAAAATAATAAAAAACTTTTAACACACCAAATCACTTAACGGCTAGTATATAAATTACCGCAAACAGAGAAAGATGGAAACAACTCCACGAATCTAAGCATTTACTTTGTACGAAAAACTCTTAGGATATCGAGCTAGTTATTTCAGAAAATTCTCTGAGCAACTGATAATGACTTTTGGGGAGACGGGTATATATCCATAGATGCCGTTCTTTCGCTCCTTAATGCGAAAGTCGCACCTATGGCCAGGGCAGGGCACATCTACGGTTCGATTCCTGAATGAAAGGTTTTTTTCTTCACCTCTGCCGACCAACAACCTCTGGCTTGTCTTTCATTCTCCCCGCCTGTCGCATATCAGCTAAGTAAGTTAATTCCCCTGAAAATGTAACAATCCGAGGTACGTCTCAGACTTATCGCCCTTGATTCTTCAAAGAAACTGTTAACGCCTGGCCTCTGCCCGCGTGTTTCGCTGATCAAAGAACGATTACGCCGTGCTGCGCACTTCGCTCTGTTCCACCGTGCTTAATTGCCCTACGGCTTGCGTGTTAATTGCGATAGTGAATCAGGCGTTAATGTAGCAACAACAAAAAATATAACCCTAGAGGGGGGAAGGGGGGGGCGCAAAAGAGGACGGTCACTGCTGCACTATTTACATATGTGACACCTCGCTATGCTAGGTCTAACTTTATCAGGCAGGGATGACCGGTTCTATTACTCGCTGCCTTTGCTTTCCCTAACTCTGGAGGAGAGTTAATTATCCATATACAGCTGGGTATACTACAGTGTGATGCTATCTAAGTTTTGAACCCGATACTTTTGCCACAAAGATAAGCGCTCTAACTATTCTGCCGTGATAATTGAGCGCTCAAGAGAATTAGAAGGCAGAAAAACATGAATAATGTAATTGAAGACAGCAAGAAAGTGATAAAGAAGACATAAAAACGCCTATGGACGGCACAGGACTGGAAGACTTGACACAGTACTGGAAGACTTGACACAGTACTGGAAGACTTGACACAGGACTGGAAGACTTGACACAGGACTGGAAGACTTGACACAGGACTGGAAGTCTTGACACAGGACTGGAAGACTTGACACAGGACTGGAAGACTTGACATAGTACTGGAAGACTTGACACAGGACTGGAAGACTTGACACAGGACTGGAAGACTTGACACAGGACTGGAAGACTTGACACAGGACTGGAAGACTTGACACAGGACTGGAAGACTTGACACAGGACTGGAAGTCTTGACACAGGACTGGAAGACTTGACACAGGACTGAAAGACTTGACACAGGACTGGAAGACTTGACACAGGACTGGAAGACTTGACACAGGACTGGAGGACTTGACATAGGACTGGAAGACTTGACACAGTACTGGAAGACTTGACACAGGACTGGAAGACTTGACACAGGACTGGAAGACTTGACACAGGACTGGAAGACTTGACACAGGACTGGAAGACTTGAAATGAAATTGTTGAAGGTATATAATCCGCAGGGATCTAAACGATTATGAATTAACTCTAGGAATGGGTGATGTGCAAACTCTTTAATCAACTAAGAAACAAATGTTGTATAATTGTATGAGCATATTTTTTTATCCACTGATGAGCGATTGTTGGAGAATTGAATGAAGATGTTTTTGATAATCCGATAACCATATATGGCCTTCATCATCATCGTCATTATCATCATAATCATCATCATGTTCTTCTCTTTTGCTCTTTATAGAGCATGGAGTCACCACTGGAGATGGCCCTCTTGAACATGCCAAAAACACAAACTCTGGCAGCAGTTTCTGTAGCAATTTTTATTTTTATTTTTTTTTAATTTTCAGGTTGCCAGCCCCGTGCGCATTCCCACATTAGTCGTCTATTACGAATTGCTCAGGGATCAGTAGTCCTGCACTTTCCTAAATTATTTTTTCTGAACTCCTCAGAAACTTCCAGGTATTGCATTTCTTGATAATTAATTGCTGGATACTCGAAGGAGCAACTGTGACGACTTGGACATCTACTATACTTACCATACAGAGCTGACTCTTGGGCTGTTGCGAGAGTGCGGCCGCACCGGTCACCGTCTTCAAGGGGGTGCCGAAATTAAACAAATAAAACTGCGGAAATTATAATTGAAACAAAAACACCACACATTTTTCCTCGTTTTGGCTGGCGCGCGCCGTTCAACCTAGACGCAGAGTCCGTCGTTTATATTAGGGCGTATGTCCAAATATAAAAGATCGTGTGGTCTGATTGGATCGTGTAATATTTAAACTATAGTTAGTTTTTTTTAAATGTTTTTTCTTTAAATAATTTTGCCTCGTTTTGGCGAGGCGCGTACCGTTCAACCTAGTCGGTTATATTAGGGCACATGTTCAAATATAATAGATCTTCAGGTCTGAGATAACTAATTAAACTATAGTGTGATTCAGCTCAATAGTGTGAAATTGACCCTGATAAAGAACAATACAGTACGGGAAAAGAGGAGGGGTGGGGGCGCACCAAAACGAGGCCTCGCACCACCTTGACAAATACTCAGGGCTGGCTCTGCATACTTGTATGTATGTATGTGTGTATGTATGTATGTTATGTGGTAACAGTCCTCATTAACGCTGTATGAATTTATGTAAATTTACTTTATGTAAATTCTAATGATTCTCCTATATGCCATGTTGTATTTTATTATATCATGTCAGTACATGTCAATGTATTTTCTGGAGAATATAAAGATTCTAATATGTATGCATGCATGTATATGTATGTGTTGTCGTGAAACGAAGTGTAACCCACTACTTTGTTAATCACTATGTCGAGATACAGATTTGCTTCAACCAATCAACTTGCACCGTTCACCAGTCTCTGAGACAGAATAAATTATACTGTTCACGCAGTTCACGCAAGATGGCGGCTAAAAACTGAATAAAATTAGGCTGTATGAGCAAAAGACGTAACCGGAGGAAACCAATCATTTTGCTCCGCCAGGAACCAACCGAAAGCCTTTCTTAAGCAGTTACCTGCCTATATAATAGGGCGGAATTTTATGCTAAACACGCAATCCCGAACTTGACGCCAGAGATACTGACTGAAGAGGAAGAAGCTGTCACCTTGATTGATTGTTTACCTGAGGGCATCGACCTGCAACCTACTTCACTAGTCGAGTCAAACTGGCCGTTTTTTAAATCTTGGAGGGTAATTATAAATTTACGATAACCTTTAGGAAAATAGGCCTTCAGCAGGCATATAATGTTGGTATTTGTTGTGTGTCATTATACTACCTACACCTGTATATATTTAATATATTTTGGGTTCCCTATGAATGTATATGATTGAATAGACGAAGACTAATAGGACTCATACTTCAATCTATTGTCTCCTATATTCAGTCTATTGTCTCTGATAATTCAAAACTGCAAATATAACCATAACAGTCCTTGTTAGGACTCAATCTATTGTCTCCTATACTTCAATCTATTGTCTCAGATAAGACCAACTGCAATATAACCAAAACAGTCCTTGTTAGGACTCAATCTATTGTCTCCTATACTTCAATCTAATGTCTCATCTAACTCCAACTGCAATATAACCAAAACAGTCCTTGTCAGGACTCAATCTATTGTCGCATCTAACTCCAATCTATTGTCTCCTATAACTCCCACCTGATATATCACCAAACAGTCCTCGTCTCATATACTCCTATCATAAGAACATAACAATATTGTTAGGATATATGTTACCAGCTAGTATAGCACTTGACAGAGAGGACGTGGTATAGTATAGGGGGAAGGACATTGTTGTATCACACCTAGGTGTACATATTATTGGATTTATTCATGTATTGATTTATATTATGGGATGTATTCATGTATTAAATGTATTCATGTATTGAATCTATATTATTGAATGTATCCATGTATTAGTTTATCAGAAAGAATGCTTTGCAAGTAGACACATGTCTTGTCTCGCTATTGCTAAATCATACTGAGCCATGTTGTCATTCATCCTACATGCATACATCTGAGACACGCTCATTTCACTCACACTAGAAATAGGTGGGCTTGAGGACAGAAATTAGCCCCTATTTTTGCTTTGTTACAGGTTTATTTGTGTCCTAAAAACCTGAGGTCGTATGTTCGAGTCAATCCCGCTGCCTGGAACTTCACAGGAGCATAGAGATTGTACAGAAGCTACATCTTTAGTCCCCCTCAGTCTTGGGTGGGCTAAAGTAACGAGCCTCAGCAGGAGTGGTGTGAACCAAACTAAGGAGAACAGAACGTTTTAAGAGATGAGTACTCAGTCGTACCATTTCTGTCAGCATTGTGAGCATAGAAACTGTCAGTGATGAGAAAGTGACTTAACATAGCAAGAGACAAAATTAATAGCATAGCTGAGAAGTGTTATATCCTTAATTAACAGCACAGCTGATCCATGTACTATAATTAATTAACAGCACAGCTGATATAATTTTTGTTCCTATAATTGGAAAACTTGTTGTCTATATAAATATAAATATTTGTAAAATATATGTAAACTTACAAATTCATTACGTTCCATTTTTTTCAACATTCGCCCTTCAGCACAAGAGTAGATAGTGTATATACTAAATAAAATATAAGGAAATTGTATTTGAACGACTAGTCAATTTTATCAGTGTTAAGTAAAATCTGTTTCCTTGGTTTTTTAATATCACAGTTAGTTACACAGCGGAGGTGGCGCTTTATGTCGGTCTCCTCTCTACTATTGTTTCGAGATCAGAACATTCACAGCCGTAACTAATTTGTGATACCAGTAGTTCTCTCAGACACTGGGACTTCACCATTTTCTGCAGAAATTCTATTTCTGTAATTGTCAGTACTATACTGATCCAAGACCCAAATAAAACCTCTCGCCACACTGGGGGCTCGTTCCTGGGATATTTCTGTATATCTTGAGCCATACTTAGTCTATCCATCTATCTACACTCTATCTTGTGCCACCCATAGATAACATAAGAAACAAATTTTTGAAAAAAAAAAAAAAAAAAAAAAAATTCTATAATAGGATTTTTTTTTATTGTTTTCTTAGGAGGAGTACCATTTAGTACTCAGTAAATAGTTGATGCTCACAAAGTTGCACGGAATTTTTTTTTTCATTTAAAGTAATTAAGTCTAATTACAATAACTTGGTTATAGTAAATATACATACCCTATCTAAGTAACGCCATGGCTGATCTAGTGAAGTTCAGAACTGCGATCATGCAGATGGGTAAGGAATTAAATATGACAGGTGATGCTCTTACTCAGTATGTCACAACAGAAGTGGACAAACACATGGATAGGGAAGAAAGAAAGTTGCAATTAGAGACTGAAGCAAAGAAATTAGAGGCTGATAGAGAAGCAAAGAAATTTGAGGCTGAAGAAAGGAGGTTGCAAGCTGAAAGAGAAGTCAAAAGACTGGAAGCTGAAAGAGAAGTCAAAAGACTGGAAGCTGAGAGAGAAGACAAAAGACTTGAAGCTGAGAGAGAAGACAAAAGACTGGAAGCTGAAAGAGAAACTAAAAGATTAGAAATTGAGGCCAAGAAATGGGAGGCTGAAGCTGAGGAAAGGAAATTACAAGCAGAGAGAGACCATCAGTTGAGATTAAAAGAGCTTGAAATTCAGGCAAATACTGGCAATAATGGGGGTAGCTCACCTCACTCTGAGAGTAGCTCCAGCCAGAGCACCTCAAGTGGGGCCATGAATTTTCATCTGGACCCATTTGTTGAGAAAGAAGACGCCATCGAGTCGTACCTGGATAGATACGAAAGACTAGCCACTACCTATGGCTTAGTGAAAGAAAAATGGAGTCTTAAACTATCTCAGGGATTGAGAGGTGTGGCCTACGATGTGTATTTGAAGCTCTCAAGAGATGACCAGGAAGATTATGAAATCCTGAAGCAGGCACTGCTTGTGAGATATGAAAAGAACTCAGAATCATATAGAAAGAAATTCCGAACAGCTAAACTTCTTCCAGGAGAAAAATATCACCAATTCTCTGCTAGACTGGAAACCTATTTGGAAAAATGGAGTAGTTTAGGAAAGTGTCAAAATCTGAAAGAAATGATAATGATGGAGCAAGTGAAAGAGTCCATGCCTCAAGAAATGAGGAAGTTTATCATGGAACAAGGAGCAGCGAGATTGGAAGATATTGTAACTGTTGCTGAGAGATATCAAGCAGCTCAGGCAGAATTATTAGGAAATAAGAAGAAGCAGGGTGAAAACTTCAAATCATCACAAAACTATACCAAATATGAACAAAAGGACCATACCACAAGGAACAAACAAAGATTTGACCAAAAGGACAAAAACCCTCTAAGATCGGATAAGACACCTTACCGGAAGGAAGGAAAGTGGTGTAAAACTTGTCTAATGAGTAACCACAATACTGCGGACTGCAGAAGGAAGAATCCTCCTCATCATGCTGCATGTCTTACAACAGGGAATCAGGGAAGGAAGGAAATGTCAGTAAGTCAGAAAGACTTCCATCATCCCCCTGTCTGTGAGGAAGTGACCGTGAATGGCACTCAAGTACTGTGTTTATATGACAAAGGATTGGACTTTGATTCAGTTGTGTGCTCTTCTCTAGTGAGTCCTGACCAGATAACCACAGAAACAGTGGAAATCAGAGGACCAATCAAGGGAGCAAGAACCATGACACTACCCATAGCTCGAATCAACATAAGATCTCGCTATGTGGAAGGAGAAATCAAAGCAGCAGTGATGGACGACCCTATTTACCCTTTGATTTTGGGGTGTAGGTATGTTTTCCTTGGAGAACCTATAAAACCCGTAGTTATGGCAACAGTCCAGACCAGGGAAAGCTCCAGGAAAATGGAGGAGAATCCTATCAATACTCATCCAGAAGAGATGAAAAAGGCTCAAGCAGCAGACAGCACGTTGAAGCCTTGTTTTGGCAAATTGCCTAAAGCACATAACCCTCCAGAGAAAGGAGACTTGTATATGAAGAATGGCCTACTATACAGAAAAGCTGGAACAGGACCTAAAGGGCATGGACAGCTTGTAGTGCCAAAATCTTACAGGGAGAAGGTTATGACGCTAGGACATGCTATACCCTTCAGTGGACATATGGGAATAGGGGCCACTGGACAAAGGATAGCCTGTCACTACTTCTGGTCAGGAATTACAGAGGACATAAAAAGATATGTAAGATCCTGTCCAGAATGCCAAAGAGTAGCTCCTAAGCATAGGACTGCACCAGCAACACTGGGAGAAATGCCTATTATGGGAACCCCTTTTGAACGTGTTGCAGTAGATATTGTTGGACCCCTCACTAGGACCAAGAAGAGAAATGCTTACATCTTAACCTTGGTTGATACTTGCTCTATGTGGGGAGAAGCAGTGGCCATGTCAGCTATAGATTCAAAGCACGTGGCAGAGGCCCTGTTGACAATATTTACCCGATTAGGTTTCCCGCATCAGATATTGACTGACAATGGGTCTCAGTTTAAGGGAAAGCTAACACAAGAAGTATTCAGGATATTTCAAGCCAGGCACTATCATTGTAGTCCCTACCATGCCCAAGGGAACGGTCAAGTAGAGCGGTTCAGTGGTACGCTAATTTCAATCCTTAGAAAGCTGGCGAGTGAAAAACCTGATACTTGGGATACATACTTACCCGCTGCACTATTTGCATATAGGGAAGTACCCCACAATTCAACTGGATTGGCTCCAGCTACCTTGTTGTTTGGAAGACCAATACAAGGTCCACTGGAAGCATTGTTGCGGACATGGACTGATGAAAAGGCAGAGGAAACAGTGACTTCCTCATACCAGTACGTCAACGAGTTGACATCTCGATTGAAAGCCGGTTGGTAACTGGCCAATGATAACTTAAGACAGGCCAGGAGGAAGCATGCTGCGTACTACAACAAAAAAGCAAAGGATAGGGAACTGGAGGTGGGTGAAAAGGTGTTATTACTGTTGCCAAGCAGCCATAATGGTAGCGTAAAAAAAAAAAGGTAAAGGAACCCGTTACACGCCCATTTAGGCATATTGGGAATATGGTGTTAGGCCCATATTATCTTGACCGTCGGCACACGAGGGGTGATGTGGTCGGCATCACGCCGGCCGCCTTAACCTTCCCAGAAGTAGCTCTGGTACCCATTTGGGGCTGGGTCGACCCAGGAGCCGTTTGTGGCCTAAAAATTTTTCCGCCTCATCTGGGGATCGAACCATAGACCACTGCGCTAGGAAGCCAGTGCACTAACCACTATGCTACCGCGGCTCCATAATGGTAGCGTACATCCGCAAAACCCCTAGAAGCCGAAACGACGTTGGGAACGTCACTTTTGTGTTCTGTGAAATTTGTTCCGTATTTTCGTTATGACTCATAACTGAATACTATCTGTAGAATATCACTAAAAATCCTTCATATTCTAATTCTACATTCATTTATCTTTACTGTGATGTATAATATGTGTGTCTTTGTTGTGTAATAACTCAGAAACTTTAGAATTTATAAAGGTACTGCTTTAAGGTGCAAAAATAATTCTGGCAAAACTGATGAAAAAATTCCGGCCTGCAAGAGTTAACATAGCAAGAGACAAAATTAATAGCATAGCTGAGAAGTGTTATATCCTTAATTAACAGCACAGCTGATCCATGTACTATAATTAATTAACAGCACAGCTGATATAATTTTTGTTCCTATAATTGGAAAACTTGTTGTCTATATAAATATAAATATTTGTAAAATATATGTAAACTTACAAATTCATTACGTTCCATTTTTTTCAACATTCACCCTTCAGCACAAGAGTAGATAGTGTATATACTAAATAAAATATAAGGAAATTGTATTTGAACGACTTGTCAATTTTATCAGTGTTAAGTAAAATCTGTTTCCTTGGTTTTTTAATATCACAGTTAGTTACACAGCGGAGGTGGCGCTTTATGTCGGTCTCCTCTCTACTATTGTTTCGAGATCAGAACATTCACAGCCGTAACTAATTTGTGATACCAGTAGTTCTCTCAGACACTGGGACTTCACCATTTTCTGCAGAAATTCTATTTCTGTAATTGTCAGTACTATACTGATCCAAGAGCCAAATAAAACCTCTCGCCACATGTGTGTGTTACATTGGTGAATGCAATATTAATATTTACTATTTACTGTTGAAGTTAAGAATGTATTAATTTGTGATCACTTTCAGAAATGTGTTATTACAGGACAGAAATGTAAAAAGGCAGTAAGGCCTATTTCTTTACTCTGATGACATAAAGCTTTCGTTCGCACGTTCGATCGTACTATGCATGTGAAAACTTGAGTTCACGTAGTAGTGCGGTTAACGCGTGAGCATAGATGCCACTCTGGTGCCAACTTTACATTATTTAACACCTTCTTACCTGCCTGTTGTGATTATGAATGCTGATAGGACGAGTGTCAGGTTTCAGGTTTGTACCTGGGGGCTCCAAGTGATGACAGAAAACCGATATAATCGTCAAAACTTCGCAGAAACGGTGAGATCAGAAACTGATTAACAAATGTAGGCTACTGAGATTAAATTTTCGTTAAACAATGCAGATATTTCTCAGTAATTTGAGGATTATCAAATGTTTCATATATATATATATATATATATATATATATATATATATATATATATATATATATATATATATATATATATATATATATATATATATATATGTGTGTGTGTGTGTGTGTGTGTGTGTGTTTGTGTGTGTGATAGGGTGGGCGAGAGATGATGATGCTGTTGTGATATGTGATCACTTTCTTGCACACTCGCAACCGACCCGAACAGCAATAAAACTCTGATTCTAAGGCAAGGGCTGTATTTATTCATACAACCCTGTCAGTGACCCAAACCCACAAAGCAAACTAATGAACAAACATTAAACAAGTAAGCAAACAAACCAAACAAACAAAACACCCAGCCAGTGCTCAATTGCTAATGTGTTCAAGGCATCTACAGATCGACTCTGGTTTCTTACTCTGGGTGTCCCACATCTTGCCTCTACTGTGAATCTCACCAAACTGACCGCTTCTCCTGCGTTTAGACTTTTCACACGCCAGCTATGAGGGCTCGCGCAGTCACGTGGGCTGGGGCTTTATTGTGGCCCTCGCGTAGTCACGTGGGCTGGCGTTGGAGCGCGCACATCGAAAATATATGGGCGTTAGACACATAAATATGACATGAACTTGAGGGGGCCTCTGGTGTGTTTTTATGGCCCCATCACACACACACACACATACACACACACACACACACACACATATATATATATATATATATATATATATATATATATATATATATATATATATATATATATATATATATATATATATATATATATATATATTCTTCATTACTGTAAGGTGTAGAAACATGGACAATGAACAAAGCAGTTGGAGGAAAAAATCGAGGCTCTCGATCTGTGGATGTATAGAAAAATGAGGCGCATCTTATGGAAAGAAAAGAAAACAGATAAAGAGGTCCTAGAAAACCTAGGAATGAAAAGAGAATTAATCAATCACATCAAAATTAATCAGCTAAGACATTTTGGTCATATGGAGAGGCGTAACACCTAGCTGAAGACTATAATAGAAGAAATAGTTAACGCAAACGGCGAAAGGGGAAGACAGTGGGAAGATAACATCAAGAGATGTAAAGAAAAGAACCTATCAGATTACACCTTCAAGAACCTATCAGATTACACCTTCAAGAACCTATCAGATTACACCTTCAAGAACCTATCAGATTACACCTTCAAGAACCTATCAGATTACACCTTCAAGAACCTATCAGATTACACCTTCAAGAAAAAAGACAGAAGATGTTGAAGATGGCAGCCTACCTTTGTTGTGGAGATGACAGCTAAGGATGTATTTTTTATATTTTGTTAAAAATAAAGTTTTATCTCGTTTTGGCGAGGCGCGTCCCGCTCAACCTTGTCGGTTATATTAGGGCGCATGTCCAAACATAAAAGACCCTTAGGTCTATCTGAATGATGTATTTCGCCTGCTCCAGCTGTTTTAGGTTGAGAGGTTACAGAATTTACTTGGCAGGAAGTTGATCCACTACTTGGACAAATATTTCAATGTCACTATCGTGGGGGGTCTGATTAGAGTAAGAAAGAACAGGACTTTTGCTCTCCCTAAGACATGTCGTACAAGGTGGCTAATATGAGGTTGTGCATGAGGCTGGGAAACTTATTCATGTAAAACAAAATGCTTGGTGCTGGCTTAAAGCAAAGGGACCAGTGGTGGGCTCATGCTCCGTAAGGAGTGAAGATGAAAATGATGATGATGAATGGTTGTGAATGTGTTATAGAAGAAAAAAGGTTGTGACAGTGAAAACTTCACTTATGTCATAACTGGGAGTTATCTGCAGATAAAGTGAAAGATTCAGCCAGTATCAAAGAGATAGGGGAAGACAAAGAAAGCACATACTGGACAGTTTGACATCGTGATATGGAAAGAAGTCAACAGCAGAATTGATAAATTGTACTGGAGACAGGAAGATGTGGAGAGACATGATCTCCTACGCCACCAGGCACGGTACTTGAAGAAGAAGAAGAATACACTTCTTCTCCAGCTGGTCCAGGAGCGAAATAAAAAGAGAAGAATAAGGCAAAAGACGGTGTCCTTTCACCATATCTGTACAGCTAAAGTTATGAGAACCTTCGAAAGTTTACCAGGTGTATTAAAAGAATAGGACTAATGCTCACTCAGCCATCTCGCACACAGCCACTAACATGGGGGAGGGGGGGGGGTGTGCGTACACGGCTGGCAACCTCATCATATAAACTAAACTGCCCCAGAAACCACCGCTGCAAGAGCAAATGATTGGTTAGTAAAAGTTTCTTACAAAGAGATCACCTACAATAGTGGCTCTTTGCTCTGTAAAAAAGCACAAAGGAAATGATTGTCACGGATTGCCTCCCCTGCTTTGCAGTAGTGGTCCAACAGTGGCCAAAACTCAGGAGTATCTAAATGGGTCGTCAAAGGTGCCTACCTGTGGCGTAATTTGTCAACACATGACTCGTTTCGTGAAAGCAAGAAAGAACGCCGCATACTAGGGTGTGACACGCCGTGGATTTTTGTTGTTGTTGCTTTGAAGGTTAACGCAAGGCAGCAAATATTAGCTAAAGCAGATCCGGTTCGTTAAGGGAAAGTGTTGTAAGGAGAAACTGAAACATGGCGATATCGGAATCGTATCTGCTGGAAAGTAAATTTAAAGCTACAAGCGCATGCAGTGTATAATACTACCAAAAGTGCTTTAATTCTTTAAAGAATATACGTATTAATGGAAACCTAGAGGGAAGATGCGAAGACATAAGTAGTATTAGAGAAATTTAAAGTTTTACTTAGTCTTCACATCTAGGACTATCAAGACGATAGACTTTAAAAAATCCTAGTAAATACATGCCCTAACTGATTTCGATTAAAAGTATATAAAATGGAAGCTCCTAATCAGGAAAATAAAAGTAGCTAGATAAGAACGGGATGGATTGACGTGCTTAGTGGTACGGAGAAAAAGCTGTCAGGATATTTGCACATATGCACTCAGAACGATGGATTCTTGAGGACAAAAATGTACAAATCCAAGGAAGCTCTCCGATACTCCCGCGCTTGCCCTATATAAAGAAGCCGCGCTAGGTTTAAAAACACACACTAACACGAAGACAGGCCACAGCGATAGACAAAAGAAAAGAGCTGCCACGGCTGAAACTTTCCTAGATTTATGCCGTGCAGACTGCTTCACTAGACCGTCTAAATCTGTGCTTATATCGATACTAGAGGGTATGTAGGTTTACTAGAGATATTTGTGTAAATAATATCAATTTTGGGGAGCTGCGGTAGCATAATGGTTAGTACACTGGCTTCCTAGCTCAGTGGTCTATGGTTCGATCCCCAGATGAGGTGGGATATATTTAGGCCGCAAACGGCTCTTGGGTCGACCCAGCCCTAACTGGGTACCAGAGCAACTCTGGGAAGGTTAAGGCGGCCGGCGTGATGTTGAGCACGTCACCCCTAGTGTGCCGATGGTCAAGAAAATATGGGCCTAACACCATATTCCCAATATGTCTCAATGGGCATGTAACGGGATCCTTTACCTCCTTTTTTCCTTTATATCAATTTTATTTCAGGTTTTGTTTAGAAATTTGAGTCTAACAGACCTAATATTGATCTATATGGGTAAAGCTTGATGAAGATTGAAACCAACCATATAACCTAACCAGTCCTTGTCAGGGCTAACCTAACCAGTCCTTGTCAGGACTATATAACCATGCTAGTACTTTTCTGGGATATTATAACCTACCAGCAAGTACATCACTGACTTGGCATGTATAGGTGGAAGGAAAAGGTCGCATCATACCCATTTAATAATAATATTTGATTTATTTATGTATTATTTGAAAAATGTTCCACAAGTAGACACTTGTCTTATCATACTATATCTGACTACACTGAACCATGTATCATTCATCGTACATACACTGAGACATCCTCGCCTCATGTACAATAGGAAATATGTGTGCTCCATACCACAGAATAGCCACATATTACTCCTTGTTCCAGGTTCATATTTGAGTCTTTGAGCTGAAGCCAGAAGCTATTCAATCCCTATTCAAACCCCAAAGGAGCACAGTGGTTAAAGCTTTAACAGACCTTCGTCTCCCTCAGATATTGTGCGGGCTAACGAACAAGACTGTCAGCTACAAGGGAGTGTGTCACAACCTAAAAGGACATCGTTGTTTTCCAAAAGATGAGTAATATAGAACTCATTATGTGAGCAGTCAAAAGAGTCTATGATGAGAAAATTTCAGTATATGACAGGATAGTTAAAGGCTAGTGCCAGAAACTTTGTGGAATAGCGCTGATTTCATTAATTCAATTTGGAAAAACCAATATTATTTTATTAAGTTTAATTTATATATACATGTGCAATCATTTTAAGTAAATATACTTTTCCATTAATCACCATCTTCCTACACCCATCATTCATTGCAGAATTAGACAGTTGTAAATAAAAAGGATATATAAATTGTATTCAACAGTTTTTTTTCATTCACTAAAGTTGAAGTGGAGTTTTATTGAATTGTTCTCACTTGTGGTCACACAGCAGGGTGGCGCAGTAAGTTCTGACTGTTCTATTTCAGTTCCAGATACTTTCACAGCCGTGACTATCGAGTGATACCAGTGTACATCTCTGTCACTGGGACCTCACACTTTCTGGAGAGAAACCTTATTATATTTCTTCTCCAACACTATCATCATACGTATAAAAAACCTTACGCTACACTACCTTCGCAAAAGATTACTATTAGCAGAGATGTAGATAGCAGGGTAATGACGCTTCTACCTTATGAGATTTCACAAGATAATTCAGAAGTCAAGAACGATGCTGCTTAGTGCTGAACATTTGTTAACTTATATGTGTCCCTCGCCTTTTGTGAAGGATTTATGCAATGGTTTTTAGCCCGTTCAAGCCCCCAGCTTAGTTAATTCAGCGAATGTTCTCTTATAATGGTATAGCTCTAATTAGAGGTAAAAATATGTCGAGATGTATATATGTATATTAAATATTCTGGCTCATACGTTTGCTTTCATACATATAATAACTGAATAAACAACTATTGTTTAGTTTTAAAACAACAGGTAAAAAATTTAATAATCAATTAGTATCAACAGTTTAAAATAAATGAAATGCTGGTGAATTTTATATTGGAATCAAATTTTCTCTTCACGGAGATTTAGGGTGAGGAAAATTATGTCCGGTTGCTGGTGCCTTTTTATAAGCACTTAACTGATATAAGGGGGTCCTGCAGCTGTGGTTTTCGTCACTTCTTGGTGATGAGGGCACTTCTTCACACAACTTGTTCGATTTAGGCGGTTGATGTGGATTCCCCGCTTTTCACTCACAACTAGCTTCGTTCCACGAACTTTTTAGACAAAATAAAAAAACAAATGCCTCTGCTAAGTACATTTGTGGGCTGTCAATTAACATGCGCATTTTTGCTGTCCACCCACCAATGTTAATCTATCAGAAGAATTAAATTCCTGAGTACACAGTGTAGCTCAGGGAAAATGATTAAAAATCACCAATATTCTTCGGGGTATTAAACTGGGAAAATGTTTCTGGACGCCGCGAATAATGAGTTGCCTGTGTTACAATGAACAAAGTGCAAATATCTCACAAAATATGATACACTTTAGGCACATGTGATGTAATCATCAGTCATCATTGCTCCATTCGGAGAATGGGGTCACCTCTGCTGTCGGTTTTCCGCACGACTAGCCAGAAGAAATCACCAGCGCTTGCTGCAGTAGTTCATGAATATACTATTTTTGTATGTTGAGGTTGCCAGCCTCATATATAACCACTTAGCAAGAAAAACATGTCAAATTCACATTTGTAAAAGAAATGTTCACAACTTACCCCAATTGGGTTATACACCATCTCCTCGCACAGTTTATAATGGAAACGAGCAATTTAGGTTATATGCTCTCGAATCACTTGGTCTGGAAATTTTGAATCCCTCTTATGACAGGTGAATCTGCGAAACACTTGGCCTAGGAAATTATGAATTCCTCTTATGACTGGTGAATCTGCGAAATACTTGGCCTGGGAAAGTTTCTCTTATGACGAGTGATCCAATTCCTTAGGTATTCAGTCCTAATATCTAAAGTCCTGGTCCCTTAAGTTTTTTTTTCAGAGTTTGTATTTATAAAGGCGGGCTTACTTTTTAAGGCTTTAAGTTTCCCAAATACTTCGATCTGTCACTTATAATATAGGAATTCTAAGTCCAATGTCTCACATGCGTTTGTGAGTTGTTCGCTTGACGATGCGATGCAGTCTCTGAGTTCTGTGTTTCTGATTTCGCTAGATTATATTTCCCACTTCTCAGTTCAAATCACAGATTGTGTTTCCTCCAAATTTTCCAAAGAAATTCAATGTTTACTCTGGCCCTAAAATCAAACCAATCGTATCTCTTTAGTACTGGGTTGTGGTGTCTAATTTCAAAATGTTCTCCACATGTTTTAAAATATTACATTTAAAATTCCAACGCGTGACCTCTTTCAAATCATGCGGTAATATTTCCGCCTGCATCTTTATGCAACTTCACACACAAATATGTGAACTATCCTGGCTAACGCCTTCCACCAAGATTGACTACCCAGACAGACAGGGGCCAGCGGATGCGATAATCTAATTATCACATGTGGGTGTAAATCACCCAGATATATTTCTCAGGCACCAAATCAGGCCTTCCTTTGTGTCGATCGGGCGAGACTGTGCTTACCCAGGTGGTTAGATTGATTCAGTTGATAATAAGCGTATCACTCGCTGAGGTCAGTAATTACCCTGGCGGAATGTAACCAGCCTGGGATCGGCTTCAGAGCACAATGTAAAAGATAAAGATAGTCTCATAGCAGATACTTCCGTAAGGGAGTGGAGTCTTATAGATTTACCCTACTAGGTCCAGCATAAGGAGCAAAATAATGAATGAAAAGGGCAAATATTATGCCAAATAAAAGCGGTTGAATGGGAGAAAGAGAAAAATGAAGAAAAAAAGAGATACTGTCTGAGTGGCTAAAGATGTGAGAGAGCCACCAAAAGAACACGTACATACGTTTTGTCACAATGATCATGATTAACAAAATAAGCCTATGTGTTACTGGTACACAAAATGAGAGCATACAAGAGCAATAATTTCCCAGTTTTAATTTTTGTCATATTTTCAATTAAGATGCCTTGCCACCCCTACCCTTGATGATAAGAAAGGTGAACAGGGCAGACTGAGATAGTGGATGAGCGGAGGTAAATGAAGAAAATCAGATGGCAGTCCGCTCTTCTCCCATTTCTTTAAAAAAGAAACAACTAATTAATCCCTCAGTCAGCGTTGTGTTTGTTACTTTGTTATTTATGGACATACAAAAGAAATTATTAGAGACCATGTGTTGTATTAAATCAGTTTATTATGTGAAGATACCTTCCAAATTACGGGTAATCCATTGTATCACAGTTATATGATAGTGTCAAGTTTACATTCATAAAGTCAGTGATGTTAGAATTATGTCTTTTTGGCGTTTGATTCGATTTACAACAAACATTAAAAAAACTACGCCCAGACCGGAGTGGTATCTATCCCTTCGCGCGGAAAGAAAACGGCCCGGACCGGGAATGAGTTTTGTATAGGCTTTCTGTACCGTCTCTTTGCTTTCTCAACATTTCCTAGTTTACCCTATTTACCCAAACCGTTTTATTACGTGATCGCGGCACAAAGAAGCAGTCTGCAGACGAAGGAGGGCCTTTCTCGCAACAGAAGACACGAACTTCTTATTTGGGAAAGGGATTACGGAGCGATGAAACAAACAGCGGCCTTTGGTTGCTATTTTCACTGGCGGATAAATTGTTTCTCTGTTCGCGTCTGGACTAAGTTACGTACGCAAGACTTACCTCAGATGAAATGGACGGATATTGGAGTACACAGACATTTCCTGGTTGGAGGAAATGAAAAGACTCAGACGAAGTTATAGGTCGGTGTTCACTCAGCATGAGTGTCTAATACTACTTTGTTCATGTTCAATGGATAACAAGGAAAACTGACGTAAATCTGTATGACAGGGGTAAAACGTCACAAAGAAATGAAAATGACAAAGGCCAAGAAAGCGAGTTTCTATCAGATAGATCTTCGTCACAGACCAGAAGAGGATGAAAGCGTCACATATCCAACGTTGTGCGTAGTTTGTATAGTTTCATTGCCTCCTTTTTCCTGATTACGACCTGTATCATATAAACTTTATATACTTTCATCTATTTGTTATATCTTTTATCATCATTATCATCATCAAAATATTCCACCTTTCAATGAAGTACAGGTCCTCAACAAAAACATGTTAAACTCTCGTGTCCTTTGCCATCTGTTCATGACAATTCTATCGTCTCTTTCCCTTTCATGTCGGGCTCCAATCAGTGAGGATTTCGCCAGCTGTGACCATCTTCAGTAATATTTTAATTTATGACTGTCTCAAGTAATGTCATCAATGGTGACTACCTTCAGTAAGATCTTAATTTGTGACTGCCCCATGCAATGTCAGTAATTGTGACTATCATCAGTAATATCCTAATTTGTCACACTCACCAGTAATGTCGCTTACTGTGACTATCACCAGTAATGTCTTAATATGTGCTACTCACCAGTAATATCTCTTATAGTGACTATCACCAGTGATATCGTTAGTGGGACTATCAGAGTAATATCGTATCTTGGGATGGTATTCGCTCATCCTTTTTATTTCTTTCCATCTTTCCATCCAGTGCCCGGGGGGGGGGGTGTCTCTGAGAAGGCACATAAAGGATATGACTACTGCTCATTCAGACGACTAATATATGGGAGTGCTTGGGGCTGGCTAGTACCCCTTTATATAAAGGGGCACTAGGGCTGGCAATCTTATCACGTGGTACTGAATGCTACTGAAGCAACCCCCACAAGAGCGCATAAATGCTTTGATGCAGCGATTTTAAACCTTTTTCAACTCACGGCTCACTGAACAAGGTGTTAAAATTGTCAAGGCACAACATCAATTTTTTTTAAATTTTTTTTTAAGGAGACTTTTTTTCATAAAAAATACGAGTATTTAGATTGTGTTTAAAGAGTTCAATAGCTAAAATTCTAATCATTATCTTATTTTTAAAAATAATATTGATCTGGATTTTTGTTTGATTTTTTTTTTTTTTTTTTTTTTAATCGTACGCCCACTTTTACTCGAGGCGAAATCTCCGGTTAATATGCCTAACCTGAGACTGATTTGCCGCTGCCCTGGCAAAATTTAAAAATTAGAAACGTACCCTCAACAAAAATATTTATAGAATGTGTGATTCCTATTTACACACATTGGGATTCTCGCCGGTGCTACGGAGTTCGTGCACTGTGCTGAAATCCTCCTTGTGTGATGTAAGGGAGGAGATCGGAGCACTGATGGAGTAGTCCGTGTGCAATAAAGATAGTCCTTAAGAACCAAACCAATGAAATAATTTTAAAAAATCAGGTTTTGAATAAAATAATCTGACGATTTTTTTAAACTCCTCAATTGTTTTCTCGGTTCTTTTCGACCTTCCACCAAACTCCAACGGCACATCTGCGGACTCGTCGCGGCACACCAGTGTGCGGCGTCACACAGTACAGGGACCAGCTGCAGTGGTGGTTCCATGCTCTATGAGGAGCGAGAAGAAGAAGAAGAAGATTGCGTTTTAGTTGTCAACTCTGATTGGTTTGTAACCTCAACTGGTTGTCAATCAAGTGTTTTTTCTGGTCTCAGGTGTATCTCACGCAGGCAAAGCTTAAAAGAAAGTAGAAATCTAGAATATTTGAATATAAATGAAATTATTCCTTTTTTTTTGTGAGTCGAGAGCGTCGAAAGGAGATGTAATTTCCGATCTTGTGCAAGATGCATGGCCTTGGCCAGTGACAGTCTCCATTTTTCTGTTTTCAAAATTTCAATCACACAAGGAAGTGTTTCTCAAAGTGTGGTAAGCATAGCTTCCAGAGGTACGAGGAAGCTGTTCAAAGGGTACACGAATGAAAATGACAGACATCGACCAGGGTATCCCTGGACTAGTGTCTGATCACAAACAGCTCCATTCGTGGCATTAGACAGTTTGTTTTCAACTGAAAATTTCAATAAAAGAACACTGAGTATTACAAATGTGTTTTCTTTACTAGTTAACATAAAAGGTGAAGGTAAAGGTAGTGTAGTGAAAGGTTTTTATGAGTATAGTTGTCAGTAGTAGTTATTGAAAGAACAGAAGAAGAATTCTGTCTGACAAGAATATAGCCCGAGTGTCAGAGAAGAGCACTGGTATCACAGGATAATCACGGCTGTGAAGGTCTCTACTTCAGATAGTATCAGATAAAAGTTAGAGCCTAAGATGCCACCTTTGCTATGTAACTAACCTATGATAATCATCAACAATTCAGTAAGACTCACAATTGAACAATATAAAATTGATAAGTCAGAGAATTACAATCATTTATTATGTACATCTACCTTTTGTTTCTTCTTGTGCATTTATGAATGATGAAAATTGAATGATTAAAATTTAATTACAAAATTGATTGATAGTTGAGTTATACTCAATAACTAAATAAAAAGTCCTTTCTGGAATCCTCAAAATAGTATAAAATGTTCATCCAATGTTTCTTTATCACTAAAGTTTCTCTTGTCTGGTCTATTACTGTATTTCAGAACTGTTTTTTCATCATAACACACTAGTCACTTTGCTTTGACCACTCACAATGGCTGCTTGAATTTTGTTACATATAATACTTAACATTAAAGTTCTGTAACTGTCGTCTATGAATATACACAGCAGTGTCAGTTGCAGGTCTTGCGCTAGACCACCAAGCACTGATGGGGCCTAGGACTTGAATCTAGATAACAATCTCTAATGCTCCTGTGGTGGTCCAGGAAAGCACTGTTGTTCTAGGATTCTAGACCTCTGATGTAGTATGACACGAATGAACCTGGAGACAATACGTGACGAGTGGCTAGCCTTTGGTCATGGGTTCCACAAGTCTACGTGTCCATGAATGATAGTATTCAGATGTTTGCATGTATATGAATTATACATGGATCAGTTCTGATTAGAATAGCGAAACAAGATAGCTGTCTATCTGCATAACATTTCTAAAATAATACATGAATAAATATAATACATTTTATACATAATTATGGGAGCCGCGCTGGTGTAGTGGTTACCACACTGCGCTAGCGATCAGGTGTTTAAGGTTCAAGCCCGGGCTCGCGCATTTGTAGGAGTGTCATCGACCGGGATTTTGACTGAATAACCTTAAAGGCTCCTGAGATAAACCCTGTGTGGATGGGAAGGACCGAAGCTACTGACCGGGTTGGAAGGAAAGTCCACAGGCTCCCCAGCCTCGCAGTGACATGTCATTGGGCCGAAGGGCTGAAAGCCAAAGTGCCGCTGGTAAAAAAATTTTTTTTTTTTAAATACGTGATTATGATGTTACCTTCGCCTTCCACATTCTGGAGTACCAAGTCTATTATCCCAGTATAACTTTTAATTGGTCACTCCTACTGACATTCCTGATACACGTTGTATGCATCGAATTCCTTTACACATTCATAACTTAATTTAGTTCAGTCTTCTGGCCTGATCCTGATACAATTCTATTAGAATAAGCTGCAATAAAACAATTATTTATTCATAAATTTACATACCCTCTTAGGATAGGTGCAAAGTACAGAACAGACTCAGTTTGGTGATGGAAGAGCTGCACGGCAAAGAGATGGCAAAGTTATAGCTTTGGCGAGCGTCCCATACCTGCAGTCTATCTGTCTTCTGCTGTGTGTGTGTAAATTTGAAAATTCCGCTGTTGGCCTTTTTATAGTGAGAGAGCTGGCGTATTGGGGAGCAATACGGTGTCAAAGTTTGCAGACTGTGTACTTTTTGCAGACTCAAGCGAGTTTGTGTTAGCTGGGTCCAGAAATCTTCTTCATACTTCTCAACCCTGTTATCCACGACTTTTATCTATATCTCCTTTTACTTTCCATAACTTCTGCTTTCCTTTTAAATAACGTTTTCCATAATTGGTTCCGACTTCGATTTATCCCAAATTTTTAAAGACGATCGACACAGCAGTTTTCATCGTGCTGGCACCTTTACCTTCAATTATCTCCAAAAGTATTAAATACAGCAACTATTCCTTTAGAAGGAATATAGCTGGTCTTATCCCTCAAAAAACGAAATCACTGTCATTAATTTCTGTCGCTTCATTCACTTGAACGAGACACGAATCCATTTTATTCGAACACACTTTCCTTTTCTCTTTGCAGATCGCCGTTACAAAAACCGGTTCGTCTATAAGCGAGCTTCGCTGCTTCTGTTTGGTTGCCAATATTTCCCTTCTTTCTATCATAAAAAGGCATTGTGTTTACATCACGCTACAGGTAGTCTCAAAGTAGATACTGCCGTAAGGGAGTGAAGTGATAGAGACTTCACTATACTAGGTCTAGAATCGAGAGGTGGCGTGACCAGTTCCCTTCCTCGCTGTCTTTTCCTTCTTTAACTCAAGAGCAAAGTCAGGTACTCATTTACAACTGGGTAGACTGGAGCGTGGTCATACCGTGAATCTAGCCCGACACCTTTGCCGTGAGAGACCAACGTTGTAACCACTCTGTCAATCGGTCGCTCACTAGTTAACAGATGTACCTTAAATTTAGACTGGTACAAAGTTCCAATATATATCAGCTGCCCTGTCAGAATGTTTGTTGATGTTTATTATTGCTTACTTTTAGCTAGTTTTTGTTCAAATTATTTTTTTTCAATATGTTGTATATCGTGTGACACTTTCATCGAATATATTAATAAATGAATAGTGTGTGTGTGTGTATATATATATATATATATACATACATACATACATACATACATACATACATACATACATACATACATACATACATACATACATACATACATACATACATACATACATACATACATACATACATACATACATACATACATACATACATACATACATACATACATACATACATACACAGATACATACATACATACATACATACATACATACATACATACATACATACATACATACATACATACATACATACATACATACATACATACATACATACATACATACATACATACATACATACATACATACATACATACATACATACATACACACATACACACATACACACACACACACACACACACACACACACACACACACACACACACACACACACACACACACACACACACACATACACACATACATATACATATATATATATAGATATATATATATATATATATATATATATATATATATATATATATATATATATATATACAGTACTTTGCAAAAAAAATGGCAGTCATATTGCTCAGCTAAATAAGCTGAAATCTAATTAAATATGCATGTTCTGCCCCAAATTTGCACTCCACTGAAGTGAGCAAACACTACCAAAAGTAAAAAAAAAATTAGCGTAGAGTAACGTCCCTTGATAATAGAGCAGACGTCAATTTCTAATGCTAGTGTCAGAAAATGGATACAATGTCAATGTGTATGTTAATTTCACAGCTTTGGAATGAAGGAAATCAAACATGTTCCAACATTTCTAAAACCTTGAACATTCCTGAGCGGACTCTCTACAGAGTTGTGAGTAAATTAAAAGCAGGTAATGGAATCGAGCGAAAAGAACGTAGTGGGAGGCCAAGAATTTTGGACACAAAGGACCATCGGCGTCTCGCCCAAATCGTTCGGGCTGGGCCAATGAAGAGTGTAGAAAACATAAGACAGCGCATGATCGAGTTGGGAAGCCCAGAGTTATCTAATGCTACTGTCAACCGGGAGCTACACAGGATGAATTACACAAAAAAGCGGGTAATTTTGTGACCATTGCTCACAGAGACTCACAAACAGATGCGCTTGAACTGGTGCCACGAACACCAAAATTTGTCATGGGACAATGTGATTTTTTTCAGATGAATGTTCTGTTTGGTCTTATCCTACTCAAATAAATATTTGGACGAAAGGCTCGTTAACGCCTGTGTACCAGCGACCGAAACATACCTAGAAATTCCATCTTTGGGGAGGGGTGTCAGCAAGAGGTGCCACCCCACTGTGCGTTTTCACAGGAATTCTTACGAAAGAAAGGTACATCGACATACTAGAGGGACACCTTCTGCCATTTATGCAGGTCATGTACCCCGATGGGTGCACATTTCAACATGACAATGACCCAAATCATACAGCTCATACCACCAAAGCATGGCTGCAAGAGAAGAATGTGATAGTGCTGAAGTGGCCCAGCACCAGTCCCGATCTAAACCCAATTGAAAACGTTTGGGCACTACTCAAGAATCATTTAAAAAAGAGTGGACTCAGAGACGTTGAACAATTGAAGAAGGTAGCTGAAAAATACTGGGACAGTCTGACTCACAATTACCTACAAACATTTGTGGGAAGTATGCCTCGCCGCATCCAGGCTTGCCTTGCTGGAGAAGGCAACATTATATTGTACTGAAACCACTGTTAATAGATAGGGGAGATACCAATCTTCCTCTGGACATACAGTTTTTATTATTATTTGCTTCTATGAGTGTGCTGCGTTGCGAAAAGATGACTGCCATTTTTTTTTTGCAAAGTACTGTATATAGATATATATTATATATATATATATATATATATATATATATATATATATATATCAGTTCCTTTTAACTTCCACTCGCACCAAGCTCCATATATTCTGATGCTGACGACGTGTCATAGCAGTTCCCTTGGGTGCATTCTAACATAATGATAATTTTTCTATTTTCCTTTCCCTCTATGTTGTTGATACTGTACATCTTTTTACTGTTTGCTTCAGCTTCTGTACAACTTTTTAAAAAATCAATAAGTTCTTTATAGTCTCATTTGAAGTGTGTGTGAATTATATCCTCTCTCACTTAAAGATAAATTGTTAAAGTAGTTCTATAGCTGATAGTTTCACGAGCTAGTCTACCGAGCTGTAAATGGGTACCTGCCTCTGCTCTTTAGAGTTAGGGAAGAAGAGAACGGGTTACTCTAATCATTAAAAAAACTGGACCTAGTACGGAGAAGTTTCTAACAGTTCACTGCCCTACGACATTTTCTGCTTTGGGACGGCCATGACCTTTACTTTTTTACTGCTTTGGGACGACCATGACCTTTACTTTTTTACTGCTTTGGGACGACCATGACCTTTACTTTTTTACTGCTTTGGGACGACCATGACCTTTACTTTTTTACTGCTTTGGGACGACCATGACCTTTACTTTTTTACTGCTTTGGGACGACCATTACCTTTACTTTTTTACTGCTTTGGGACGACCATGACCTTTACTTTTTTAAAGTCCCATATCAGATACTGCCGTAGGGGCGTGAGGTGTTAGAGGCTTCAGTATACTAGGTCCAGCTTTTTTATGAGGTGGGGGTGATCAGTTCCCTTCCTCGCTGCCTTTGCCTTCCCATAACTCAAGACCAGTGCATATACCCATTTACAGCTGGGTAAACTGAAGCGTGTGGCTACCATGTTTCAATCCCGGAACCAAGTAACTACGTCGAGCGTCAAAAGCTCAAAAAACTGTCATTCAGGCGCTCTATCTCACATGTAGGACATTTTCCCCTCTATTTGCCCCGGATTTGACCTATTTACAGAAGAAGAAAAAAAACTTCAGCTTGAAAACTGGCTAAACTTCTCGCCCCGTTTGTGGCCCGTTACGACAAAAGGATTCCATCTTTGCTACAGTTATTCATAAATATTCTGAGATCTATGATAACTCTGCCACCCCCAGTCTATCTCATTGTGTCGAGGGTGGAATTTAGAAGTTATTAATGTAACTATATTTCAACACGGGCAAACGTAAAGCCGCGCTGGTGTAATGGTTACCACATTGCGCTGACGATCAGGTGTTCAAGGTTCAAGCCCGGGCGTGAGCATTTGAAGCAGGGTCAACGACCGGGATTTTGAGTGAATAACCTGAACGGCCCCTAAGATAAATCCTCTGTGGATGGGAAGGAGCGAAGCTCCTGACCGGGTTGGAAGGAAAGTACACAGGCTCCCCAGCCTCGCAATGAAATGTCATTGGGCCGAAGTGCTGAAGCCCAAGTGCCGCTGGTTAAGAAAAAAAACGGGCAAACCTCCGTTCAATCTCAGCCGGTGATGGCGCGCTCCGTTGAACCTAGACACAGGTTCCGTCTGTTATGTTAGGGCGCATGTTTAAATATAAAAGAACATGTGGTCTAATTATTCTTATGATTTATTTGTGACCTAACATAAAGTGTAAATACAAGGAGTAAGTGCATCAGCAGACATTGCCGAGGGAGTGAAGTGTTAGAGACTGCATGGTTTTACCTCCAGATTTATGAAGTGGGGTGATCCGTTTCCTTCCTCTAGTTGCCTTCCCCAACTCAAGAGCAGAGTCAGGTACCCATTTATAGCTGGATAGACTGTAGCGTGACGATACCGTGAATCGAACCCGGAACCTTTGACGTGAGAGACCACCGCTCTAACCACTCTGCCTGTCGGATGCTAGGGAAACAAAAGTTTTTAAAGAAGACAATGTCTAGGCGGCAGTTTCATGGTCACAGATCCTGAGCCTACACCAGAAGGCAAGAAGCATGAAATAGTAGGTGCACGTTAATCAACAAACACGTGAATCCAACTGATACTTTGATTAAAGGTAAAGTAGTTAGTTCCATGTCGGCGTCTGTGGCCTAATGGATATGAACGCAGTTTCATAATCCAGATATACCAGGTGTAGTGGTTTTGATGGTATTGTATGATGGTGATATTACTAAGTGTAATGTATGAGGTCAGCTGTGAAGGCTCCTGAGATAAAATGTAGTTGTGAATTTTCAGAAGGCCTTTCTTGCTACCACTACGACCTCACACCTATCTTTTTTCCTAATGAATGTGGCTACGTTATAATCTAGGGTACTGAATGTAATGTGTTGTATTGACATATACAAACACGCACACACAGATATTAAATAATATATTATCAATAAAATTTAGAACACAATGAACTAAATCCAGCTGGTGAAATTTTAGAAAGTAAATCTTTTTTTAAATTTATTTGTTCTGAACCAAGGTTTTATTTGGCCAGAACATATGAAAAGATTTTGAAATTTATGAGTGAATGGCATGAATAAATGACATGATAAATAAAATGTGTGTACGTATACAAATTTTAAGATTAGTTAGTATTTCTACAGTTTATAATTTTATTTTCCCTGGGAGAACGATGAATAGATGTGCTGTTGGGGTGGCTTCATCCCTCCCTGTCTAAGTTTACCAAACATTGTCCATTAATGATGGAAGTAAATGGGATGTTTTAGTAGGAATTCACTTTGGGTGTTATGTCTATGAAGTTGGTGTAAATCCAGCAGACCAGCCTGCTTACGTAACTTTGAAGGTGTAGCGCTGGTGCTGGAATCTGGTGGCCCCACCTCTCCGTGCTTGGGGGCAATATATCAGGTGGCCCCACCTCTCCGGGCTTGGGGGGCAATACAAGGCTGTTCTGCCGAGATGCGACACTGCACGGGTCCTCACTGTCAATTATCTACCCCAGCATTTGACACCACCTTTTGGTGTCAACATAAAAACTCACAGCTCTGAAATAAAGTATTGGTTTGGGTTCAGAACCTTACCCTGAACTAGGGCGGGGGGGTCTAGAGCAAATCCTTACTTGTTTGTAAGGCTAGATTTCGATATGGCAGTATCAAATCACTCGAAACCTTAAACAATATTCAAAATATGCAAAGAAATAATTTCAATCTTACCAGATTATGAATAAAGAACACAGAAATGCTAGCAAAACTCAGCTGAGCTGCTGGCTATAGTATGGCGTCCCTGAACTTATTTCAATTTATTTCATTTGGAAATCACCACACTTGAAATTTACTGTGTCTATCACTGGACAACTATTGAGGAATGGCCCCAAATGCGCGTCTGAGCGCCGATAATATGATTGTCTGTGGCCAATCAATGCCTTGGTTTTTTTTAAATTCAAATTTCCTACACTAAAGTCATTTCAGTCATGCTTCAGTCAAGTATGGATTTTTATCTGTTAGTCCGTCCGTCTCTACTTGCGTTTTCACAAAAACGTACTTGTTTTTTTTGAACCAACCTATTCGTCCCCTCTACACTTTTGCCTGAAAAGTTATTTTTAGCCACAGCTCCCACCAATGTCCCTTCTCTTTCATTCTAACTAGATTTGAACACTTGCGTCTCAAGGTCGCGATTTTTTGTGCAAATAGTGATATGTTAGATTCAATGCAGTCTTTCGCTGATGTGAACAACACTGTCTTTTGTCATTATCTTCATTATTAGCTATCCGTCTGTATAAATAAAAGCATATTATTTCACTGCTCAGAATGGGCCATCCGGCCAGCTAATTTTTATATTCCTAACATTAATATTAAGAAAAAGTTACTTTTTAAATTTTGTAATATTTCAAGCATCTGCGTTTGCCGCTGAATTCAAATAAAAGGCTTGGTATCGCAAAAGCGTCCAATAAATGACTGTGGCGTATCATATCCAAGGTCCCTTCTGTCGAGTTCCTTACTTTATGTCAACTTGGGAAACGTGACTTTTTTCCCCGTTCCCCCCCCCCCCCCCCCCCCCCCCCCCCCCCCCCCCCCCCCCCCCCCCCCCCCCCCCCCCCCCCCCCTCCCCGCCCCCCCCCCCCCCCCCCCCCCCCCCCCCCCCCCCCCCCCCCCCCCCCCCCACCCCAATTGCGTCTCCTTAGCCTTGCTAGTCTCACGCAATTTTTTCAGTCATATTTTTTTTTTCCTTTTGATCCGCCGTTCTCATCCCGTTCAAATGGTAACCGTTTTGATTTCCCGTCTAGCAAGTCAATTTTTATGGAGGGTGATGACCCGCGGTCAGGGCGATCATGTACTATCAGCAGCCTACGCATTATGTTTTTATCCTTACATTTTATCCTTTGGAGATATTTTTACGTTGTATCACTTGTTAATTTTATGACACCAGGTTCGAAACCTGCTGCAGGTGGTTTGGTAGCAGATCGCTTTGTGTGGATTTTTAACAATGGTATAAGCGCCGTACCGTTCAGAAAGCAATGGCAAACTACTGAATGAAAAAAATTGCCTAGAAAAATCACAAACAGCCAATAAAAGCTGGAGCTGATTGCCACGTCCTGTAAAGGATAAGCAACTAACTATGTTAGTTCCATAACAGATACTGCTGTAGGGGAGCGAAGTGTAAGAGACATCACAATACTATATCCAGTTTTTTTTTACGGGGGGACCAGTTCCCTTCCACGCTGCTTTTTCCTTCCTCAACTCAAGGGCATCATCAGATACTCATTTACACCTGGATAGACTGGAGCGTGACGACAGCGTGTTTCGAAACCCGAAACCTTTTCCAAGAGAAACCAGCGCTCGAACTACTCTCCCAATCGAACGCTGTTGATTAAAGGACGAACTAAAATTCCAAAGAAATAAACATTTAAAATAAAAAAGAACATTGCTACAGAATGCTGGACAATCCAGACACTTTCAGATCCGCTGTCATTTCTAGTGGAACTTTCTTGTGCGACCTTTTGGCTGTTTGGGGTCGTGTGTTCCCATCTGGAGATCTTCCTCCTTATCATGTACTTTTCTTTTTCGGATTCACTAATGCAGACGGCTCTCTTAAGGTAGCATACGTCCATAGCACATGCACTTGCAGCAGTGGTTTATGTAGCAATTCGTTGTTTAAGGTGAGTTTGCTAATCTCAGGCCCAACCTCATATTAGTCGCTGCTTACGACATGCCTGAGGGAGCAGTGGCCGTATTCTCGCTTTGCATCCTCGGATATCCTCAGGATCTAAGTGGGGCAAACCTTGAGATGCTCTTGAAATATATAGCCGGGTAACCAGGAGTATGACACTACTAGACACAGCTAGTGGTCCAGTCCGCTCGCCTTGACCTTCTTCGTGGTTCGCTCTCAAATAACCACATCTATTTCTCTTATAAAGCTGGCAGTCCGTCCCAGGTCTCTCTCATCACCATACAGTTTCTCCCTCAACTGGGTTGGAGAAAATGTAGCATAATTTTGTTCGCTCTCTTTTCCTCTCCGGCAATATTGATCTACCTTTATTGTGCGTACTAATTATGTGCTCCACTCGATTGTTGGCACGTTCTATTTTCCTACCTCCGACAGTATTTTGTATTTTCGTGTCAATGCTTACATTTCTTCCATTCATACGTGTCATGTTTGCCTGCCCATCCTCGCGGAGATGAGTTACAGGTAAACCCAGATTGGCGACCGGTCATTTTCGAGTAATGACGCCCGGTGTTTGTTTGCATAGGGAGTGCCGGTCAATTATCAATCTGGTTGCATGTTACAGATACACTTGAGACGTCGAAAATGCGGCAATAAACTTCCACACAGGCTTGTTATAAGCAAGATACATGTAAGAAGGTGTAGTGGTAATCGTTACCAAGAATTGACGGACATACCAATTCTATATACGGAGAGTGACCGTTTGAATTTTACAAACGCACGAGTCATGCAGAAAATCCGTGAGGAAAGTTACATAACATGCACTTTCGAATGATATTCGCTTAGCAGTTTAGAGGCTAATATACATTCATGTTGATTGGAAGTTTTGTCGGAAACACCAGGTGTGAGCGTAGTCACGGTTTTGCCTATCCTGCTTTGCAGTAGTAGTCCAACAGTGGCCAAAACTCAAGAGTATCTAATATGGGCTTCAAAGGTGTCTACCTTCGCACAAGATTACTCTTGGCAGATTTGTAAATAAAAGGATAATGACGCTCCTATCTCAATGGAGTATTCACAAGATATTCAGATAAGCGAAAATAATGCTGCATTGGCTGAGCACGTTAATTCTAGAATCTGCCGATAACTTTTGTGAAGAATTAAGCAATGATTAATCTTAGCTCGTTCAAGCCCTCACCTCTGATTTACTCAGTGGAATTCTGATTATTCTGGTATAGCTCTGTTTATAGTGTGTGTGGTAAATTGACTGAGACAAACATGCAGTACATTTCAAAGGATTAAATCGAAGTTAAATTAGTAAAATTACAAATAACAAAATTAAATAATCACTTAAGATTTATCAGTTTGAAAATAATTGAATAGTATAACAGAAATTATTCATCATTGATTGATGATAGAATTCGTATGAAGAAAGTTAAATTTGTAAAATTATAAATAACAAAATTAAATAATTACTTGAGTTTAACAGTTTGAAAATTATTGAACAGTTTAAAAGAAAGGGTTCATAACTGATTGATAGTAGGTTCTATGAAAAAAAAGTTCACTTTGGCAGCTGATATATTGCACTTAGCTGCCAGTGGTAGTTTCTGCTCCCGCTGGGTTGGTTCTTGATGGACTGATCACTGATAACGCTCGTCGCTGGTCAAGGATGTAGGGTGCAGCTCGTTCCCAGGAGTGTCGAGGAGAGTATACAAGGTCCCTCGTCTTAAAGCTTAGGCCACTGTTACCTTCTTGTTCCAGAGATAGTACCCTTCAACTGGTACCACCACCAACAACTATGGTAAAAGAATAGAAACAAAACACTCTCCTGAGTATTGCGTTTCCCGACACATACTGATGTGTCCCCTATTTCTATTCCACCACCCCTCTACCTCAAAATTTACCCTCGATGAGAATTAACTTTAATCCCTCGAGAGAAAACTTTCTTTACATTTAAATTGAATAGCTTTATAGTTATTTTACATTTGAATGAAAACGTTGATAGTACAGATATAATAAATTTACATTCACATTTTCACTGATTGAAACGTGTTCACAATATAAATTGAATATGTTTTCATTTATGTTTACACTGATTTGAACAGTTTGAAACTTTCATTAATTTTAAAGGGAATAAGTTAACATCGACATTTACACTGGTTTGAAACTGTAGGTATTATAATTAAAATGTACATCATTTCTTTCATCTTTCCCTCCCTGCTCCATATGGAACGTGGGACTACTGATGCGTTGTAGCTCTTTTTAAGAGACTAGCAATAAAGCAGTCACCAGCCCTTGCGGTGGTTGTTCATGAAATCATCATTCTAAGCGCTGAGTTTACCAGCCTCAAATAACTTGGACATCCACTAGCAATTTTCACATATTAATATTCACATGGTAATATATACATATTAGTTCACATGTTAGTAATGAAAATATAGAATGTAAAATGACAACTTATGCCAATCCTAGCTTACAGACTTTTTGCTCAGATGAATGAAGTTCAGGCACTAGCCGATGCCTTTTTACACGTGTACTTGGGGTCGTTAATTTTAACTTTAATTCCCTCTCTGACTCCGTGTGTTCAGTTTCCTCAGATATTCCAGTTTTCCTTATATAAAATGATAGAGATTTCCTGGGCTGTTTTGTAAGTCCTCAGAAACACTCCAATAAAAGGTGTCCGGTCTGATAAGATGGAATCCTGATTCTAACTACTGGCAAGTCTGGTGTCTTCTTGGCAAGCGTGAATCTCACAGTGAATTAAAACTGCGAAAAGGTCAGGTTATATTCCTGTCCTACCCCCACATCTGTTTGTTATGGAGCTAAGTAAAAGCTCCAATCATTTCAAACATGCTGGTTTGGGGGGGGGGGGGGGGGGGGGGGGGGAATTTCAAAAAAAATTTCTGACATGGAAAAATTTTGAACGTGATGTAAAGGTCAAGTCTTCCGTATATGGCATGAAAATATCTGATCCCTGGCAAGCGAACTCACCAACACATCTGTAAACTCGTACGACAATGTGTTTCAGATGTCACAAATTATTACTATCTAAAGTAATCTTGTACGTGAAATTCGTACAGGATGTGATTAGGTCATCCTTGTCTGTCCAAAATGTGTCACCAAGACAAGTAATCTCTGATCTGTCGCGTACCCTGTCCTTATCAGCAAATAGGCTGGCGATTTTTAGTGTTAATCGGTAGCGACCAAGGTTGGGTACGCGAGAATCACCAACAAGCCAATCCTTAATATTATCTCTGCCGCTCCTTGCAAAGCTTTAGGGAAGGGATGGTTAACAAACAAACGTGATGACTTATCTCTGACAGGAGTGAAAGAATGTAGATACAAAATATCTCCCACAGTGCAGTGAAAGAAAGAGGGTACGACTCGGAAAAAATCGCAATAAAATCAGTACAAAAATGTAACTGATTACTGCCGTAGTGAAAGAAGATCGGAAAGAGGTCGCCCCAAAATCCATCCTGTGACAAGCGTGGGCAGGAATACTGCAATATAACGTAGAACATTTTAGATATAAACACTGCATTCTAGAATCGTCAAAGAAGACAGGAAAGATTAGAAGGAAGGATTCTGACCTTATAGGACCGGACGTATTGGAGCACTTTTTAAACACTACAAGAAGGAAACTACAATTTAATACGGAAACCGGACTCCCACAGGACATACTCACAAAGTCACAGAGGGATTCTATAATAGAAATAATACCTCAGACGTGTGTTCGAGGCATCTGGATCACGTTGCCGAGACTATTCAACTGAGTAAGAAGTCTATGATTCAATATTGGGGTAAGTTGTAACATATTTTTATACTTTGAATTTGACATGTTTGAACTTGCTGATGGTTACACATGTCCTTGAGAGGCTAGCAATCTCAGCACGTGAATATGATATATTCATGAACCACCACAGCAAAGCGTTGGTGGTTGCTTCATGCGGGTTCTCACAGGAAACCAAAAGCAGCGGTAACCCCAGACTCCAAGTGGAGCAGGGAGTGGAAGATGATACCATCATATTTATATATTTACTACCATTTGTAATAAATGTATGTATATTTAAACATGTCGAACCAGGCACAAGCCACTTGCCACTGTCCAGTCGAAATTTTCCCAGTAAAGTAACTAAAAGAATCGTGATTTTCATCATATCCCCTATGATATACGCTCCGGGAGAGTAAAAATTCAGAGAAAAGAATCGGTTGACGGACAGCGGGAAAGGCGCCTGATGAATATCTAGAAAACAAAGACTTAGCAGCGGAATTTGTTCTTTTATTCAATCTAAAGTTTGTGGTACGAGTTTACGAGACCATACGAGGTACGATTCTACGATACCAACTGTACTGCTGTTCTGTGGTTCAAAGCTTGCGATCGACACTTGAAACCTACATTCAACGGGTAGTGAAGATACTTGCCTTGACCAAGAGACGAGCTCTCGCCATAGAGACGAATTGACGGAAACAGCAGCATCAACACTCCAGCAGTTTGGAAGCTAAGTGGCATTTTAGCAGGCCAATACAACATAACTTATTGATCTATATTCCACATCTAAGCTTCCTAAAGCCGATATCAGTTTCAATTGCGAAACCTATTTTTTTAGTAATCACTAGTTCATATTTACTTACACTTCTTCCAAAGTAATTGGTTATTAAACTTGTTATATGTTGTTTTTAACAAAGTCATAGTTGATTTAGTTATTACAGAGAGAAGTGCACACGGATGAATCAGCATCTTTAATATTTCTATATTTATATCTATAGAGCCAAATAATAAGGAGAATGGTATTGTTAATTCAGTTGGGGGCTTGTACGAGCTAAATTAAATTATATAATACCTCTTCACAAAAGGCGGCGGGCAGATAAAAGTTAACCAACGGGCTGATCACCCGTTTGCCAGTCACTTCGATTACGGAAACAACAGCAAATGGATTGATTTGCCATTGCCCTAAAGACGCCAATAGGCGTGATGGGAAACAATGGCAAAGAAAACTTATCTGCTGTTGCCCTAAGACGCCACTAGGCGTAATGGCCACTGACTGCTTTGACGGTCGGTGGCTAAGGACGGAAGAAGAAGAAGATAAAAGTTAACATTGCTATGAAACATTCAGCATTATTATTGACTTCTGAAATATCTTGTGAGTACTCCCTCATGGTAGAAGCATCATCATCCTTCTCTCTGTATCTCTGTCAAGAGTAATCTTGTGCAAAGGTAGATACCTTTGAAGACCCACATTAGATACTCTAGGTTTTGGCCATTGTTGGACCATCACTGCAGAGCGAAGGGGAGGCAACCCGTGAAAACAGTCACACTGCTACCACCATGGACACTCATATGTGTCGTAGATTTTTGATAGGGGAATTAAGACTTGGGTTGGTCCCTTCTGAATAGATTTGAATAAGTGGTAGTCACAGTGAGAAGTAGTAATAACAATAGGTTTCCACGAGTGAGATGGTAGAATGTGATTAAGAGGCTGTCTCTGAGATCGAGAAATCTTCTCTCTCTCACCTATCTTCTACGACAGCTTTCGAGGAGTCAGACAGTCTAAACACACACACACACACACACACACACATATATATATATATATATATATATATATATATATATATATATATATATATATAACCACTCACGTGCACGCACATACAAGACGACAGTTATACGTACAGACGTAGGAAAACTATAACAAATGATTATATAAATATTCTCGAACGAGCTGACCAACACGCTGATTAATTTCAAGAGAAATTTTAATTATCATCTAAAAATTTTTCACAACACATAGAAATTACATCAAAGCATATACACATAGTCATAAAAAAATCAAGGAATTGCTACAAGAAATGATAGACCCACAGTTAGATCTTAACCCTCGAGGTATGCCCACAGTCCTGTTGGAAGAAAGTGATAGCCCCAAGGAAACAAGGATACATAGGATTAGGCCTAATATTTCCCCTTCTTACGGTATGGACAGACTTGATATCTCTGCTCTATTTTAAGGGAAATAAGATTAGCAATACTTGCATACAGAAAGTTAAGATAGCAAAATGGGTGCCCAATTACAGCAATAAAAAAATCACTCCGTCCTGCATTCACTTTATTCATTCAGCCGAGCACACGTGCACATGTTCATACTCACAGCTTAGATAGCCACTTCTGGTAATACAATTTTTAGGACATTCACCTACAGACTCGTCAAGGGCAGTCTTTGACCAAGAAATCTCCAGTTCCAAAAAGACAGGATGAATTCTCTGCTTCCGGGAACGACCCCTTGGGTGTTCTTATTTTTCGGATGTCTGCTTAGGTCACATTAAAATTGTCCAGGCACGAAACATTAACAACGAGCACAGTGTCAATAGCTTAGGTTTCTAGAACTGAGGAATGTCAGATCGGTGTCTACTTTCAGGAAAGGACTATATTTGGTCACCACACCACTAGTCGAAACTCCGTCGGAATGTTACTGACGTGAATATGTTACTTGCCACAACGGCGAAATTTGTACATAGAGTTTGTGCAGAAAATCTGATCTGGCTCAAAGGCCCAGTATAAACAGTTAGTCTTTAATAAAACCCGTTAGTGAGAGTTATACTCTGTCTATTTGTGAAGACACACGCACTGTCAGACAGGTGTTAACTTGTAAACCCACGTGGTTAAAAGATAAAAACTGTTTATGTTTCTCACAGGTATGTCTCTGTACTAAACGCCGGCAAAATTTGGGTTAACCCCAGTTTTCACTGCATAGGGAAGAAAAACCACAAATAAAATACTTATACATGCTACGTACTCGGATTATAACTTACATTTTTAAACTGCAAGCGTACCGCTTGACTTATCATTTAAACTTTCCTGTGAAATACGTTATATACATAAAATCAGTCATCATGAATTAGGAATACCTACGTGTTCCGTCACCACTCATGAAGCATCTAGCATTAATAAAGTTAGTTTAGAAAGTTTATTCTCGTCTGATTATTTTAGCAGTAAAATTAATAGCCGACTGATTTTAAGCTAGAAATATAATTTCTGTTTTCCACTGTAACTCGTCACTATAAAATAATACAGACTATATAAATTAAGCGCTCTGCACCAAATCTAACTAGTGAAATAAAATAAGCGATTTAACACTTTAAACACTTCACAAAATATTAGATATTAATATAATATATATAACATTTACCTCAACACAGAACTACTAAGAACTTAAACCACTTCGACCAAACTAAATGCCATCTCTATTAACAGAGATTCTTAGGAATCGAACGAAGGCTTGTTCTAGTCTTGACTGCGAAGTTACTGAGTGAATTAAGTCTCAAACTCTCGTTTAAGATATATGAAACACACACAAATTATGTGCCCTATTTCCAAAACCACGCAATCTCTCGTCTTTCCTAACACTTACGTTTAACACCTAAACGCATGCCGTAACTGCCACCTACTGACCGAGAGGGCGCGTGTCAGTTGCGAATCTCAGACAACTCGTCTCCAGTGCAGAAGCAGTTTTTCACACCTCACCGAGAAACTCATCCTGAGAACCATAACTGACACTTTGCTTTGTCGCACCTTACGCCAAAACTGGCCGTGGAGCGTGAGTGTCATATCACCTGACACTGAGAATCTACCTTGGAAACTACATGTCAGATGCAAACTACCAGACAAATGTCTCCTCATCATGTCTGACGGAGTGAATTCTCACACTTCAGGCCCAGAAACTTAGCCGAAGAAACACTGTCCCAGGGGAAACTGTAGACAGCTGTCTGCTCCCCTGTCTGACGGAATGCATTCTAACACTCTGCGTCTCGTGTAGGGGCTGACACGTTACGTCATACCTGCGTTCTCAGTTTTGAGAAAAGAAACAGGTAAATGTTAGAATGGGAAAATAGTAATGTATATAGTCGCAAACGAACGAATGCGAAAAACACAAAAAGGATAAAAGAGTGATAATAAATAGAGAATACGGGTGAAAGAAAAAGAAGAAGATATAGGCAATTTAATGATCATAAAACCTCTGTGACAATATGTCTAATTTTCATCTCTATCTTTGTTTATTTTATTTATTTATTTGTTTTTTTTAATGTTCCTCTTGCCTCAGTTAGTCGTTGTGTTTTCTTTGTCTAGCCATTTTAAGCGTAATATTCTCCTCAGACATTCTGTAATAAAGTCTGAGTCATATCTCGGCATCATTCAAAATTTATCACCGCATAAACCCCGTGAATATAACTGACCAATGAAACGCCAGCTTGGTACAAGTAGGGTTAGAAGATACGCTAGGCTATTCGAGACAACGAAAGTGTAGATGTTGATGATATTTCGGAAGGCAGTGTGCAAATAATCATGGAGTACCTAGTTAAAGAAGGACCTAATTCGATAATAGGGATCATTAGCCTTAGGTAGACAGCAATAGATTCACTGGATGTGTTGTAGAGCCGAAGTTATTATGAATAGAACACAGTGGAGCATGAACCATGTTGTGTTTTTCCCTGTTTCGGCTGCTCCAGTGAATAGACAGCTAAACTATAGGATAAAGTAGATAGGCATAGTGATATAGCTCATTCATATGGGTAAAATAAGCCTAAGATGGAGGAAATCGGTGCAGAAATAAGGATTCCATAATTATTTTAGATTTGTTATCTAAGCACACCTTGCCCTGCCTACCAGATTTTGGATGCATGCAAACGTACTTTGGTCTAGTTGTCATCTTGTACATTCGCAAGTCCACTATATAAGGGGAGAGAACGAATGACACAGAGACTCGCCGCCTAATTCAAAATACAGACACAGAGCACAACATTTGTATCACCTCCGTTGCCATCTGCAGAAGTGTGAGCAGACTGTGTAACCATTGAAAGCCTGTCTGTGACTCAGGGTAAGCGAGAATCATTGTGCTATTTCTGGAGGAAAACCCGAAGTGTGTAGGTTTAGTTTAATTGTGTAATAATCAGTAGAACGAATGGATTGAGCTAGTTGGTTGTGGAAAGCGTTTTAAAGATATTATGCTTGCTGGAAAAGACTATCCAAACTGGAAGAAGGAATGACTATGATAGATTGATTTTCTGTATTATTTGATATATTACACAATGATTACCATAAGACCTATATGATTTTATAGTAGCAAATCATGGACAGAACTGTAACAAGTGAATTACTGAACTTTTTGTGTTAGAACTTGAACAAATTGTGTTATTCATGACTTACTATGTCTCTTGTGATAAACCACAGCTTGTCTGAACTGTCTCATTATACCTCTGACTGGCTAAGGAGACAATGAGCGATACTACGTAGATTGTATATTATGTTTCAGGTTATATCCTGCCCTGAGTTTCATACACAATCTCTAGTGACCAAGTCAGCAAATAGATGTTCAAGTTTGTCAGAGCTTTTGCCAGAATTAACTGTGTCATCTTGACGAGTGGAGGACCCGCAGTGGTGGGGTTCTATCCAATCATACTGCTGTATGAGGCCAATGAAGGACTTTGTTTCAGATAAGTATCTCAGTGTTGGGCTCATTCAACTTTCAAATACCATAAACCCACCTACGAATAAACTATGTGATGATGAAAACACTGTGGTGTATATAGAAGACATTTGACAGTCATATGAGTCATAAAGTAACATTTATATTCATCTATAAAAGAAAGCACAAAATTAGAGACATATTCCATCAAGAAGCAAGAAAACATTGAATATGAGCTACATTAGTTTAAGACATTAACTGTAAATGTGTTTTATATATATATGAAAGTGACCCATAATTTATTTTGCAATCAATTGAATTTTATTTGAAAATTAACAAAGAACAAAGAAGAAAAGATCTTGTATATAAATAAATTATAAATTGTACCCAGAGTCTTCAGTGAATTATTTAAATTTGGTTTAAAGTTCTTGTTGTGTAGTTAATTACCCCTAGCAGAGTCATTGTCTAAGGTTAGTCTGGAGAGGAGCCCATAGGAATCTAGATAGTACATTACCATCTCATCTAGGAACCTATACAGCTTGACTATACCTTTGATGTCGATACACCATTACTCTTTTCAGAGAATGGGGTATTTCTTGTAAGACCAGTCTCTTATCTGGCACTATCCTGGTATCATCTGATACATCTATTTGTCCAGGATAATATTACTATCATTATATCTTTCCTCTCGCTACACATTCACTGAGAAAAATTTCGAGCTTCTACATTCTGCTTCATTCAAAAGCTCCCCAAGGAGCATAGAACTTGTGTAAACACATACCAAGTCCTCCTGTCACGTGCCATCAGCTCAAGCTCTTTCCTCGTTTTCCTCATCATTTTCACTGCTGTCCCCAGTTCTCTTCTCCGTGTGTTTCTTGGATTACCTCTGCCTCTCTTTCCCCGGGGTTCCAGAACATGGACTGCCTTGTAAGGCTATCCACAAGTTTCCTCAGTGTGTGTCCTATCTACCTTTACCTTCTTCTTCTAATCTGTTATCATCACATTTTGCTTAATGTTGTAATATTGTGTCTCTACATTCACGTGCAACAATAACACACCATCAAAGGTGACGTATGTTATGATTTCTTCGGACTAATCGTCGGCGCGTTTTGGATGAAGTCAACGATTTCTCTGGGAGGAAGTCGACATCAGTGATTTAATTAAAAACCCTTTTGATATTTTTGAGAGGATGTTAGTGCGTTTGGGTCCGTAGGCCACAATCAATGTCTCGATGGATTCCCCATAGGCCAAAACTCAAAATACTGTAGTTACAATAGTTGTTTGATAATAGTTTTAATGTCGGTTCTAGATCTAGGTTATGCCAATGTTGAAAGAAAATTTAAATGCATTTTCCCCCACATTTACGCCTATGAGACGACATAAGGTATTCACGACACATGGATTATAAGGAGGAGCGGTAGGAGGGAAGTTTAGGACAAGGAGAACACCTCGATTAGAAAGAGTTAATTTATATTACATGTTCGATTTACACAAATTTTTTGAACATCTTCCTAGCGACGGCTGCCACAGATATTCGCTCTGCTCTCCAATCTTTCACACCACACTGTGTCAGTATTTAGATATTTGAAAACATTTATGTGTAATACTTTCTCTGAGTACACATTATGTAAATAAGATTCCTAAACTGATAATGAAGACTGCATAATCATTAAACTTGTTTCCTGTGGTGTAGGTTGAACAAGTAGCGTTTAATTTGGATTTGAGATACAAGTTAAACTAAAAATACTGGATTTAACAAGTCATGTAGGTTGGAATCCAAACACCGCGACAGTTAATGATGGTAAAGTAAGGTGGACCACACACGATTGAGTGAAAATAGAATCTACTTCTTCCGTTATCTTCATAAAAACATATCTAGGTCTATCATAAAGTTAACGGTCTGTCTCAGGATTCTCTCGTCGATGTTATATTCATAGGAATTTCGCATCCTCTTGGCGAGATCCTCCGATCAACCCAGACACATGGTCAATCGGTTATGTTAAGGCGTATGTCCATATATAAAAGATCTTATAGTCTCGTTGGTATGTAGTTTCTCCCTCAAATGGGTTGGTCAAGGCATGCTGTTCATCTTTTCTTATAGCTTTAGCAGACGTGCTTTGTTTGTCTTCCCCGTTTTGAAACATGTCTATGTCCCGTATTTTCAGTTTGTTGAACAGATGGTATTTGAGTTTGCTGTGGCCGGTTCTCGGTTTGAAAATTACTGTGACGGCGTCTCACCTGCTCCGCAGTAGTGGTCCAACAGTGCCCAAACTTAGATTATAAAAATGAGGGTCTTCAAATGTATCAATGTATCAACTTTCGCTCACGATTACTCTTGGCAGAGATAAAAATAGAAGAATAATGCTTCTATTTAATGGAGCCTCACAGGATTTTAAAGAAAACGAAGCACAACAACTGAGATCATCTAAGCCAGTGGTTCCCAAAGTGGGCGGCACCGCCCCCCCTGGGTGCTTTGGAAGGGTCCAAGGGGGCGATACGAAAAAAATGGGCCAGAGGGGGGCGTTCAGTAGTAAACAGTGGGCGTTTAGTAGTAAGGGGGGGGGGGGGGGGGGGGGGGGGGGGGAGGGAGGAGGGGGGGGGGGGGGGGGGGGGGGGGGAGGGGGGGGCGTCTGGGGGGCGGAGGGGGGGGGGGGGGGGGGGGGGTTTCAGGATTTGACAAGCTAAATTCAGTACGTGCGGGGGAGAAAGGAATTGTGGATTTGAGAGACAGCATCAGTGAAGCGGGGAAGATGTGGATGGTTGTATTACTAGGATCATTAATTAAGCAGGGCATAGTTTCGTCTATGCGTGTCGTTCTGAGCTCAGGTAACCATCGCTGACCATAAAAGGTAATCGGGAACTGCTAGGAAAGGGGATTAACCAAACACCTATTGTCCATTCGTTCACTCCTGAAGGAAGATAAATGATCCGTGCCGATGGCATGGACGACATTAGATACCTGCCGGTGATTCATCATCATCATCATCAGTTGCCATCTCCACAACGAAGGTTGGCTGTAATGGATCTCCAACGTCTTCTGTCTCTTGTCTTGGTGGTGCACTCTGATAGACTCTTTCCTGTCCATCTCTTGATGTTATCTTCCCACTTATAGCGCTGTCTTCCCCTTGCACGTTTGCCTTCAACTCTCCCTTCTGTTATGGTCTTCTGCAAGGTGTTATGCCTTTTTATGTGGCCAAAGTATTTTAGCTGCCGAACTTTGACCTCCCTCATTAGTTCTCTTTTCATACCTAGATTTTCTATGACCTCCTTATTTGTTTTCATCTCTTTCCATGAGATACGCCCCATTCTTCTATATATCCACATTTCAAGAGCCTCAATTCTTTCTTCCAAACGCTTATTCATCGTCCGTGTTTCTGCACCATACAGAAGTGCAGAATATATATAACACTTTATGATTCTCAGTTTTAATTTGTGAGTTAACTGTTTGGATGTCAGTATATTTTTCATGTTGTTGAATGTACCTTTGGCCATTCCTATTCTCTTCTTGATTTCTGTTTCACATCTGCCATCTTCTGTTATTATATGACCAAGATATACGTAGCTCTTGACTTATTCCAGGATTTTCCCATTTACGCTTATCTTTAATGTGGGTTTATCGTCTGTTTTGCTAATTATCATAGTTTTTGTTTTCTCAATATTAATGTCGAGTCCATATTCATGACTTATACTGTTCACTTGCTTCACTAGTTCTTGTAACTCCTGTTCGCTTTCAGCTAACAACACGGTATCATCTGCATATCTAAGGTTGTTTATTGACCTTCTTCCACTGATGTTCAGTCCTGGTATTTCCTGTATCTGTTTGAAAATTTTTTCGGTGTATAAATTAAATATGCAGGGGGACAGCACACAACCTTGTCTGACACCTCTTTTTATGTCTATGTATGGTGAATAATTCCTTCCCGATCTTACTGTGGCAGTTTGCTCCCAATAAAGGTTACTGAGTATTCTTATATCTTTTCCATCAATACCTATGTCTTCGAGGCATTCAATTATTTTCTCATGATGGACTCTGTCAAAAGCCTTCTTATAGTCAATGAAGCACATATACATACTTTTTTGGACCTCTGTATATTTTTCTGCTAATATTCTTAGGCAAAATATTGCCTCTCTTGTTCCACTGTTCCGTCTAAAACCAAACTGTTCTTCTTGGATTTCGCTGTCTACTTTACTTTTTATTCTTTCCTGTATGATTTTGAGCAGTATCTTAATTGCATGACTCATCAGGCTGATTGTTCTGAAGTCTGAACATTCTGTTGCATTTGGTTTTTTGGGCAATGTTATGAAAACTGATGTCTTCATGTCGTGTGGTATATATCCTGTATTGTATATATCGTTGCATATTTCTGTGATTGTATCTATACCAAAGCTCTCCAGAGCTTCTATCATTTCAATTTTTATGTTATCCATGCCTGCTGATTTTCCTTTTTGTATCATATGAATGGCATTCTCTACTTCTGATCTGAGAATGTTTGGGCCTTCATTAGAATCTGGTGATGGTTTTTTACCTCTGTTGTCCTCGAATAGTTCTTTTACGTATTCTGCCCATCTGTTTGATATGTTTTTCTCATCAAGTAATATTGCACCATTTTTGTTCTTAATACAGCTTCCTCCTTGTGCAAACCGCGACCGATTTGATAATTTCTTTATTTCATCATGCATATCTCTTGTCATGTGCTTTGTTTCCAAGTCTTCTATTTCCTTGCATTTTGTTTCTATCCACCGTTCTTTTGCTTCTCTACACATAGTACGTATGTCATTGTCTATTGTTTTATATTCTGGAGTGTTTTTTGCTTTCTTTCTTTCTGCCATTTTATTCAAGATGTCATCTGTCATCCAAATTTGATTTTTCTTAGACTCCTTTTTAGGTAAATTTGCATTTGCTGATTGTATGCTTGTTTTTAAGCATTCCCATTTCGCGGTTGCTTTTTCTTGTGTTTTCTCTTCTATACTGCTCCATGCTTTCTGTCAATAACTGTTGATATTTATTTTTGACATCGATTAAATATTTCTGTTTTATATCTGGTTGTTTCAGTGCTGATATTTCTATCTGGGGTTCCTCCTGTCTTCTGTTTCCTGCTCTTTTCAGCTTTATATTTACTTTGATGACGACTGGAGTGTGATCTGAATTTATGTCAGCACCAGGATGTGTCTTTGCACTTGTGACACTGTTCTTAAATCTATGTTTTATCATGATATAGTCGATTTGATTTCGTGTTACATCTCCTGGGCTTTTCCATGTGTATAATTTCCTTGGGTGGTGTTCAAAAAAGGTGTTACATATGACCAGCTGGTTTTCTTCACAGAACTGGATAAGTCTGTCTGTCTCTATCATTTCTTGTCCCTAATCCATACTGTCCTACTATTTTCTTGTATTTTCCTTTTCCTACTTTTGCATTCATATCACCCATTACTATCAACACATCTGTAGATTTGACTGGTTTAAGTGTGTGTTGTAGCTCTTCATAGTATTCTTCTATTTCTTCCTCGCTGTGATCTTTAGTTGGTGCATAAGTGTGTAAGATTGATATGTCGAATGGCTTTGCTCTCATCTTTAGTAACATCATTCTGTCATTGTGTGTCCAGTATCCACATACGTATTTTTCTAACTCCTTCTTTATCAACATTCCTACCCCTCTTTCATGTTTTTCTCCTCCTGAGTGTATAAGCGTGTACTGGTCTCTTGTTATGTAGCCTGTATCCAAAAGTCTTGCCTCTGCAACTCCCAGTATATCGAGTTTCATGTCTGTTGCCTCTAATATAAGATTGTCAAGCTTTCCTTCTCCGTTTAGAGTTCTAACATTCCATGTTCCTATTTTTAGGCTTCTCCTACTAGTTTTTAGGTGGTCTTTCTCAGAATGCTCCATTTCAACAGAATTTAAGGAACACTCGTCATTATGTACTTCCTTACTCATTAGAGGAGTTGCCTCTTCCCTGTTAATTTGTACAGTAGATTCTTCCCCAGGGGACAGAGAGTTCTCTACATATCGGTTCTTATCTTGTTGTTGTGATCCCATTACGTTCTGTAGCAAGTACGTGATAAGGCCCCAATCTCTTCCACGGTGGCTAGCCATTGTCTTTTTCTATGTCCGACATGCCTCTAGTGCGCCACACACTTTGCTGTTTCGCTTTGCGAGCCGTTGATCTTCTCAGATTTCTCCGCCTCACTCACCGTCTCAGTCTTTGTGTACTAGGGATGGACATTCCCTTGAGTAAGATTGCTCCTACTCCACCCATGTAGTTTAGCCAGTCAGCCAAGACTGTTGCCCGGGATGTGGCCACCGCCGTACACAAGCGGTATTCGAGGAGCCATACATGAGCTAGATAAAGAGAGGAGAACCAAATAGGATCCTGACTATCCTTAAAAGGACATGGCTGTCTCTCACCGTGAGGTACTATCCCTCTCTCTTTATCCTACATCCGGTGATTCAGAAAGTACCAACTTTGCTTTGTTGAGGAATTTATTGTCTCGGTATTTGCGGGATGGGGGGGGGGGGGGGGGGGGGGGGGGAGAGAGGGGGGGAGGGGGGGGGGGCTAGTGGTAACTAGATATTCGCAGATTGGTAATAAATAAGAGAAAAGGTTCAAGGGAGAAAGTTTTTAACGGTACTTGGCATTATAAATCAGTCTTTGATCCTCTGAACCGGCTTTCCTACCTTACATTCAGACTTTCATAAATCGACTGTCGCGATGTACGTTTCCCGTCTATTTCAACTTTGCGCTGGCTATGAGCAAAACCAACAAACTTTCTCAGCTTTTCTTGTGAACAGTGGTTTCAAATAAGCGTGTACCGGGTATCAAACAATTTCATCCTGTCGATAAGGTAAGTTTTCTTACTTATATTTTTTTTTTTTTGCACAGAGCTAGCATCAGTTTTACTAACATTAATTATTAATTAAGCAGATAAATTTTGATACAGATTTGTCGTATATTGAATATTTCTGTTCAATCCATTATATTACATCCTTTTAATTTGTTACCGGGATCTCCACACTTTGTAGTTAGGCTACTATCTCTCAATTTTTAAATTATAGTGCGTTATTTTATATTTTGTTCATATTAAATAACTATTATTATGCTTTATGAAATGATTATTGGGTTACTTCAGTGTTGGTGTGGCTGTTGCTAATTGTGTTTTTTTTTTTCTGATTGTTGTATTTTTCTAATTTATTTATAGCTATGGTTAAGAAACTTTATAAAATAGAAGAGTAAACTGGTAAGAACATCTGTGTCAACATTTTTGTAAAGCCACTTTTAAATCAGCTTTTTTTGTTTACTCGAGGAACATTTTTCTATCTGCAAAATTTTAAAATCAATTCTTTGTTGCAGAATTCAGAACAAATAAGGCAAAAGCAGAACAAACCAAAAAGATGTGCATGCAATACAGCGTGGAATATCTGAAATATGGATTTATTCCAGCACTAAATAACCAACAACTGCCAATGTGTCTATTATGTGAGAGGGCCTTTTCAAATGAGGCGATGAAACCTTCCAGACTACTTGAACATTTGAAAATAATTCACCCAAATAAAACACATAAAAATTTGACATATTTTCAGTCACTTTGTGAAAACTTTCAGAAACGTAAAACAGTCCGTGACATGTTTGTCAACACTTCACAGCATAGCTGTGATGGTTTGCGAGCTTCATACAAAATTTCATTGCTGATAGCTAAATCTGGAAAGTCTCATACAATCGCAGAAAATTTGATTTTGCCAACTATAAGGGAGTTTGTGAGTACAGTTATGCATAAGTCACTTGAACAAATAATTAAAGCAATTCCGCTCAGCAATACCTCTGTTCAAAGAAGAATAGATGAAATGGCTGAGAATGTTGAAAATACAGCAGTTGGATGAGTCAACTTTGCCTAGCAACGAATCTTTGCTTCTTGCACATGTTCGCTTCGTAAAAGATGAAAGCTTGGTTCAAGAGTTGTTATTTGCTAAGCAACTAGTAACTGATACAAAAGGGGAGTCAATATTTCGTGTAGCAGATAAATTTTTCAAAGAGAAGGACATTCCGCTTACTAACATTCTTGCTTGTGCAACAGATGGGGCACCATCAATGATAGGTTGTTACCGCGGGTTTATCGCTTTCTTAAAAGAAGCTGTACCTGGTATATTTACAATACACTGTAATTCACAGACAACATCTAACATCTTGTCGCAAAAAATCTAAGTGATCGGCTTCACAAATCATTAAATACTGGTATCACAGCGATTAACAAAATTAAGTCCCATGCTCTTAATTCTCGACTATTTCGAGAGCTTTGTACTGAGAATGATGAACAGTTTGAACGTTTGTTGATGCACACAGAAGTCAGGTGGCTCTCAAAAGGAAATTGTCTGAGATGCTTTTATGCTCTTTTTGAAACTGTGGTAGAATTCTTCAAAAACTCGCATGCTTCGTTCAGTACAGAACTAACGAATATCAGGCATGACATTGCATATTTGTCAGATTTATTCACAAAGTTTAACGAAATAAATCTACAACTGCAAAGAAATGATATTAATCTTATAAAAGTCAATTCTGTCGTCTCCACGTTTCTGGCCAAATTAACGCTATTCAAACGCAATATTGGCCGTCGCGAGTTAATCCAATTTCCCAGCCTCTTAGAGTTGGAAGAGAAAGACAAAATACCAGAGGATAATCTTCAAGTATATTGTGCACACCTAGATATGCTGCATAAAGACATGTCTCAGAGGTTTCAGGATCTTCTTTTGATCACGATTCCAGACTGGATAATAAATCCATTCCTGGACACGTGCAGTGATGAACTAGGAAGGGTGGAAGAGAAACTGATATCGCTGCAAAATGACGTTGAGCTTAAGCCAATGTTCAAGAAATCATATCAAGACTTTTGGTTGCAGAAAGAAATCTCCGAACGCTACCCTGCAGTGTGGGGAAAGGTTAAGATGTTCTGTATTGCCTCTCCAACATCGTATTTAGTAGAGCATGGTTTCAGCGCGTTTGTCCAACTTCTTTCGAAGCAGAGAAACAGACTGCAGATTACTCAACATGGGAATCTGAGACTCCTTCTAAGTAACTTTCAGCCTGGTGTTGAGAAGCTGATATCACTACACCAGGTACATCCATCTCACTGAAGTTAAAAATGAAGTACGATTGTTACTAATTTACTTTCGCATACTGCTGTTTGTTTTACAGCATTAAGTAATTAAGTTTTTCTTTTTAAATTAAGTTAATAAATAAGCGTATCTGTAGCTTTATATTAGAATGTGATAAATTGAGCAATTAGTTGTTACTGTATTAACAGTTGCTCTTATTTTTCACTCTTTACATTTTTTATGTAATGTGGGAAAATGCAAGGGGGGGGGGGGGGGGGGGGGGGGGGGGGGGGGGGGGGGGGGGGGGGGGGGGCGCTGGGGACATGCCCTGATAGCCAAGGGGGCGGTGACCCAAAAATTTTTGGGAAACACTGATCTAAGCTGTCATGAACGTATTATTCTCCTGCCCCTTCTGTGAGGAAATACTGACTCATGATTTCTGAGCCCCAGCTGATGGTGATTCAGCAACTACTAATCTAATAACTCTATCTGGTTATGTAGTTAGAACAATATGAGTCATACAGGTGCAGACATACAATTTACTCAATAGTTATTAAACCAACTACTGCTTTAGAGTTATACGTACACAGGTTTAATAATCTCATATATTTTAACAATGTAAAATAAATAAATTTGTTTATAAAATAGGAGCGGTGATATTTATCACAATCGATTGAATTAAATTGTGGTAGAACATTTTGAAATGTTCTTTGGTTGCGTTGTTATGGTACTTAGTTTCCGGTGTGGGGTTGATTGGCGGCTGCTTCAACCACTATTGATTCCCACAGGCGCCTTGGACTGTACTTCTCTGCAATAGTCAAATCTGATGGCTGTAGCATGTCTCATGCTCCAAGGCTGAGGTAACTACAAGGGTTGTCAAGCGACTTCAAGACCCGTCTGTTGTTGATGTGTAGCGTCTACTCCTGGCAACTTGAACAACAAACTTGTACCACAAACTGAAAGGAGACAAATGTCTCTGCTAAGTATTGGGTCTCTAGACATAGTCATCAGGCGACCTCTGTTTCCATCCACCACTTTATCTTCCTCAGAAATTGTATCTTCTCTGGGCTTTAACTTTAATCCCAGTAAGTCGGATGACAGTGCTTTTCGACAGGGGAAATCGACAATTTAAAAAATATATTTATACATACATATATATGTGAAATTCTTCTGTAATAAATATGTACACCATGATATTATCATCCACTCCCTCCTTTCTCAGGTGCCTGGTACCACCTCTGGTGTTGGTTTCTTGAGAGGAAACCTGCACGAAGCAGTCACCTGCTCTTGTATTTGTGGTTCATGTGCAACGTTATTTGCAATGATGAGGTTGCCAGCCTCCATTGCCGCTGTACATCCACAAGCAATTTATAATGTCAAAATGCAAATATTTTTTTCGGACGAGCACAGATATTTTGCACAGTAAAATTGTCTGTTTAATTTTTAAACAAAAAGCTGTCATACCTTTCAGGTGTGTTGGGGATCTAACTGGGTGCACTTGAAGTTGGATCCTAGAACTTGAGGCGCAAAGTGATGTCTCTGTGGCTACTCTCTTCTAATCTTAGAATTCACGTTAAGCATCTCCAATAACAAAAGAGAAAATAACCAGGAGGGAGTGGTGGGTGAGAGGTGTGACAAGATGTGATAAGATAACATTGGTCGAGGAGAGCGTAAACTATGAATACTGAAAGAATTAGCATGTAATCAAAATGGTAGAGCAATAATGCCGGAGAAGAGTGAAGACTTGAAAAAAAAAGAACGAAAGTATTTTGTGACAATTACCATCTCACATTTTTCTAGTAAAGTAGGCTGACTGCGGAAGATAACATCGTAAATATGATATTATTTCAGGTGTCACAAAAAGATCTTTTGTATATTTCTGTCTCTGTCAATCCCAATACTGGAATTAAATTTATAAAACTCCCTTGGTATATAAGTAAACATAGTCCTTTAGCAGATACTGCCGTAAGGGAGTGAGTTGTTAGAGACTTTACTATACTAGTTTCTAGAGGTGGGGTGACCAGTTAGCTTTGTTGCTGCCCTTGCCTTCTCCAACGCGTATCGAACACGGTACCTTTGCTGTGAGAGGTCAGTGCTCACGTCCAATCGGACGCTCAGTTCTAAGAAGTAGTTCTATCTCACTTTCAGCATTTATAATCCTGTTAACCCAGACCTAACGGTCTACTATATTTCGACATGCGCCCTAATATAATCGACTAGGTTGAACGGGACGCGTCTCGTGAAAAGGAAGCGAAATTTCATTTTAAAATAAATTTTACAAAAAAAAAATTCAGCATTTATGCTAGACTTACATGGCTGTATGCCAGACCACAAGTTTTTTTTGTTCTTGGACGTGCGCCTAATATAACCGATGTACACTGTGTCTAGGTTGAACGGTACGCACCACGCCAAAACGAAGCAAACATTTCTATTTTAAAAAAAAATAAATAAATAAATAAAAAGTGATTATAGCTACATTTGCGAGAACTATGTATAAAACAATACAATAGCACAGGCAAAGGAAACCATTGATGTACAGTGTTGTACGAGAGCATGTTTACTTGCGAACAATCCGGATAGATTATGTTTGGCAGTATTTTAGCTGTTGTACCGTGTGGTTTCCCAGGCTCAAAGAAACAGCCCTGATAGATTATTTATGGTAGCACTGTTTGGTTTCCAATGGTCTTTGATGAGACAAAGAAAAATAAGAATAACTGGTCCTACCAAGCATCTCGTAAGATGCGACTAAGATGGGGTGACCCATGGGGCTGGTAGTCCCAATGTAAAACAAACTGGTGTTCATTCACTGATCTCCACCGCTAGAAGCAGCATAAGCCGTCACAATATCTCTGCCACGCTTGCCTGTCCTGTTCCATTCCTTTGAAGGTAAAAAAAAAAGATAAAGGATCCCGTTACACGCCCATTGAGGCATATTTGGAATATGGTGTTAGGCCCATATTTTCTTGACCATCGGCACACTAAAGGTGATGTGGTCAGCATCACGCCGACCGCCTTAACCTTCCCAGTGTTGCTCTGGTACCCAATTCATGAGGCTGGGTCTACCCCAGTGCCGTTTGCGGTCTAAAAAATCCCACCTGAACTGGGGATCGAATCACGGACCACCGTGCTAGGAAGCCAGTGTACTAACCACTGTGCTACCGCGGCTCCATCCCTTGAAGGTGTTTCCATATATTCTTTTCCCCTCTTATGTCCCGAGCATTTTGTGTTAGATGCCAAGTTACCGGGTTTAACCCATGTAGAGTCAAGTTCCACTTTACAAAGCTGTCTATGGGTCCCTGACTCCAGTTAAAAAAATGCAAAGGCAGTGAGGAAGGAAACGATCCACCCCCACTTCTTTAGTAGTTAGTAACCCCCTTCAGTCATAACTTACTATGGGACTATGCGCCCCTTAGGTAATAGCCTTCAGCTGCTTTTGATTTCTATGAGAATTGTATTAATGCCGGGCAGAAATGTAAACAGGCAATAATGCCTATTATTTTCTGTCACGAGATTTACTCCCCCTGCTCTGCAGTGATGGTCCAACAGTGGCCAAACTTCAGAGTATCTACTGAGAGTCTTCAAGGGTATCTACCTTTCGCTCAAGGTTACTCTTGGCAGAGATGTGAATTGAAGAATGGTGCTTCAATTCTAGGGAGCCTCATAGGAATTTAAAGAAATCAAATACTGCAGCTGATAGGATCCAGGCCGTGTAAACTTTGTATCTTTTCTGACCTTCTATGAGTTAGGATTTTGCTTGTTCTGATGAGCCCCCAACTGATTTAACTCAGTAAAATATTATTTTAATAGCTCTGTTGTAAGTATTTAAAATGTCTGAGATACGAGTGCAGTTCACTCAAAGATGATTAAATCAACTATAAATTTGTATTTTTACAATGAAAATTTAATAATCCTTTATCGTTAACAAACGTAAAATAAATAAGGGTGGGGTGAATTATATAGGGTCTTTAAAATTTCATCACGGGGGATGATCTGAATAGTACAAGGAATTGTTTTTATTAGAGTTCACTTGGTAGCTTTAAGTAATAACAAGTCTTAGCTGCCAGTAAGATGTCGGTTTGTTTCTGCTTGTTCTTGCAGGTTATGGACTGGTTCACTCTCGTCACTGGTCAAGTTTGGAGGCCTCAACACGTCCTTCGTAGTCTTCTTCTTCTTCCGTCCTTAGCCGCCGACCGTCAAAGCAGTCAGTGGCCATTACGCCTAGTGGCGTCTTAGGGCAACAGCAGATAGGTTTTCTTTGCCATTGTTTCCCATCACGCCTATTGGCGTCTTTAGGGCAATGGCAAATCAATCCATTTGCTGTTGTTTCCGTAATCGAAGTGACTGGCAAACGGGTGATCAGCCCGTTGGTGTCCTTCGTAGTAGTGTGGGGTAATTGCGAAGATGGTCTAGCGTCTGTTAAGACCCGTCTACTGTAGGTGTCTAGCTTTGACTGAAGGCCACTTATACCACTCGTTCTGCAGATAGCACCACAAATTGGTACCACCGACTAGTATCGTGAAATAAGAGAGAAACAAATACCCTCCTGAGGACTGGGCATCCTGACACGAAAATCAGTTTCCCCCCCCCCCCCCTTTTTCATTCCACCATCCCATCTGCCTCAGAAATTTACACTTTCTGAGCATTAATGTTAATCCCAGAGAGCGGAAAACATCCATTGCATGTATATTGAACATGTTTACATTTACATATGCACTGGTTGAAAAGGTTAATTTATAAAGTATGAACATCATTTCTGTCAGCATCCACTCCCTGCTCCATATGGAACTTGGGACTACCTCTGCTTTTGGTTCTCTATAGGAAACCCGCATAATGCAGTCACCAGCTCTTGCAGTGGTGGTTCATAAAACCATCATTCTGTATGATGAGGTTGCCAGGCTCGTACGACTTGGACAGCCACTAGCAGTTTTCACATGTTAATAAATGCAAAATATAAAATTATAAAATGTACAACTTACCCCAGAATATCTTTGGGAATACAGACTTCTGGCTTAGATAAATAGTTTCGGCAACTTTATTAAGATGCCTCTTACACGTGGTCTGGGGTGTTACTTTACAATAGACTCCAACTACGACTTAGTGTTCAGGTTCCTAGTATTCCGGGCTTTCCGTATTAATACATGTAGACTAGACGTTGTGTAAATCCACATGATGGTCAGACACGTTGTCCGGTCCTTTAAAGTGGAATCCTGATCTTATTCCTTACTCTGGCTTGTCTGGCTGTTTTATTGGCGGGTTGAATTTCACAGTGCCGTAAACTTAAAAGGCGCTAAATTATAAGGCAGCATACTGCCAAGGGAGCCGCGGTAGCATAGTGGTTATTTCACTGGCTTCATAGCGCAGTAGTCTATGGTTCGATCCCTAGATGAGGCGAGAATTTTTTAGGCCACAAACGGCTCCTGGGTCGACCCAGCCCCAAATGGGTACCAGAGCAACTCTGGGAAGGTTAAGGCGGCCGGCGTGATATTGACCACATCACCCCTCGTGTGCGGACGGTCACGATAATATGGGCCTAACACCATATTCCCAATATGCCTCAATGGGCGTGTAACGGGATCCTTTACCTTTTTTTAATTATACTGCCCACATCCAGTATATATATGACAAGGTTCCAATCAGAAATGTATTTTAACATCTCAAATGCCAAGCCAATAGCATGAAATTTGCTTGTATTTTGGTGGGGTATATTTCCCCTACCTCTCTGCGTGACATCCGCAAAAATTGTGTTGTTTACAAGTCACCTCTCCATATAAGGTTTGTTAGTTTTCGTCTATTATCGATCATGTTTACATTCAGGACTTCATAATTTATCACAGGTCATCTCTTTCAAGATTAATAATTATCGTCCGACAAGTCTGTCCAGAAAGGATTATGACATTTACCCGGTCTAGCCAACAATCAACAAACTCGTCAGATAGAGCTACTATCAATGATACGATAATTGACTGTGGTCATCCCAAGGCTGTTTACTTCCCTAATCGGGCGCGCCCATGCTCTGTCTGGTTTACTAATGTGTTACAACATTTCACTCCGCAGATTCAGGTGTCAATATGGGTTCAAACAAAAGTGATTGACTACCCTAATCAGCAAAAGATGGTCGCCGAAGACCCGACATGACAAGAATTGAGGGAATGGAGTGTAAACAATAATTAAGTACAGAAAATGAGACGTGGCGCAATAATGTCGGCGATAAACATGAATGCTAGATAAACAGAACAGACAATTCTTTCACACTTTCCTCTGATGAAATAGAGATTTCGTTCGATCGTTTGTTTCCCTGGTGTTCCTTTCTCTTTTGCTTGCTGTGAAAGTTTCTCTTTGCGCAATCTGATGTGGCACCGTAGGCAGCATCGCGACTTGGTGCGATCGGTAGCTTCATCCTCCCAGGTTGCTGGATTTATGTCCAGTGCCCTCATGTCTCTCTTGACCACATCGCACATCTCACTATGTACCCTATGATAGGCAGGGGGAGCAGAGAAGTGGCTCTGTGTAGGACGTGACAATTCCTTGGGAGAGCCCAGAACCAGAGTACAGTATTTTAGCTCTGAATATTTGGAGAGCCCCTTTTGATGGCGGAGAATGCACAGTATGCCACACGCTTCTTCCTTCTAGCTTGGGACTAGTTGTAATGATAATTTAAATGCAGGCCAAATTGGAGAAACTGGAGCTCATGGCTCCAACTCAACACGTTTCGGAATGGCCGAAAAGCCACAGGAAAAGCCTAGATCTACAGTGTAGATAATACTAAGGACTCTTCAACTTGGTATTGGCTGCTAAAGAGCGAAAAGCTCAACAGCCCTAGTTAAACAACAACAACTACTACAATCTGTCTTCACTTCTGTCCTCCGTGCGTTTGTCGCTCTCCTTCTATTTCTCTTAAAATTATAATTAGCCATGTATTATCTGCCATTTCTGCAAAGGTGAGAGAAATTACAACCGAGTGTTGTGTATATCGATATAATAATTGGGTGTCATTACTCCAAGAGAGGATCAATTCAGTCCACGCTTGCTAACTCTATATGTGGCGTGTTTTAATATACTTTCAGAACTGTCCTCGGTATTCGCTAAAAGTGGATTCGTTAAAAGAAGCTTCGTGTAACAATTCTTAAGGCTGTGTTTTTATTAACGATTCTTAAAGCTGTGTTATATATTAACGATTCTTAAGACTGTGCTATATTAACTTTGTGCTTACGCGGTGCAGAATCCTACAGTCTGTCGCTGTTGTGTTGTAAACGTGACTTTAATAATTAAAGGTCGCACCAAAAACTATTGTTTCTTTAGGTCATGAAAAAAGTATTTTTAGACGTGGTTGCTTGTCATGTCGTCGGACAATTGAAGTGATGATTTCACTGTTGGTTCACCTGGCCAATAGTTAAGTGAGTGTTTATTATTTCTTTCGGACGCCCGACAAGAGCGGTTGTTTGTGACAAACTATCTATCTGTCTGTCTGTCTGTCTGTCTGAGGAAAGAACGTGGTTTCCATAAAAAAAAGTCTCTATGTTAACTTTACATGTAGTGTTGGGATACCCCTGTATTGTATAATAATAAATATATTGACTCGTATTCTCTGAGCCCAAGCTGAAGGTAATTTATCAAATATTAATGGACTCGCTTTGTATGCTTATGTATTTAAAACAACCTGAATTATACCGGTGCAAATTCACTCAATAATTATTAAATCGACTATAAATTACTATTTACATATAACAAGTTTAATAATCCGTTATGAGTTAACAGGATTAAAATAAATAAAGTTGTTCATACAAATGAAGCGTTCATACTTGTCATCATCGGATGATAATTAAATGTTTGTGGATAAGAAGAAATATTGGAGATGTCAATTGGTTGTGTTTGTATGCTATTTAGCTGCGGTGTGGGGTTAGTTTACGTCTGCTTCAGTCGCTGTTGGTTCCCACAGGTGCTTTGCACGGATCCTTCTCTTCAATTGTCATACCTGGTGGCAGTAGCACGTCCCTTGCAACGAGGTGGGGGTAACTACTTAGGTTGTCCAGGCAAGCGTCGTCAAGACCCTTCTGATATAGGCGTCTAACGTCGACTGCTGGCATTTTGTACCACAAACTAAGAGGAAACAAATGCCTCTTTTTAAGTATTGGGTCTCCTGAAATGAACATCATGTGACGTCCGCTTCCATCCAACCATTATTTTCCTCATAATTGTTACCCTCCCTAAGCATTAATTTTAGACCCGGTGAGTTGGATGAAAGTGCTTCTAGACAGCGGAAGCGACAATTAATGTATATACAGTATATATATATATATATATATATATATATATATATATATATATATATATATATATATATATATATATATATATATATATATATATATATATATATATATATATATATATATATATATATATATATATATATCCGGAAAGGTGAGATAAGGAGCGGTTAAGAAAAAGAAAAGGAAGGGTACAGAACAGGGTTGAAGTAGGTCACATGAAAATGTTAGAATACAAGGGGATTGACATAAGTCTTGGGCCTGACCATGAAGGAGTCACAGGAGGAAGATGAAACTTGGCACATTTAAAGTTCATCATATTTGCACTGAATGTGTGAAGTACGCGTTTGTTTCTTCAATTGGTTTTTCCGCTACGGTGCACGGCGCAATGTACCCTATTGACCGGATCTGCTGCTCCAAAGATTTGACAAAACAATGGAAAAGAAGGAGGCCAGAGCTGTGATAAAATTTCTGATGTTTCAGGGAAAAACACCTACAGAAATACACAGGGAGATGGAACCAGTGTTTCGTGATTCTTGTGCTTCATATACTTCGGTAAAAAACTGGTGTCAACAGTTGAAGTGCGGCCGCTCAAATGTTGCTGATCTGCCAAGATCTCGTAGACCAGCCTCAGAGTGCAACGATGAAAATGCAACAAGAGTGAAGAAAATAATTGACCAGGATCGAAAAATGACAATTGTGGAGATAGCTAGTAGAGTAAAACTAAATGAAAGAACAGTTTATAGAATTTTACACAACAGACTGAACATGAGAAAAGTGTGTGCACGCTGGGTTCCGCGACTGTTGACACGTGAACAGAAGCAAACGAGGGTAAATTGCTGTCAACAGTTGCTCAAAAAGTGCCAGTCAAAATATTTTTTGGAGACCATGGTGACAGTAGATGAGATTTGGGTACACCATTATGACCCAAATCCAAAATTGCCAGCATGCAATGGAAAACCCCGGGCTCCTAAACACCTGTCAAGCCGAGAGCGCAGAAATCTGCAGGAAAAGTGATGCTGACTGTTTTTTGGGACGGCAAAGGTGTCCTTTTGAAAGATTATCTGCTTCGTGGCAACACAGTTAATGGACAGTACTATGCAGATCTTCTCAACAAACTAAGAAATGTTGTGACCAAGAAACGAGGGATAACGCGCACTCTTCTTCTTCTTCGTTCGTCCTGAAAAGGACGGTGGTTGCGTTGTGTCTGTTTACGCCTAAGCTGTGATATCTGCACCTTTCGGTCGACACATCCGACTTCTGCACGGCATTTTTTAGGACCGGGTTTGCCTTCCCATTTCGATCCACATTCGCTCAGCCAGACTGCACAGCTGCAGACTGTTTCCAGGACCACCACGTGGAGGTGGAGTGCGGTCTTGACCAGCTCTGGTTCGCTGGTCCTGACGCAGGCAGTCGAGCTATGAGTCGCTGACTGCGGTCTCTATTGCTGCGTCTTCTAACGCGCACTCAAAATCTTCCTTTGCTTCAAGACAACGCGCCCTCTCACAAAGCACGGCTTGTGCAGCTAGCAGCCAACGATTTGAATATTGAAATTCTTCCACACCAACCATATTCTCCAGATTTGGCTCTATCAGACTTTTTTCTATTCCCAGATCTTAAAAAACAGCTAAAAGGAAATCATTTTGACAGCGATGAAGAGGTTATACTGGCATGTGATGACTGGTTTAGTTTGAAAAATAGGGTGTTCTACTCCCAAGGTCTTTTCAAGGTCAAGCAGAGATGGCAGAAGTGTGTCAATTCAGACGGTGGCTATATTGAAAAGGAATAAACACTATACAAAATTTCAGCTCTCTGTGACATGTCCTTCATGGTCAGGCCCAAGACTTATGTCAATCCCCTTGTTTATGATTCATCACAATGCTTGGCCTCATGTTAATCGCCTTTTACAACATGCATGGGGGTAGAAGTAATTCTGTTCTTTCACTGTCTCGTTTGAGACTGCTGGGAACAATACAGTCAATATTTAATACTCAGGTAATATTGAACAATCTGTTACCTGTGTTAACCATTCTCAGCTCTCTCTCTCTCTCTCTCTCTCTCTCTCTCTCTCTCTCTCTCTCTCTCTCTCTCTCTCTCTCTCTCTCTCTCTCTCTGTCGTAAATGACCTGGAAATTGCTAATTCTTACACCTACACCCAACCTTATGCTATATCAACCATCCTCCACTCAAGTCGCACAAAAAATGTCCACACAAGGCGAAGAAAATGACACTCGAAGGCGGGAAATTGTCACCTCAACAAGCCACTCAAATTTCCGTGCAGCCTTTGTACACACACACACATTCACACAGACACTTGTAGAGGCACCCTGTATCACATACACACATCGAATACGAAGACATTTTAAAAAGAATGAAGCTGAGCATAAATCGTATACGAAAGCGGGAAAATAGCAATGGAATATGACCTTGTGTTTACACAAACCACCTGACACCCACCATATTATGTTAGTTTTCTCCTCTCCTATCGCTTTTTGTTCGCTCATTTTTTTTTTTTTCGCTCATTCTGTCTCTGAATAAACTTCTTGTGCTCTCTCATTTTTCCTTTTGTCATAACTTTTAGTGTCACCGCGTTCTGCATTAACGCATTTATGTATCGCAAGTTTCTTTCTTTCTTTTTGTATGTCTTTCTGTCTTTATTTCTTTCTTTCTTGTTTTATTTATGTCTTTCTTTCTCTCTCTCGTTCTCTCTCGCTCTCTCATTCTGATCATTCCTTTTTTCCCCCACTGTGACGGTATTGCCTCCCCTGCTTTGCAGTAGTGGTCCAACAGTGGCCCAAACTCAAGAGTATCTAATATGGGCTTCAAAGGTGTCTACCTTCACACAAGATTACTCTTGGCAGAGATGTAAATAGAAGAAACAAAACGCTTCTATCTCCAGGGAGTCTTCACAGGATATTCAGAATAAGCGAGAACAATACTGCTTTGGCTGAGTATGTTAACTCTGTAATTCTGCCGACGCTTTTGTGAAGGATTTAAGCACTTATTAATTTCAGCTCGTTTAAGCCCCCACCCCTGATTTACTCCGTGGAATTCTATTATTCGAGTATAGCTCTGTTTAGAAAATTGATTGAGACAAACATGCAGTAACTTTAAAATAATTAAATCGAAGTTAAATTTGTAACATTACAAATAACAAAATTTAATAATCACTTAAGTTTTAACAGTAGAAAAAAATTTTGAATAGTTATGGATCAAGAAAAGTTATCATCGCGGTCTTTATGGATTGTGAAATGTTACAAGAAGTTCAAGTGGCAGCATAGATTTGAACTTAGCTGCCAATGACGGTTCTGCTCCTTCTTATGGGTTGGTTCTTTTCACTCTGCTCGCGGTCGTCCCTGATCAAGATTGTCGGGTGTAGCTCGTTTCCCAGAAATGCCAAGGAGAGTCTACCACATGGGTCCTTCGTCTTAAAGCTTAGGCCACTGTTCCCTTCTTGTTCCAGAGATAGTACTTTCTGCTGGTACCACTAATAACTATGGTTAAGGAATAGAACGAAACGCTCTTCTGAGTATGGCTTTTTCCAACCTATAATTATGGGTTCCTTTCTTCCCATACCACCATCCCAATCAACTCAGAATTTACCCTCGATGAGAATTAAATTAAATCCCTCGGGATAAAACTTTCTTTACATTTAAATAAAATAGCTTTCATAGTTACTTTATATTTAAATGAAAAGTTCAATAATACAGATAGAGTCTGTTTACATATACATCTCCACTGATTGAAAAGTGTTCACAATATAAATTGAATATGTTTTCATTTATGTGTTACACTGATTAAAAAGCTTGAAACTTCCATTAACTTTAAAATGAATATTTTCACTGGTTGAAAACTTGAAAACGTATATCAATTTTAAAGTGAATATGTTTATATGGACATTCATACTGCTTTGAAAATGTAAGTACCGATTATACTTAGAATGTACATCCTTTCTTTCATCTCCGTATGGAACCTGGAACTACTTTATGCTTTTAGTTCTCTTTACAAAACTATCAATAAAGCAATCACCAGCTCGTGCAGTGGTGGTTCATGAATTCATCATTCTATACGCTGAGGTTGCCAGCCTCAAATGACTGTGACATCCACTAGCGAGTTTCACATATTAAACATTAACATGGTAATATATACATATATATATATATATATATATATATATATATATATATATATATATATATATATATATATATATATATATATATATATATATGTTAGTTCATATGATAGTAATAAAATATGAAATGTAAATCACAACTTACGCCAATCCTGGCTCACAGACATTTTGCTCAGATGAATAAAAGAGACTTGAATCGGCCTCTTACACGCGTCTGGGGCGTCGTTAATTTAATAAGTTCCCTCTCTGACTTCGTGTGTGGTCCTTCAGTTTTCTCATTCCCGGTTTCCTTATTTAACATGTTAGAGATTTCCTGTGCTATATTGTAATTCCTGATAAATACTCCAATAAAAGGTGTCCGGTATGTTAAGAAGGAATTCTGAATTCTAATTCTTCACTGTAGCAAGGTCTGGTATCTTGGCGAGCGATTTCTCAAGTGAAGTAGCTTGAGAAAATGGTCAGATTATATTCACTGCCTTCCTACGCATTTGTTATGCTCGCCTCACAGGATCAGCCAATCTGATTTGAATATGTTGCATGACTCAGCTAATGCAAAATTTCAAACATTAATTTTCTGAAAATGGGCTGTACACATCCGCTTGCCCTTGGGTACAACCTTACGAACATGTCGGTAAACTCATATAACAACGTGTTCCCAATGTAACAATCATTACTTTTTATTTTTATTTAGAGGAAGTAATCTCTTATCTGTGTCTGTCCATCAGTTGTCTCCCCGTATTCCAAGCTTTGGTGATGAGCGCACCCGTGTCGTATCAGCCTTATCGGTGATTAAGCACTGCTCTGCGGCAATTTACGTGTTTAACTGCGTACTACCGGGAGCCGCGCTAGCGTAGTGGTTACAACACCGCTCTGGCGACCGGGTGATACAGGATCAAACCCGGGCGACGGCATTTGAGGATTTTTCGTCGACCGGGATTTGGACTGGATTAACTCGAGACCTGGCGAGAACATTTGAAGGAGTGTCTTCGACCAGGGACTGGCGGCTCCTGAGCCGACCCAGCTGCAATGGGTACCTCCGAAATCGGAGAGTATTTGCCTGAATGGCGAGGGACACTTGTCTCTGTACAAGAAATAAAGGGATACTCACGTAAAATCAATGTCAGGTTAGACATAAATAATAACCTGAGATTTCGCCTCGAGTATTAGCGGGCGTACGAAAAAAAAAAAAAAAAAAAAAAAAAAAAACTGCGTACTGATATCGCTGCGCCCACGATAGCCAACAATGATTAGTTCGCTGCCACTCCTTGCAACGTACGGAGAAATGGATAACAACCAGACATGTCTACGTATCCCTGAGAAGGATGTAAGAAGGAAAATGCATAATATCTGCTACACATAGCAGAAAAAGAAAGAAAGTGCGACAAATGAAAGAAAACAATAAAATCAATACCACAAATGTACCGATACTGCCGGAGTGAAACAAAGATCGAGGATAATAGCCCCATTTTGTCACACCCACTCACAACGTTATAGTGGAAGACTTTTTTGTTGCTCCATATTTAATCTAGAAGTATATTAAGTGTAAAGACATCCAGATAACGAGAGAGAGAGAGAGAGAGATAGAGAGAGAGAGAGAGAGAGAGAGAGAGAGAGAGAGAGAGAGAGGGTTGAAGAGGAAAAGTATTGATAGTCTCTTGCCCACTTGAGATAGAAGCGAAAGCCATTAAGAGAGAGCCTAGCACCTGGTAGACGAGCTAACTCTAACTGCTTCTTGACGAAGCGAACTCTTTGAACATCGAGTGCAGTATTCAGTGCTAATGTTAAAATATTTAAACTCACAAGTGTAGCCTAATTGCCATGCCCCAACCATGACGCTTTCTTCGACTGAATAGGCGTTTGGATTATTCTAGGATGACTTTTCAACGAAGCAAAACAAAAACAAACAACACACACACACACACACACACACACACAAACACACCAAATAAACAAAAGAGCAACACAGAGAGATTGGAATGACCTGTACAAACGCTAGACACTTCGAGGATGAAACATTCACCCCGGAAGAACAATCGAACGAACGAACGAACATTATTTTCAAAGAACTGAGCATGTAGAGCCGTCCAATTTTCTTCACTTCCTTTCTGTCATCATTTATAATGAAACCATTTATTATCACTTACTTACTTAGTCGTTCGTCTTCTACCGCGGGGTATAGAGATTTGCCAGAGAGAGCGCCATAAAATCGTATCGGCTGTCTTCCTTCTGGCCTAGTTACAATCTAGTTTTCGGTCCATCAGAGATTGTCTAATGTTGTCTTCCCAGCGGACTCTGGGTCGTCCTAGAGGTCTGGATCCTGGCTTTTGACTTCCCATATTTGTTTGTCGTGGTAGCTGATCTTCTGCCATTCTGCAGGCATAACCAAGCCATCGTAGTTTGTACTGTGTCGTCCATTTATTATCACGTGCATTTTAAATATTAATTTCAAGGAATGCAACGTTGTATATGTACCGTAACAGCATACGCATACTCATATTTTAAAGTTTTTAATTATAATCATGAGATGAAATGTGTTGAAAAAAAGACCACCCCCCTCCCCCAATTTTTTTAATTTTGAAAAAAATAACAACATCATCAAAACCTGCATAGAATAGTACGTAATGATTTGGAACCATAAATCTTTTTGTTCCCCTTTTTTATTCGGGGAGGGAATCTATTCGGCATTCGTGAAGAACTCAGAATGTCTGCGAGTGTAAGAATAAGGAAGTGGCGTGCTTTTTTAGGCCATATGGAAGATTGTTGCAAAGATGAGCAGCAGAGTAATCGGAGAAAAAGTCAGGCCATGGCTTGGAGACTTACTAATGTGTTTAAATGTTGACTACACTTTCCACTGTATTGACTGCTCTCAACCTACAACACATGTGACTTAACGACCACTCGTACTTATGGCAGTGATCATATTAATCCCACTCCGGACGTTCTATAGTTAAGTCTGCCACGCTCGCTCCGTTGGCCCGTGTACAACACAGCACAGTATTTTATGTATACATTTGTACACCGTATTATTTCAGGATAAACAAAGAGTAAAACTGGTTTAAAATTTAACAAAACAGACCTACATATTTTAGTATTCAGGCATGTTAATCCTCAACATATCCTTATGGTCCATATAGTATATAGTGCTTTCCTACTTAAAACCATATCGACTTACAACGAGGTCGTCGGAACGGAGCACCGTCGTCGTAAGTAGAGGACAGGTCTGTATTTGAAAATTGGTCAGTGGCAGATATGTTACAGATCCTGAGACAGGATTTTGTGAAATAATTTGGCGTATGCTTGAGCTGATGGCACCCGACACGAGGGCTTGGCCTATGCTCCTTGGGGAGATACAGGGTGCTGATTGATTGATTGATTGATATATAAACAAATATTGCCTCGTAATTAAAAATAATGATGAAATTTTAAAAATTGCACTCTAACCTTACGCCACAAATAAACATTGCACATTTGCTATCTCTCTCATCACAATCCATACCAGATTTGCACCTTTTGTGAGTTCAAAGATTAAACTGTAAGCAATCACAATTTTGCATGTTCAGAAATCGTGATGTGTTAAGATTCTGTAAACTGTTATTAGAAAAATCCAAGCAACGTCGGCTGTTTACGTCTTGAAATGCAGGAATAACAATTAACATTGGCGGTTTCAATGTTTTTTGGGCTGCTGAGGATTTAAACCTCCTAATCTTCATAGTGTTCCATACGTGAAAAATTCCTATCAGTTTGCAGTCTTTACATGGTGCATTTTCGAGAAATTGCGGAAAAGCTGAGCTTTGCGGCGCGGAAAATAGATTGCACGCCCATTGAAATAACGCGCATTTCTTCCCATCTCTTCAAGCCGGGTGTGATAGAAATACCCATGCCTTTTTGGTTTGACATTACTGGAGTTTTTCCTATTTATATTAAGCAGAGTTCGTCGTGCAATATATCTTCACCTTATATTTGTAATTAGCCAGAGAAGTATCATTGCTCATCCAAAATGTAGCTTCCATGCTTTCGTACCACTCTTTGCGTGTCACTGATATACTTCTAAAGGAAAATAGAAATGACTACTGGAGAATTAGTGCAGTCACAAGGACATATAACTAATATAGCACAACATAATTAGTTTCCGCCATCTTTGGCGGGTAGCTTTCTCGTCTATGAATAATGTTGTAGTTACATGTGTTCATACCTGCTCGGGATCATAATACCATTCACACGACAAGAGTTTTAAGATGACAACAACAATACAAAGCAAACACATTACACGTTATTCATAGTCAAAATTCAAGACAAAATATTTAATTGTTTTGAACATGTTTTAAATTTTTTTTTTTTGGTAAGAGCTTTATAATTACTCAAAACCGAAATGTCACTTTGCTATAATTTGGTCCAATTTGCCCTTATTGCTGACAAGAACAAAGTTATAGACAGCTGTGACCCTAAATGTTTAACGTCCAATTTTTTTTTAGAATCATTTTGTTGAATGCGTGATTCACTTAAAACAGATCTACTTCGTTCGCTATAGAAATGAGGGCTAAATCTAAGAGTTATGTTGTTAACAATAACTAGATCACATAACAGCAGCGCCAATAGTCTCATAGTTAAAGTGATCTTCTTTCTTCTTTGATCCTTAGCCGCCGACCGTCAAAGCAGTCAGTGGCCATCACGCCTAGTGACGTCTTGTAGGGCAACAACAAATTGATTCCACTTTGCTCGGTCGGTGGCCATCCTTCGTACAGTGCCCCAACTCTGGTTCATTCTTTGCATCTCAGCCTCCACAGTCCTCCGCCAGGTTGTTTTTGGTCGATAGTTAAAGTGAAGGCTGCTTTAATTATCTTAGGGATGGCATACATTTCCTTGTTTTAACATTCTGCGCATGTGCATTTAATGATATATTTCTCAGCGTTGTGACGTAATATATTGTGAAACGTACGTAAACTTCGTCAAAGAATTCATTCGCATTTATGGGGCTGAGCTGCGCGTTTAGAAAGGTTCGAATAACGAGACACGCTCCTTAAGGAAGTAGGAATGGGATGTAATTGCAGAGAGAGATTGATGGAGAAGAGAACTTTAGTAGAATTCACTGTAGAATCATAGCTGTCGCCATGAAAACGGGTTGTTAATCCAGATATACCAGGTTCGAAACCTGCTGCAGGCGGTTTGGTAGCAGATCGCTTTGTGTGGATTTTTAACAATGGTATAAGCGCCGTACCGTTCAGAAAGCAATGGCAAACTACTGAATGAAAAAAATTGCCTAGAAAAATCACAAAACAGCCAATACAAGCTGGGGTTGATTGCCACGTCCTGTAAAGGATAAGCAACTAACTTATTAGAGTGCGACGGGAGCACAGGACATTCGCTTCCATTTCGTCTTATAACTTTCCGTGCTTATTTTCTTCCGAACAAAAAACAAAAAAATACAAACACAAAAATGGAGATTTTGTCTGTGGTCGTACTAGTTATTGAAAGAGCGAGTTATGACTAGTTTTGTTTTCCCGGCACCCTTCTTTGCTTTCATGAACCGAGCCCGCTCCCATCTTCCCTGCAGCTTCCCCGAAATGAAAAAGACATGACACTCTCTGATGCGCTTGCATAAACATTCCCTGCAGGGAGATCACATTTGGCCGTCTACAGCTTGAAAGAGCAATGCGGAGTTTTCTCATTTTGAAATGCTTTCAGTTAACAATTTAGCGAATTCAATAAATTGAATTTGAACGGTAATGGATTTATAACATTATATTTATGAATAAATTCTAGCTAAATCTATATTGATGAAAAATAAACTGTAATTTGTTCAATGTTATATGCGTGTGTGTGTGTGTGTGTGTGTGTGTGTGTGTGTGTGTGTGTGTGCGTGCGTGCGTGCGTGCGTGCGTGTGTGCGTGCGTGCGTGCGAGTGTGCGAGTGTGCGTGTGTGTGTGTGTGTGTGTGCGTGTGTGTGTGTGTGTGTGTGTGTGTGTGTGTGTGTGTGTGTGTGTGTGTGTGTGTGTGTGTGTGTGTGTGTGTGTGTGTGTGTGTGTGTGTGTGTGTGTGTGTGTGTGTGTGTGTGTGTGTGTGTGTGTGTGTGTGCGCGCGCTATATTCAATACCACAGAGAATGCACATATTATATATAACATTCATATTTTTCTTTTCGGATTGTATTTTTTTTAAATACTTTTTTTTATTTTCAGCTCAACAAAATGAGGAAGACAGACCACCTCATTACCCTTATTTTGATTATTTGATTATTTTTCTCTCCCCTCTCATTCAGCGACTATTGGTCCCCCTTGATTGCACAGACTCAACATTGCGCATGTTCCTGTAATGGGCAATCTGCGCTTGTGATGCGTGCACGCAGCCATGACAATGACGCTAACATTGCCAATACCCTTACAGATGTTAATATCAATATCATTGGCACTGCACATCCCAGCTTCTTGTCTCGCTCTTCTCACAATGAATGCAGGAAATTGTACCTCTCAAAGAACTACGTTGAAAATGAAATACTGTTTTCCAAAATTGTTAGCAAATCTCTTCAGCATCTCTGGCCTCCTCAGGCAGCAGGCGCGGCGAGAACACATGATCAATGAATAATTAATTTTCGGAATTAAGATTGCGGTCTGACTCACCTATGATTTATGCACGTGCTCATTGTTTTTTGTTGTTGTTTTTTTATGTCAGTTTAAGAACGCACGAAGACTTCTGTTTTAAAACCAGCGAGTATACCCATAATATACACACAAAAAAATACAGAAAAACAACAACAATAACAACAAAAGCAACAACAGCAACAACCACAACAACAACAACGGGGAAATACTTAACCAACGTCTTAACATTTCAGTATCTCCAGCATTCTTAGAATGCTAGTGATCTTGTTTCCAAGTCATTTTGTTGATTCTGAACGAAGTTAATTTAACATTTGTCAAGTTTTAAAACACAAAGTTTAATTTATACCTCATGCTTTCAAAGGATATAAATAACGTTTTGAAAAATCATTTTTTTTTTTAATTTGGCCTCTTTAGTTTCAAGGGATCTAATTCCCCCACCCCGCAATTTCCAGACCACCCCCACCCCCCAAATCATTTAATATGTATGGTTAAGTGACAGTTGACTAATGCTTTTTTTCCAGTTATTCTGTTCAAATACAATAAATCTACAATATCTGTTTAATATGTAATTTAAAAAAACAATGCACATGATTCTTACCTTCACACCACCCATGATCCCGGCTTGTACTAACAATGGGAATGTCATCGTTAAACATCTGGCATGGATGATGCTCACTAACAACAAATACACTGGGGTTTTACATTACTAATGATCATAATTCTACCTATTTGGTGAAACAAATTCTCTAAAGAAGTCATCAAGTGAAGCAGTTGAGAATGAACAGATACATCATTTGCAAAGAAGAAAAAGAAGAAGATGGAAAATTAGTGACAAAATTGTGCAAAGAAAAGTAGGCTATCAACACTGGTGTAGTGGTTTTGATGGTATTGTATGGTTGTTATGTTACCTAGGGTGCTGTAAGAGGTCAGCTGTGAAGGCTCCTGAGATAAAAGTTTATGTGAATTACAGAAGGCCCTTCTTACTACCACTACGACCTCAAACAGATCTCTTTTACTATCATGAATGTAGCTACGTTAAAAAGTCTAGAGTACTGAAATGTAATGTGTAGTAATAGAATATACAAACACACACAGGTAATTAGTAAGTTTAATAATATTAATAAAATCTATAACACACTGAACTAACTCAGACTGTTTTAGTTTTGATTTTAACAATTTTTTCTAAATTTATTAGTTCTGAACCAATGTTTTATTTTGGTCAGAACATATGAAACGTTATGGTGTTATAAATAGAATGCATAAATATATGGCATAATAAAATGGAATTTGTGTACATAGGTATTTTATAAGACTGGTTAATATTAACAATATTTCTACTGTCTCTGGGAGAACTATTACTGGATGTGCTGTTGGGGTGGTGTCATCACTCCCACTCTGTGACTACAACAAGCTTTGTCCATTTACTTATAGACTGTAGTTAAATGTTATAATTTCCAAGAATTCAGTCTATTTTGATAGGGGAAATATTTATGACTAGTTTTGAGTACTGGTGAATCTTCAGCAGGCCACGTATTCACTCATCTTGTCTGTGAAGATCCGATACTGGATTTCTGTGGCCCACTCCTCTCTGTAGCTGTAATACAATGCTAGGCGGCACACACATCTGCTTGTGTATACTTGATTAAGTATGTGGCACCACCTTAGTGCCACAACAGAAACTCACAATTCTGAAACAAAATTTGTGTCATGTGTCAGTACTTTATCTACTGCACCACTCTTACACACAGCACAACACAACAACATTACACAGAATGGGTCAGATCTCTCTGACCAACATTGCACATCTTACCCAGTTGTTTTCATATAGTATCAGTTCCCCAAGACTGCATTGCATCTGAGATATGTTCAATAGTTTCCTCTTTTCTTCAATAAGATAGGTAATATGTTCCCACTGATCTCAATAATAGATCCGCCTTCCATAGTCTTAGTTAGGCGTCCATATATTTGTTGTTTGTCTCTAGACCCTGAACTTGGGCTGGGGACCTAGAGCGAGCACTTACTTGTCGTAATAATTTTATATGATATGACAGCATCAATCACTCAAAATATTTAAAATATACAAGATAAATGCTTTCATTCTTACCAGAATTCAGAATTGAGAACACAGTTAATGCTAGCAAAACTCAGCTGAGCTGCTGGCTATAGTATGGCGTCCCACTAATTGTATGTAATATCTTCTGGGAAAAACACCACTGGAAATAACTGACTGTGTTACTGGACAGACCTATGTCAAATGGCAACAATGCGCGTCTCTATCCCGCTAATATGAATACATTTGTCCAATCACAGACTTCCCCCCTAACTTTTTTCAAATCTTCAAACCAAAAGTCAAATTTCAGTCAGATCTCAGTCAAGTATGTATTATTGTCTGTTGGTCCGTCCGTCTCTACTTGGGTTTTCACAAAAACACACTTGTTTCTTGGACCAACTACACGCAACACCCTACACAAATCTGCCTCCTGAGTTATTTTTAGCCACAATTCTCCAGCCTTCCCCCTCTCGTTCATTACAGCTTGATTTTTGCATTTCCGTGTCTCAAGGACGAAAATTTGAAACTTTAGTGAAAGTGTGCACAACAATACTGTCCGCCAGTCTGATGTGAACAATACAGTCTTTCGTCAATATCTTCCTTGTTATCTGTCCGTCTGTATAATTTAAAGTATATTATTTCTCTGCTTAAGATGGGCTATCAAACTAGCTAGGTTTTATATTCATAACTTTATTATTAAGAAAAAACATATTTTTTCTTAAGGTTAGTTTTTGAAATTTGTTCTCGAACCTTCTCCACGGCGTTTGCCGCTGAATTCAAATAAAACAACCAAGTATCGTAAAACGTCCAAGAAATGACTGTTTCGAATAAGAGCTAAGGTCTTTTCTGTCCATTTCCTTACATTGTGTTACTAGTGGCGTGAATTTCTTTCTCTTTTATTACCAATTGCGTCTTTTTGCCCTTTAGGTTCCAACACGTGTTCAGTCATATTTTTCCTTTTTTATATCTCCGTTATCCTCCCGTCTACAAGGGTAAACCGGTTCGTCTGCATGTTTAACTAGTTAGTTTAAATGGCGGTGGGAAATGCGGGCATAGGCGAGCATGTCTCCTAGTATCTTACGCATTACTTTTAATCCCTATAATGTTATCTTTATAATTGGAGATATTTTAACGCTGTATCACGGTAAATTCATCACACATCTCCCCTCTTGAGAACATGCACTACGGCAAGTTCCAAAACCAGTGATACACATAGATAAAATTACTCTTCACGCCTACCAACTACTCTAATTTTGATCACAGGGGTGCCTACTGAGGAAATCTGCACCGACATTCAATGACCCTGGGATGTATTCGATAATAAACTGATAAGGTTGTAACAATAACGACCATCTCAACAATCTTGCATTTTCATGCTTAGCCTGAGATAAGAACACTAGGGGCTGTTGTTCCGTCTGGACCACAAAAGTCCTACCATACAGATAGATTTGAAACTTTTTTATCGCCCATATTAACGCTAAACATTCTTTTTCGCTTGTGGAATATCCTTGCTCCGCTTTATTCAATTTGCGGCTTGCATAAGCGACTGGGTTCAGTTCCCCATCGGGTGAAGATGACCTTTGCAACAGAGCCGCCCCGAGGCCTACATTACTTGCATCTGTTCTCACCACAAAGTCCTGTGTCAAATCAGGCAATTTGAGAATAGGCTTGCTAGTGAGTTTATCCTTTAACTCTTGGAAAGCCAATTCACATTGCGCAGTCCAAACAATTCTATCTGGATGTCCCTTGCGAGTCAGATCAGTCAGAGGAGCACATATAGAGTTAAAATTTTTGATATAGTTTTGGCAAAAATCCACATAACGACACGAATGATCGTACGTCCTTTTTTGTTTGTGGTCTAGGTGCTCTCTGTAATTTTTCCAAGTTCTTGGGGTCAGGGGTCATGTTACCCTGATATACAGTGTGTCCCAAGAATTCCAACTCTTTGCATCCAATACAACATTTTGTTGGTCTAGCAGTTAAGTTCGCCTCCCTAAGCCTATCAAATAACATTTTCAGAGAATTAATGTGTTCTTCAAATGTCTCTGTGGCGACGAGAATATCATCCATGAAATTCGTGATACATGGGTTATTCAGGGGATCCAACAATTTGCGCATCATCCTTGAAAATACACTCGGAGCATTTTTCAATCCGAATGGTAGCATGTTGAATTTATAATGTCCTTCCGAGGTGCTAAAAGCTAAATAAGGTCTAACTTCAGGCTTCACTGGAATCTGGTAATAGCCTTTACTAAGATCCACCTTCGAAAAGTATTTTGCCTTGTTTAATCTGGCAAATAACTGTTTTGTGTCTGGTAATGGATCCACTTGTCCTTCTGTGACAGCATTCAGTTTCCTGTAATCTATGCACAGTCTATGTTCCCCAGACGGTTTCCTCAACAAAACTACACTGGAGCTAAAAGAAGATTCACTGTGTGAAATAATCCCCTCCTTCAACAAATAATCTATTTCTTCTTTCAATGCCTTCTCCTTCGCGAACGGAATAGAATAGGCTCTCATACAGATTGGGTTTGAGTCTACCAGTTTCATGTCATACTGTAGCAAATTTGTATGTCCTGGTTTATCTGTTAATACATCTGTATGTTCCTCCAGAACCTGTTGAACTCTCTCCCTCTGATTTTTAGTCAGGTGCTTACTGACTTTTACTTGTGCAGCTGTCTCACAAGGATGTAATGGGTATTCATGTGAGGTGAGTGGTTCCTTTTGCATTTGAGTTGCGATAGCCAAGGTCAGTAAGGGGGTGCTTTCCTGGAGTGGTCTGTCCAGATACTTCTTTAAAAGGTTTACATGATAAACCTTCTCTTTCCCCTTTTTGTCAATTTTATAATTTGTTCTAGACACCTTCTCTAGAACCGTATATGGACCTTGCCATCCAATTTGTAATTTATTCTGGCTGCCGGGTAGTAGAAGAAGCACCTTCTCTCCCACAGCTAATTCTCTGTCCTTTGCCTTCCTATTAAAATACACTGCATGTTTCTTCCTGGCTTGTCTCAAATTATCATTTGCCAGTTTCCATCCAGCTTTCAGACGAGTGGTCAGTTCGTTCACATATTGATACGATGAGGTAACAGTCTCTTCTGCCTTCTCATCTGTCCAGGTCCTTAATAAAGCTTCCAATGGACCTTTTATTGGCCTCCCAAATAGCAGAGTTGCGGGAGCCATCCCGGTTGAACTATGTGGTATCTCCCGATACGCAAACAACGCGGCGGGCAGGAATTGATCCCACATATCCGGTTTTTCGTGTGCCAGCTTCCTCAGGATAGAAATGAGAGTCCCATTAAACCTCTCTACCTGGCCGTTCCCTTGTGGATGGTACGGACTACAATGAAAGTGTCTGGCTTGAAATAGCTTAAAAACTTCTTCCGTTAGTTTCCCCTTGAACTGTGAGCCATTATCAGTCAAGATTTGATGCGGGAATCCTAATCTTGTGAATATTGTAAGAAGTGCCTCTGCTACATATTTTGAATCAATTGATGGCAGGGCTACCGCCTCTCCCCACATAAAACAAGTGTCCACCAGAGTAAGGATGTAACTGTTCCTCCTCTTGGTCCGAGTGAGAGGTCCCACAATATCCACTGCAACCCTCTCAAAAGGTGTTCCCACTATGGGCATTTCCCCTAGAGTTGCAGGAGCAGTCCAATGCTTTGGAGCTACCCTTTGACATTCTGGACAGGATTTGACATATCTTTTTATATCCTCCGTTATCCCTGGCCAGAAGTAATGACAAGCTATACGCTGTCCTGTGGCGCTGATCCCCATGTGACCACTGAAGGGAATCGCATGCCCGAGTTCCATCACTTTATCCCTATATGAAGTGGGAAGAACCAGCTGGTTGTGACCATTTGTTCCAGTTCCGGCCTTCCTGTATAATAGTTTGTTCTTCATAAAGTACTCTCCCTTGCTTGGAGGTGTGTGGCATTTGGGCAATTTTTTAAAACATGGCTTGAGTGTCCTATCCTCAGCCTGCGCCTTCCTCATCTCCTCTGGATGAGCATTTATAGGTTCACCTTCTTCCTCCTTTTTCTGTGACCTGGTCTGCACTGTCGCCATTATCACAGGTCTCCGACGTTTTATTGCCTGTCCAATACGCGCCGCTTAATACGCGAGCGAAATCTTCAGGTTGATTCTTAATGGTCTAACCGTCGACAGGGTGATATGTACCTTGAGGTATCCCTTTTCGCTGTACACGAGACCCCTTGTGGTATGCCCTCGCGCATTCAGCGCAGGCTACTCGGCCGATTTCGGAGGTTTTTAACCATGTATAGCGTGGGTCGGCTTTAGGAGCCCCCCTCCCCAACCGCCACACCCTCCCTGGTCGTGTACTGACGACTCCTTCAAATGTCCATCTGGCCAGGTCTCGAGTGTTGAATGCCAGTCAAATCCCTTCCTCGACGAAAAATCACTCGAAATTTCCGTCGCACCGCTGTGTTTGGGACGCCCCTGAATCAAACCCGACGCTCGCTCCGCCCCCATAGCGTGTTGTAACCTACGCTAACCTTCTCTCAGCGCATACTATCCCTAGACATAAACCTTTACCCCACACTTTGATGCCAGTCGTACCGAGCTTCCTTGCTATCATATGTTTGAAGTCTCTTCTCTAGACCGTTTACGTTGTCAAAATTGCAGAGATGGCGCTATACACGTAGTCCTAAGCACCGCTGTCACCGTACAGCCACAGTTACAGGCCTGTCGTTTATCCTTGTTCTACAACGGTTATTTTCCTTGGATACGCGTATCAATAGTTTGTGTGGATCATTCTAAACAGTGTAGTTCCTGCACACTATATTCTAATCTTGGTCCTATACCCCACGCCCTATGTTCTGCTTATCATCTTTACCTTCAACGCTCTGTGTATGCTGTATCCATGCAAGAAGGAGTCTCGAAAATGGAACAAGCACCTCGTGCTACAGGAATTAGTTGGGTCGCTGCATGTGTCTTCTTTTTAAGTGGCCACTTATACCTACTGACCCCACCCCCCCCCCTGGCCCCGCCTGCCCTCGCATTAACCTCTCCAATCCAGCAGCTACATGTTAAAAACTGGGCCTTCTCAACCGGTCTCTACCCCCTCCGGACACCTTGTTCCTTGACGAAATTTTCTCAAGTCTGGAGCCATGGAACTATGCTTTAGTGCTCTATACACTCCGCTTTCTCGTTAGATCGTTGGGTCTTCCCCTGAGCAGTCTCGACTTAAGGTCTGACTATAATGTTGGATTTTTATTCACACCGTTAATGATATCCACCAAAAGTTAGCTCTTATAAGTGGCATGGAGACAGCTCGCACACCCCCCCCTCCGCATCATCCATGCATCAGTTGATTCAGTTCTCTATTGTGTTGTTTGCTCCACTGTAGTGTATGGCCTTTGTCAAACTTGACCTACGACAGCCCCTCCGGGGTGTTAGACATGGATTGACGTGTTACAATTGTGCGAATGATGATAAAGGTTCGTGGTGTTGACATGAAAAAATGTCTCCTTTCTGAATCACACTTAATGATATAAGGCTGGACTGGAAAAGTCATCCGCACAACAATCTCAACGTAACTCGCTGTGACCTTTGCGCTCCCTAAAGTTTAATCCCTTGCGTACGTCTCACTCATATCGGCCATACACCCTCGCAACCCATGATAGCCCCGACGCCTCTCACACCTATCGCCCACAGCGTGCCCCGGCCCATACCCCTGTATATTCATAGTGATACAGTGCGTACATAACCATGGTTCCTCCCTGCTACTCTCTGTCTTATAGCCTTACATGGCGCATCTCTTTTAGTGATAAGCCTCTACTATTATATTGGTCTACTGTCAAGTAGCAACTGCTAACTTCGAGTTTCGCCCATTACATATATATCATCTTGAAAATTCAACTGAGATGAGCACGTTCACGCTTATAAACAATATGTTCAGATTGGCTTCTAAAACCCTAATCTCGTTTAGAGCGAACGTTTTCTGCCCATCAAATTGTTCAGCACAATATTTTTTTCATAATAATAATATTGAACCCGCTGATAATAGGGTTCTCATGTTGTAGGCTAAGTGATCTCTGCGGACTTAATCAAGCGATAATACGGGCATCCCCTTTTCTTCTTCTTGAAAGTCGCATACATGTTTTGAGTTCCCAAGAGATGGCTTCACCTCGTCGAGCTGTCTCATCCACCGTTATGGATGCAGATTAATGATATCTGTCCTAAAGGTTAAGTCATTCATAAAAACATTTGTCATTAGTCTCTGTAGGATATTTGGATTCATGATGAACAATTGACTGCAATCTACAGAACTATTTAGTGATGTCTAGGAATCTCGAAGTCAGTTCTTATCAAGTCCACCCCAACTATATATCTCTTAGACATTTCAACAATCGTATACTATCGAATAAATGGTGGCTTCAGATCGAGCTTGTGTAGGTTCATAAGGAGTTATTCTTTGATTACACTTGGTATTTGAGGAAATTTGCGAATCGTGCCATTCGCCTTGGCAATTTCGGTTCTATAGAATTAAACACTGGAGGTAAAGCATACCTCGATATGAGTCTAGACGACACGGATTTCTAACCTTACCACCTCAACCATATAATGACCTGATCACCTCTTTTTCAACCCGCGAGCCGAACCAGGGCCGCATCAGTGGTAAAATAAACTAGTCCTAAACTCCCATTCCCTATCAGGACGATAATGCCAGTAGATACCCGACATCATCACCACACCACTCTCTAGCCGCGCACATGTCCGCCGCATATGCAGCCATAATTCACGACCTCTCTAGAGACAAACACAGACATACCTATAACTCAGTTTCGCTGAAGCTCTCCAATAGCCATAATGTAAAGATTGAAATTACACGAATCATTAGAACAGGACTTTGACCTACGTCTAGTCCACTATCACTAGGGACAAAACAGTACACATAAATTCATGGCAGTATGAATAATTCTGCAATCCAAGCATCTATACGCAAGAACAATCTATGCATTATTAGACCTTCACCATAACAAACGCAAGATTAAATCTGAAGTCTATGTTAATATTATTGGATCTTTCCGACGGAGCAAAAAGTTCCTTGTTCTCGAAATGAGCCGCCGACTAACAACCTGTTTCAAGGTGATAGAATATCCCATATCACACTATTAATGACAACTCAGTCTTTCCCCTGAACGGCTGTTTGTAAAGCTCTTCAAAATAATATGTTGGCTTTCAGAAGATGAAGCAATAAGTTTACTCAAAGTATCACCGATTTTGTATCCTCATCGATATGCATAGTCATCTGACCACGTGTAATGCATGTTCATATAGTAAATTATCTCATCCGTCATAACCCCAATAATACATTAGGAACATTAAGGTGATCCCTAACTTAGACCTCCTAAACCCTGACCAAAAGTGATCCCCCTTAGCGAGCTAACACATTCTATAACCAATGGAACTATGATCTAATAATGCCATAGAAAAAAAAATTGCAATAATGAACTGTGTGCTGACAGAGAGTATCTACGGCATACCCGCTAAATGAAGGACCTATCCGTCATTGCGTCCTACTATATTTTGAAATCAATGGCGACAGTACTTGACCCCATGGATTCAGGCCACATCTATCATGTCCAGTACTTTTACCTCCGCAGTACTGTTAATAGAGAGGGACTATCTTTTTTAATACCTTCGAAAGTTTTACAGGATGCAGCGCGACTAGGTTGAGGCATGATGTCTTTTCTCATAATCTGAGAAGAAATTTATATTACCTCTATATTAGTTTATTTATTTGCTGGCGAAGCGTGTCCACTTGCACATAGTATAAAACTTCATTAATCTTGGCTATTTCTACACAATTATCACACTTGTAATAGAAAATGACTTGTCTAATCATTACAATTTTAGTTGAATTAGAATATCTTTAACATCTTCATGATTTACTGACGAAAAAAATTCAGCTCAAGTGGCCCACCTCACAGCTAGCGGTGAACATCAAAAATAGTCATCATGATTGTAAAACCGCGTATGTAGTACGATTGACAATGCATTCGTTATTAATATAAATTACTCTCAAATGTGTATCCTATCATGATTGTAATACACAATGAACAATTAGAAAAGGAACTACTATAGAAGACTAGACATATTATCAAGTCAAGTACTTAAGCTGCAACTAATAGTTTTTGTGGTGGTAATATTCAATAATGTGGGCAATCTTGACTAGAAATAGTCTGCACAATCATCACATTTATCTGATCCCACGACATAGCTCGCACAGAAGAAATGAAAAGGTTGAAGAGCAATTGCCATATCGAGTAGACCCTCGAGCTCTTCTCAAATTCTTATCACTCTGTATAGCAGTATAGTAAGTGCTTTTTTGGTCAGTCGGTTTTTGTCTACTATGAAATGTGCGCAGTCTAGAGAGGAATCTCTGTAGTTTGTGGATCTCATCGACCCACCTAAACCAGTAGCAGTAATAGGGCGAACCTTTCTTTAGAAGTGTTGAGAGAGGTGCCATGATAGAGGATAGATTCTGAATGAATCTGCCATAAAATTGAATAAGACCTAACAGACTTCTCACCTGTTTTTTAGTCTTAGGGATTGAGATGTTAAGTATCTTAATAGTATTATGGTCCTCTGTCTTTAGGAAACCATGACCAACTCGGTGGCCTAGGAAAGAAATTTCGCTAAAACCAATATAGGCTTGCTGTCAGGTTGTGCTCACGCAAAGTAGACAGCAATTCATCTAACCCTGAATAGTGATCTTCCCAAGTATCGCTGAAAAGACAGATGTCGTCTAGATATGCAATGACATCTGACCGATAAGATAGGATTCGGCGCATCATGCGTACGAATGTAGCTGGTGCGTTCATAAGACCGAAAGGCATAAAATTCCATTGGAACAAACCTCTAGGTGTTGAAAAAGCCGTGAGAGGTTTGGCGCGTTCAGATAAAGGAACTTGCCAATATCCTTTAGACAAATCAAGTTTAGTGAAAAAATGAGATTTGGAGAGTCGAGTAAGTAGCTCTCCAGTAAAGGCATAGGTTCGGCATCGAACTTCGTTACTTGATTCAATTTTCGATAGTCAACGCAAAGACGTATGTTATTGTCTTTTTTACGCACAATAACCATCGGCGAAGAATATGCAGAGGTGGATGGTTCGATTTTTTTCAAATCTATCATCTCATCCAACTCTTTCTCGACCTGTGCTTGAAAATGTATAGGTATAGGATAAGGTCTAACCCTAATAGGAGTATGGTCAGTTAGAACAATGTCATGTTGAATGACATTCGTTTGTCCAGGGATGTCAGTGAGTACATCCTGAAATGTTTGCAACATAGTTGAAACTTGTCGCTGTTCTCCTAGAGACAAATCAGGAGAGACAGTAACGTTCTTCCATGATTCACTGGAATGAAGTGGGATCATTGGAAGAGGAAGATTTACATCTGAAAAAACTTGTTTCCTCATCCTGTATCACGGACAGTGATGAGTAATGACCATGTTGTACTGGAGAATTGTCCGTTGCTTGGAAAATGGGTTGCAAATAATCCGGACGTTCATGGAATTCAGTAAGCATATTGATGTGGAAGGTTTTATGCTTCCCATCAATATCGACAATATAGTCGACATCGGAAATTTTCGATATTATATCGTACGGACCTTTCCAAGAAATAAGTAATCTGTTTTCCCTACAAGGTAGTAATACAAATGCTTTGTCACCAGGACAAAGTTGTCGTAAGCATCTCTTCTTATTGGCAAATTGCCTTGCCTTCTGTTTCGCAAATTCAGAAGAAGAAGTTGCTAATTTGCATGCTTCGATAATTTTTTTGTCTCAACGCGATGACATATTCGTAGGATGACTTTGTGTCATCGTCAATATTGTCAGATGTTATGAGATCGTGAAGCAACGACATAGGGCCACGCGGACGCGCGCCAAAGACGAGTTCAAAGGGAGAAAATCCCGTATGTACATTGGGTACCTCTCTGTATGCGAAGAGGGCCGCAGGTAAAACTCTGTCCCAGTCTTGAGGATGATCCTCAGTTATCTTCCCCAGTAAGTTTTTAAGTGTTCTATTAAGGCGTTCGACCATACCATTAGACATTGGATGGTAGATACTACTTAAAGATCTATCTATCTGCAGAGTAGACATTACTTGAGACATGGTATCTGATATTAGTTGGGTGCCATGGTCTGACAATATCTCTCCGGGGAACCCCAGACGAGAAAATATAAGCCAAAGAGCATCTGCAATATCAGCAGTAGTAATGCTCTTCAGAGGAATAGCCTCTGGCCAACGTGTGCACATATCAACACACGTCCAGATAAACTGATGTCCTCTGGCAGACTTGATCTTAAATGGACCAATAATGTCTATGGCCATTTTTTGGAACGGCCGAATAGGAATGTCCGCCGCCTGAATGGGTGCAGCATGCCGTGGACCTTTGGATTTAACTTCCTGACATACTTTACAAGATCGACAATAAATCCGTATGTCCTTGTTTACCAATGGCCAAAAAAAAGCCGCAAGGACTCTTGACTTAGTACGGGAAAAACCCATGTGTCCAGCACACTGAGAGTCGTGAGCGTGCTGCAAAATTTTAACTCTCAAATTCTTGGGAACCAGGATTTGAGAATAACTTGACGTAATGGAGTCTTGAACCATACGTACAAGTACGCCATTCTTCTTTGTAATCCACGATTTACGACTTGTGTCTTTATTCGGATCACCTTTAGTTGCAAGAATGAAGAATTTCTTCAGAGTGGGATCATCTTCTTGCTGTTTTATAAACGAGTCACGAGAAATTACCAAGGGATTATCTTGGTTATGCACTTCATTATCTTCAGTAGATGAAGTTTGAGGCATATTAAGAGCCTGAGCTCTAGTGACTACAGCGTTAGCAATCTGCATGTTTTGCCTTTCCCACGTGGAAATTTGTTGCGGAGTGCATTCCTTGACTCCATGAATGCGACCGATGATGAGGTCAGCGATCGGATTCGGATGAAGACATGCGTGTACATCTCCTGTAAAGAAAGGAGTAGCAATCCTAATGATAGCAGTAGAGTATTTCTCTAATGTGCCGCCAAATGTTACACATTTGACTACTTGTCCAGTGGCACGGGAAGGATCTACGAGTGACTGCCTAACACCAATTGTGGTGCATCCAGAATCAAATAGCACAGAGACTGGATTGTTATTCACTAAACCCTTATGTAAGACAAGAGAACCTCTTCCATCATGCGCGACTGATGCCGGAAGAGCAGGAAGAGGATGGCCACAGCTTAAAGTAGACACTGTGGTTGGCTCAAATAATGTTTTGCATTGGGGGCACTGAGATGCTCTCCCAAAATCAAAAGCGGCACATGCCATATTACTAGCATCATTATTATCTTTACTCTGTTTATAGGCTTCATGGGACTCTTGTTGTGTAGAGTTTGCCTGAAAATGTGGTTTATGTCTTTTGTTTTGAGATCTACCTCGGTTATTATCACCTCTGTAGTTATTGTTACCTCTATTGTAACCCCTATTTGGGTTTGAGTCATAGTTCCCTTGGTTACCATTATCATATTCATTATAATGAGTATCTCTGGAATTATGATCTTGTTGACTCCAAGACGGATAACCCTGATAGTTTCTATAATTACTTCCTCTACGGAAATTCCTATAATTATGACCACCCCTGTGTCGAGAGCTATCAGGTCGTCTCCAGTTCTTTGAAGAAGAACCCTGAAATGATTGGTTACCTTGGTTTTGATAACTATTATGGTTACCTTTTTTATCAAATCTGTTTTGAGGTCCCTGAAATCTGTGTGAATAATTGGGATTGTATGGTGTTGCTGAAGCAACTGGCATACTCTCCTTAATCTTAGTGTTGCCAAAAGTCACGTCGGGGTGTGCAGTGACATATTGGGAACAATATTCTTCCATTTCTTTTAGAGATTTGGGTTTACGCTCATGTATAAATTCAAGGAAAGGTTTGTTCACACATGACATAATTTTTTCTCTGAGCAACAAATCCATAAGTCCTTCATACGTTTTTTCTGTTTTGGAAAGCTCAATCCAACGATCAACTGTGAGACGTGCCTTTGCAGTGAATTCTGAGAATTCTACACCTGTCTCAGGTACCATCGTCTTAAATAAAANGCGATNGCCTNCCTCACTTAGCTGATATTTTTTTTATCAAAGGCCGCCCTAATGACATATAATTATCCTTATCTGCTTCTCCTACAAGGCATAATCTAGTCAAAGATTCACCTTTCAAGTTTTCTGATAATTGATTAGCGTATTGTGATTTATCCACATTATGTGTACGACAAGAACGTTCAAATCTATCCAGCCAGAATGTAATATCGTCACTGGACTGATTGAACGGTGGAACCTTAACCTTGTAAGTAGAAGGTTTACCATTACCACTAGATGCCTGATTAACATTACTCATACTTGTCAATCTCAATTTCTCCAACTCAAATTCATGTTCTCTTATTGCTTTTTTCTCTTCAGCATCTAATCATTTTTGTTCAGCCTTCCCTGTCCTTTTTTGTTCTGTCTAATTCTTTTTTTCTTACAGCTTCACTGTCTTATCTTTTTTTGTTCCGCCAGCTCACTGTCAGCAGCTTCTCCTCATTCTAATTGTTTTTTTGTTCAGCTTCACTGTCTAATCTTTTTTTGTTCCTTCGTTCTTCCTCTGTCTCTTTCAATTTTTTTTGTTCAGCAGCAAATCTCCTTTCTCTTGCATCTAGCATCTTTCTTTTGTTCAAGCAGCAGCCCTAAGCTTCCTCTCTTTCTAAATATTTCTCTTGCCGCCATAGCTTTTCTTTCTTCTGCAGCTAATCTTTTCTCTTCTGCAGCTAATGCTTTGTCATATTGAGCAACTGCCCATTGTTCTAATTGTTGACCAGTCTTATCAAGGGCTTTCCCTTGTGTAATGAAGTATTCTAATGTAGACATGATGTCTAACAATAATACTAATCACCTGAAATAATAATAATACCACAAGTTCTCAATGACTTGATTAATCAGTATACTATCCCAATATCTGTGGGTCACAAGCCTTTAATAAGGTCTTGTATAATAGTAATAATAATCAGGTACTGGTTTATACCATAATCCAAGTGCAGTGCACAGGCAATTGTGTCTTATGAAATATACCTATATAAAACATATGTCAACCAACAGAATACATAAAGTACAAATAGGACTGACAATACAAGAACGTTTGCAGAAATCAAAATAAATCAAATAGGGAAATCAATGAAAATAATCACTGAATCTGCAAAGAATAACAACACCAATGACGTCACAATATATGAATACAAATAGTGAATAGAACTGAAAGATAGAAAAGAGTAGGCCAACAAATTACAAACAACTCAAAACAAAACTAAAGAACAAAGAAATATTACAAAAATAACAATAATTACAGTCTTCACAGCTAACACAAAAGCAACAGTTGTCGCAGCAAATTTTCAATCAAGAAAATTGCACCTATAGAAAACGCCCACAACGGACCCTCTATGACGTGGGATATTATGTTGTGAGGACGCCGCCCAACCTTAAACACAACCCGCTGACATAGAAACTAACATACTATACAAACAAATAACATGTAAACATAAATATATATAAATTATGTGTATGATAGTATGTGTTGCAAAATAGGCTCAGTTTTACAGTAATGGCAAAGTTATTTTTATGAACATAAACAAACTGCCACTTTATTCAATTAAACATTCTGGCCTTAAATATTAAAGTTCATATATGGAAAACAAGAAGATCCATCGATGAAAATAGGACTTCTTAGTACACAAATACTGTCTTCCTGTTAACATTGACAAGAATTGATCCATTACTGTTCTGTGAAACTCTGTAATGTTAATGTAAAACTGTCAACAACGCTGGCCTACCATACTGCATTCACTAGGACAGTCACGTGACGAAGTGTTTTACAAGAGCAAACCAATACTGCAAGTGTGTCGTATCAGCCACAGGAAACGGTCTGGTATCGGTAATCTGTTGACTTCTGAACTTCTGCGAGGTCAAACCCAGAAAGCTGGTCCACAGTTGATAAGGTTAATATAATGTTGGATTTTTATTCCCGTTAATGAGATCCACCAAAAGATAGATATAAGTGGATGGAAGCAGACATCATCATCATCATCAGTTGATAAGATCTCTATGGTGTTGTTTGCTCCACTGTAGTGTATGGAATGTCAACTTGACCTACGCAGCGGTGTGTAGACATGGATTGAGTGTACAATGTGCGAATGATGATAAGGGTTCGTGTTGTTGACAAATGTTCTTTTCTCACACTCATGTATGACTGGAAGTCATCGACACCAACGACTGTGTACCTTTTCTAAAGTTTAATTGGACGTACACACTCGACAGCACAGATAGTGACAAATCACAGGTTGGCATAATACATCAAATAACAATTTTAAAAAATTACAAATCCAATTAATTAAACATTTTCAACAAGACTAAACCAAAAACAAACACCCCTTCATACCTACTCCCCTCTCACTCAACTCCCACCCACACCCAACAATACAACACATCATCTCCTTCTTCAAAATACATACAATCATACATCACTCCCCACAAACAACATGCACACATAGCACAATCATTAATATTACCCAAAAATAATACTAAAATAATATATATACAAGACAACAACCCCCCTACCCACACAACCAAAATTAATGCCCCCCCCCCCCCCCCCCCCCTCCCCCCCCCCCTCACCACCGCCACCCCCCCCCACAATCACCACTATACTATTACACTCCAAATCCACCCTAGACACACGTCATCCTTACACTAGTCCATCACTCAGCTTAGTCAACAATAATACTCACTGTTACTACGAGATCCATTCCCCCACCCCAACCACCCCCCCCTCCCACTTCCCCACCCCCCCCCACAATGTGCCATCTCTCTATTGATACCTTTCAGTAACACATGAATTCTGAGCACAGCACCCCATAAGACACGTGACTGTTACTGCACCTCTATACAGAGATTCTAACAACCACCTCCCCCCATACCCAACAACCCCCCATCCCCCCATACCAATCCACCACCACACTCTTCATCATATCACAGAATGACGAAGTTGCTATGTCATTGATGACATGTTATACTGTGTGCTCTCTAAACACGTCTATGTCAGTGATATAAACTTCTCCTATTGCAATTGTGCCTGTGTGGTGAGTGTATATTGCATGCCATGAACAAATTAGATCATAGCATTGTTCTCATGTATTTACAGATCCCTGTGTACTCCCTAACCACTAGTATACCCTCACCAATCCTGATCCAGCTGGTGAGTAATCTAGCAGAAGATCGCGCCTCTATCCTATCGAGGTTGTAAGTCTATCACCTAGTCCTACGTAGACATGTCACTATCTACGTATAATGAACTATATGGCTCTCGTATAATCTGCTGTGCCCTTCAGATACACGACTTGAGTAATAACATTTTGAAAGAGTTACGTTCTCTTATGAATTCTCCCATGTTTTCGCGCAGAGTGATAATATATGAGATTACCTTAGCCATTATCATATTAGCTTGAGATTGTATACATGGTCAGAGAAGTTAGTCTGGGTATGATGAGCTGTGCACCCCGGAGTAGCGAAGATAGGACTTGCACACGGCTGTATCGAGACTGCTTCGCTACGCTATACAGAGTCTCGTAGGGCGAGATCACTCTGTTATTACCTCATCGGCGGCGACAGGTCGCGCTCTGTAACTATCAGGTGAAAACAGGACAGAAGCCATGCGCCTATCGCATGCAAGAGAATTGCGGAAGCTCTCAAATCATCTAGAGGCTAGACTTGCTCTTACGAGAACGAGGCATGCTACAGCAGATATTGAGCTGTGATATAAGAACTAAGGTCTGACTGTAGACTAAGCAGTATAGATGAGAGTCTCGAGCATATAGAGGTCAAAGCTGATGTCTATTACCCGTTGTTAAAGAACAACGATCTAGTCAAGACAGAGGGGTCACTGACCTACAGAGATACAAGACGATATAAGCTCGTTTACGTAAGTAGGTGTTGGCAGATGCCAATGAGATAGTGCTCTGATGATGAGTTGATCATGACACTGCCAATTTCGGCCAAAGACTTGCTCTCAGAAGGCGTATTGCTAAGAAGGTACCGTCTCAAAGCATATCCAGTACTATGACATAGATAGTCCTGCAAGAGTAGTCACAGTGCAGATCGAAGTGTCCGCGTATTTTCTGACCGCGATTAGACGCATGTGCACAACCATTTCACGGTTAGAAGTACTCGCCATGTATGTGTGATTGCTATAAGCACATTATTAAAGTGTCCAGTTCCCGTGTCTCTGCCTTTGCATGATGCAGAGGTGCGTCTAGTATCAGTTTTTCCCCTCATAGAGCTCTTGCACCCACATCGTATATCGATGTCAAGGTCACTGTTAGACGATCCTCTATAGTTTAGATAGGATGTGTCATTCCCGTGTGCCCGCCCCTCACGGATACGCGGTGGTGTAGTGCCACCAGACTTACAGTCTCGTAGAGGAAGCTTGATATTATTATAAGAGCTTTATCTTATCGGTGAATATAGAAGATTTGATCTCGCATGTGAGAGATTCGGTGACTTCTCTGAATTGATATCTCTTCAATACGCCCGGGACTGTTGGAGAACAGTGTATACAAGTGAATTGTCTTTGGCTGTAGAACTGACATGTGTTGCGTGAGTAACCGAGCTCGACAATTATGAGCATGCATATCATGTAAGTGGCTTTGTAAATTATATATGAAAAGAACTTATAGTCTCTTATCCGACAAAGCGACATAAACACTCTGTGCGACGCCACACCCCCAACCTACGCCCGGCGATACTAACTGCAACACGACCCCCTCCCACCTCAACCACCCCCTCCCCCCCCCCCCAAACTCACCACCTCCCCCCCCCCTCCCTCCACCCCCCCCCCCCTCCAACTCCCCCCCTCTAACCCCCCCACCGCCTTTGTTGTAGCCCTATTTATTCAATATCTGAGGTTACCATCCGATGTCATTCGTCGTTTCAACAAAATGGTCCTAAATTGAATAACCCATAGTGAGGTTTTGAGGCTACCACTGAATTGGGTCTCCGTTTAGCATCTTGAAGCACAAAAAGGGCTCGGCCCATTTTTCACCGGGTGCTAGGGCCTTGTAATTCCAGTCAATCTTTTTTCTTCTGCCTCCCTTTCGGCAGTCAATCTTTTTTCTTCTGCCTCCCTTTGCTGTCGTTTTTCTTCTGCCTCTAATGCTTTTGCCTCTTTGTCAGCCTCAATCTGCAAGCTCTTAAGTTCTTTATCAGCCTCAATTTGTAACCTCTTCTCTTCAGCTAACCTCATATCTTCCCTTTCAATATACTTGTCACATTCAGAAGTTACATACTGAATTAAAACCTGACCCTCCATATTCATCTCCCTCGCCGTTAGCACAGCAGCCGATATAAATTTTGCCAGGTCAGCCATCATACCAAATAACAATGACCAAGGTAAATCTAATTATGTAATGACTAAGGTAATTCTAATTATATAAAATGGCCAAGGTAATTCTAATTAATTAATGACCAAGGTAATTCTAATTCTATATAATGGCCAAGGTAATTCTAATTAATTAATCAACTAATTACTCCTGGCTGTGAAGATTCACCAACTTTTATTTTCCCCTTTTTATTTTAAGGGACACTTTTTAAATTTATACAATCTGTCCCACTGGTTTAATTCTCCCACCAGGAGATCCTAATATCTTTGATAAACTAAATATCCCTGGACAAGACCCCAATATTTGTAGTGGTTTTGATGGTATTGTATGGTTGTTATGTTACCTAGGGTGCTGTAAGAGGTCAGCTGCGAAGGCTCCTGAGATAAAAGTTTATGTGAATTACAGAAGGCCCTTCTTACTACCACTACGACCTCAAACAGATCTCTTTTACTATCATGAATGTAGCTACGTTAAAAAGTCTAGAGTACTGAAATGTAATGTGTTGTAATAGAATATACAACCACACACAGATAATTAATAAGTCTAATAATATTAATAAAATCTATAACACACTGAACTAACTCAGACTGTTTTAGTTTTGATTTTAACAATTTTTTCTAAATTTATTAGTTCTGAACCAATGTTTTATTTTGGTCAGAACATATGAAACGTTATGGTGTTATAAATAGAATGCATAAATATATGGCATAATAAAATGGAATTTGTGTACATAGGTATTTTATAAGACTGGTTAATATTAACAATATTTCTACTGTCTCTGGGAGAACTATTACAGGATGTGCTGTTGGGGTGGTGTCATCACTCCCACTCTGTGACTACAACAAGCTTTGTCCATTTACTTATAGACTGTAGTTAAATGTTATAATTTCCAAGAATTCAGTCTATTTTGATAGGGGAAATATTTATGACTAGTTTTGAGTACTGGTGAATCTTCAGCAGGCCACGTATTCACTCATCTTGTCTGTGAAGATCCGATACTGGATTTCTGTGGCCCACTCCTCTCTGTAGCTGTAATACAATGCTAGTCTGCACCGACACAACCGTTAGGCGGCACACACATCTGCTTGTGTATACTTGATTAAGTATGTGGCACCACCTTAGTGCCACAACAGAAACTCACAATTCTGAAACAAAATTTGTGTCATGTGTCAGTACTTTATCTACTGCACCACTCTTACACACAGCACAACACAACATCATTACACAGAATGGGTCAGATCTCTCTGACCAACATTGCACATCTTACCCAGTTGTTTTCATATAGTATCAGTTCCCCAAGACTGCATTGCATCTGAGATATGTTCAATAGTTTCCTCTTTTCTTCAATAAGATAGGTAATATGTTCCCACTGATCTCAATAATAGATCCGCCTTCCATAGTCTTAGTTAGGCGTCCATATATTTTTTGTTTGTCTCTAGACCCTGAACTTGGGCTGGGGACCTAGAGCGAGCACTTACTTGTCGTAATAATTTTATATGATATTGCAGTATCAATCACTCAAAATATTTAAAATATACAAGATAAATGCTTTCATTCTTACCAGAATTCAGAATTGAGAACACAGTTAATGCTAGCAAAACTCAGCTGAGCTGCTGGCTATAGTATGGCGTCCCACTAATTGTATGTAATATCTTCTGGGAAAAACACCACTGGAAATAACTGACTGTGTTACTGGACAGACCTATGTCAAATGGCAACAATGCGCGTCTCTATCCCGCTAATATGAATACATTTGTCCAATCACAGACTTCCCCCCTAACTTTTTTCAAATCTTCAAACCAAAAGTCAAATTTCAGTCAGATCTCAGTCAAGTATGTATTATTGTCTGTTGGTCCGTCCGTCTCTACTTGGGTTTTCACAAAAACACACTTGTTTCTTGGACCAACTACACGCAACACCCTACACAAATCTGCCTCCTGAGTTATTTTTAGCCACAATTCTCCAACCTTCCCCCTCTCGTTCATTACAGCTTGATTTTTGCATTTCCGTGTCTCAAGGACGAAAATTTGAAACTTTAGTGAAAGTGTGCACAACAATACTGTCCGCTAGTCTGATGTGAACAATACAGTCTTTCGTCAATATCTTCCTTGTTATCTGTCTGTCTGTATAATTTAAAGTATATTATTTCTCTGCTTAAGATGGGCTATCAAACTAGCTAGGTTTTATATTCATAACTTTATTATTAAGAAAAAACATATTTTTTCTTAAGGTTAGTTTTTGAAATTTGTTCTCGAACCTTCTCCACGGCGTTTGCCGCTGAATTCAAATAAAACAACCAAGTATCGTAAAACGTCAAAGAAATGACTGTTTCGAATAAGAGCTAAGGTCTTTTCTGTCCATTTCCTTACATTGTGTTACTAGTGGCGTGAATTTCTTTCTCTTTTATTACCAATTGCGTCTTTTTGCCCTTTAGGTTCCAACACGTGTTCAGTCATATTTTTCCTTTTTTATATCTCCGTTATCCTCCCGTCTACAAGGGTAAACCGGTTCGTCTGCATGTTTAACTAGTTAGTTTAAATGGCGGTGGGAAATGCGGGCATAGGCGAGCATGTCTCCTAGTATCTTACGCATTACTTTTTATCCCTATAATGTTATCTTTATAATTGGAGATATTTTAACGTTGTATCACGGTAAATTCATCACAACTGGACAGACACACACAACACTTAGATAAATGAGAAGAAAGATGATCTACACCACATAAGCAAATGTGAAAGGTAATAGTTACTGCAGTAAGAGTAATACTGGAATGGGAATATATAAGACAAATGTTGTGTATACTACAGTAAAAGCGTCGATTGGCACAGTAGTTAGGGCGCTTGCTTCTAAAGACAACGTTACCGAGTTCGAAACCTCGTAGTGTCACGCTCCGGTCAAAAAGTAAAATTATTCCTATAGCCGATACTGCCGTAGGGAAGTGGAGTGTTAGAGACTTCGGCATACTAGGTCCAGCTTTATGAAGTGGAGATGACCAGTTTCATTCCTCGCTGCCTTTGTCTTCCCTAATTTAAAAAGCAGAGTTAGGTACCCATTTACAGTTAGGTAGACTAGAGCGTGACGATACCAGTTTTTTTACCCCGGAATCCGTTAAATCTGCCGCGATAGGATAGAGTTCTGACCGAGAAGTCAGTCGCATGCTGCTCCGGTCTACTCAGCTGTAAATGAGTACCTCAATCTTCTCTTGAGTTAGGGACGGTACAGGCAGTGAGGAATGGAACCGTTCCCCTTACCCCATAAAGCTGAGACCTAGCATAGTGAAGTCTCGAACACTTCCATCCCCTACGGGAATATGTTCTATTTTACCTTCTTTGCCTTTTTCACAGTAAAAGTGAGGATCAGTAGATGAAAGAAACAGCATTGTATATAAACAGTTATTCAGACAAAAAAGACAGGACTGTGAATTGCCCGTATTTTTTATTGTAAAACCTGGCACACATATTTTGTCTTTTCCGTATTTAAAGTGTAGGGGGCGTACGTTAGTTTGGCCTATTTAATTAAATTTTTTTTTTTTTGGGTCTCTCTTATCTTTATGTGATTTTCTCGGAGTCCGTGTATCTGCTTTAACAAATTCTAGTTTGTTTGCCTGGTTGGTATTTAATGTTAGCATTAGGATTAACACTATGACGAATGCAGGCCACACTGTAGCTTCTATTAACGTCAGGCATAGAAACTGCCTTTTGAACGTTTTTCCTCAGGTGAATACAGCAATGCAAACTTTGGCGAGAAAAAAAGTCAAAAAAACTTAAATAACCTTTAATTTACAACCAAGTGCTGAATTATCTAATCTTCCCGGGAGTTTAAGAATGTAATCTATTTTCTTTTAATTGCGGAATGTGGCTTGATTGTTGATTCAGTCACGGTTTTATTTAAAAGCTAATTCTTTGCTTTGTGAACAATACGTGATGTCTGTTCCGTGTTTAAGGCCATGACGTCCTGTCTTCAGTGTAATCTGCCTATTCTACTCTTTACCAGCAAGTTAGATAAAGGTAGTTCCTTAGCATATACTGCCGTAGAGGAGTGTAGTGTTAGAGACTTCACTATACTAGGTCCAGCATCGAGAGGTGGGGGTGAACAGTTCCCTTCCTCGCTGCCTTTTCCTTCCCAAACTCAAGAGCAAAGTCAGGTACTCATTTACAGCTAGATAGACTGGAGCGTGTCGACACCGTGAATCGAACCCGGCACTTATGCAGCGAGAGACCAGCGCTTTAACCACTCTGTCAATCGGACGCTCTAATATTTATTGTATGGTTGTTAAATTGCGTATTCCGTTACAAGTTAAACTTCTCCTGTGTGATGAATGTTTCTCTCCGTTTGTCTGTATTTCTGTCTTTCCTTCAATCTGTTCATGTCTTTCTGTCTATCTGTTTGTCTATTTACCTGCGTACGTATCTGCCTGTCTGTCCGGTTAATAAGCCTTCTTTTGGCTTATTTCATTCTGCCATTTTTTTATTTTTTTAAATCAATGTTCGACCGTATATGTGATTCATAGTGTATTTTTGACGATAGAATACCTATTATACGCATACATTAAAACTTTGGTACGCTGAAATACGTTGCATCACTGCGTTCAAATGTTTCAAAACCTGAAAATGTATCTCCAATTGAAATATGTTATCGTGTCCTACAGAAGCTATACAGCTAAAGCTAAAAGCAATTTAATCTACTTATTTTTATTCTAATATCGAACACAAATAACAGAAGCAACAAGACCTTTCGTTACAAAAATGAGCATACAAACGTAATTTCACGCTATACCTATGGAAAGCGCCCCATGTCAAACATAAGCATGTTAATTTAACGTATTGTCGTGAGAAATTCTAATCCACATATCTAAATTAAAACGTAAATGTAAAGCCTAACAAATAAATTTAATAAAAGGAAAGAAGAATGGTAAAGAACAGTGCTGTCACAATGACTGTACTCGAAATCCCCCTTGTTTTCTCCTGCGTCTGCAAATTGTAACGTTTCGCGTTGATAGTAAAGGCCTTCGGCAACATACACGCGTTTCCCCAACACAATAAAATGTGTACTCCAATTCTAAGAAAAACCTTGAGATACGCAAGATGACCTAGATTTAAAATTCCATTCATGTCTTTTTATATACTACGTTACCTAAAACGAAAGACAGATGGACTAAAGATAGAAAGAAGGGAGGGCTGAAAGCGGGGACGCAGGAAATACTACCACAGTCGCGCGATACACAATTACTACCATCACGCGTGTAAGGCCACAAGCACTAGCTTTTTTTTTTTTTCAAATCGACAGTGAAAAAAAAACACTACTACTACAAGAATCAGGTTTAAAAACATGAAAAATGCTTATTAGGAAATATGAAATTCTACTGATTTACATCTAAGCTCCTGACTTTAGTATGACATAACAGTGGAAAAGGCAGGACAGGTGGCGGTTCTAAACAACGAAAAGGAATAAAGAACAAATATACGACTATCTTTGGAAAACACATATTTTGAACGCCGCCATGTAGCTCACTTTAACTTATATATTATTGTACGGCCGGACTTGCTAACCAAGAATATGTTATGTGTTACGCCTTTAGTCTGTTAATAAAATAGTTATGGCCAAAATACAATAGTAGGGGTGCCTGACAGCATGAAATCATTTCTGCTCATAAAATTTTGTTATAACGTGTTTGAAAAACATTACGTTACGGAAATAGCCTACCATGTTAACTCCTATTTGATTGGCGGGAATGAGATGTAAGACTAAACACGATTAGTTGGACTGCAAATACTAGTTTAGTTGTTAGGGGAAACGTGAGAAGGGTAATATTTTTTGAAAAGTAGGTAAACATGGCATGATTGGTTAGAGCTACCAATATACTCAATTCAGGACGTCTGTTCCGAGCCACATCTTGTAATAAACCTACTAAGAAACAGTGCGTTGAGCACCAGTGCATATTTTTTATAAATAAAAGCCTGGGACAGAGGCAGATCGGAAGTTGTGCCCATTCATTGCCAGTCAACGAAACTGTTTATTTTTCCATGAATTGTGGTAAGCTTGAAATATTTGATATCTTTTAATGAAAATTGAATGTAAATTGATAATTTATGTCTGTATATATGTGTGGTTCAGTAGCGAACATGAGGTAAAACCTCTAAAGTGCTCCAGCCTGAACAGAAGGTGTCGGAGGAAAGTAAAACTACATGGAATTGCCAAGCAGTACACTGACACCTATATTATTGACTAGAAAGACATAATGCTGGAATTGCAGAGGCGTAGTGATCATTAGGGAGGAATATACTGGTGTAAATTATTTCAGATGAAGCTGACAGTTGGCCTACCGCTCTGAACTCAGTGTTTGTTATGTATTGTGCTCAGTGTAGAAATAGAGTATAAATTAGTTCTGAAGTAGGAGGTACAACCTTCTTGTTTCAGGGACTGTGGTCCTAAAGCTATTGAGCAGTACTTGGTCAGAGCTTTGCTGAATCCAGAGGCGGACAGCATACTCCTTGGTCCATATAGCAAACAGTGAGGTGTCTCCAGAACACAGGGGAGCAATCGAGCAGAGGAGTCTTTTCCTGCCGCCATCACGAAAGTTAAGCCTATGTGGCCAGCGGAGCTCAACATTATGTATACCCCCTTAAACTGACATTGTATTAAAATAAGAGGGGAAATTAATTTTTTTAATGAACGGAACTGAGAACATCTCCAATACTAGTTCCAACAGAAATAAACACTTGAAGTCATGAAGACAAATAACAACATGGCTTGAAAAAAACAACACCAGTATTACCTCATATTACTACTACACAACTGGCACACATAGGATAAGATTAATAAAATATGTCACTACAAGATTCATATTGATAAATTCTGTACATATAACTTGTAATTAAAATTGATTGTGAATTCCTGGTTCACTTTGTATTTGAATCAGGACTCATATATATTAATGAAAAGTACTTAATACATATTGATATTTGAAAATTTACCAGTGACTCGTTTAAGATAGTCTCATAGAATGTTTCATGTGTGTGAGTGTCACAGTGTTGTCAAGTGTGGTGGAATAAATTAAATTGTTTATCTGTCTGTTGTTGTTGTGACTTACACTTCATCATATACATACCCTAGACATATAACGTAGTCATCACAATATTCCAGAATAATTCTGACTGAGGTATAAATATGTGGCAGCAAGTAAGGTTATCTGTAAAACACTACACCTATTAGATACAGATACCTTCACCGCTGATCTCATCAGTACACTAAGTCCCCTATAGATATTTATAAAATCCCACTTTACCACATATATTGGGGTCCGGTCCGGGATATTGAACTTTCTCCTGTTATATATATTGGGAATTATAAGAATTCAAAGGTATCCCTGGGTGGAATTAAATAAGGTTGAGCTCTCAGTGCCTGTGGTGTCATTAAATAAATAATTATAGATTATATTGTTTAGTTAGATATTATTTACATTTACCTGTTAGAAAATGGCGGACCTGGCCAAATTTCGATCTGCTGCTGTACAGACTGCAAAAGAGTTAGGAATGGACGGGCAAATTATGATTTCTTATGTCACTGCTGAATGTGACAAATATATTGAACGGGAAGAAAGAAGATTAGAAAAAGAGGCCGAAAGAAAGTTAGAGGCTGAAAAGGAAATTAAGAGGTTGCAGATTGAGGCTGACAAAGAGGCTAAAGCATTGGAGGCAGAAAGAGAAGAGAAGAGATTAGCTGCAGAAAGAGAAGACAAAAGATTGGCTGCAGAAAGGGAAGACAAGCGATTAGCTGCAGAAAGGGAAGCAGAAGATAGGAGATTACAAAGGGAACATGAGTTACGACTAAGGGAGTTTGAGTTTCAAGGCCATGCTCCTGAAAATGGTGCCAGTCCCTTTACCTCTGATGCCACTGCTAGCCAGGGAGCCTCAACCTCAGCTATGAACTTTCATTTAGATCATTTTGTTGAGAAAGACGATGATATTGAGAGCTATCTTAATAGATATGAACTATTAGCTACCACATATGGGTTAGAAAGAGAAAGGTGGAGCTTAAAGTTATCTCAAGGACTTCGTGGGGCAGCTTATGAAGTTTTTGCTAAAATGAGCAGAGGTGATCAGGAAAATTATGACATGCTAAAGCAGGCTCTTTTGTTAAGGTATGAAAAGAACGCAGAATTTTATAGGAAAAAATTTAGGAATGCTAAACTACTGTCAGGTGAAACCTATCACCAGTTCTCTGCACGAATAGAGACATACTTGGAGAAATGGACTTCTCTGGGGAAAACCCAAGATCTTAAGGAAATGATCCTTATAGAACAATTAAGAGAGTCCATGGCTCCAGACCTGAGAAAGTTTCTCATGGAACAAGGTGCAGAGAGGCTGGGTGAGTTGCTAAATGTTGCTGAAAGGTATCAAGCAGCTCAAGCAGAGGTAACAGGTAATAAAAAGAAACAGGTGGATAATTTTAGGGCACCACAGAACTTTAATAAATTTGATCCTAGGGATCAAAACAAAGGTAAGCACCAGTTTGATAGGCCACGGTATGACAATAAAAATAAAACCCCACAATTCGATGAAAGGAAATATGATGAAAGAAAATCTTTCAACCAAGGAAAAAGGTGGTGTAAAAATTGTAAGATGAACAATCATGACACTGACCATTGTAGAAGGAAACCTCCTCATTGTGCTGCTATGACATCTGGGAAAAAGGAAAAAAAGGTCAAACCTGCAGAACTACAGGAACCATACCATCCCCCAGTGTGTGAAGATGTCATCTGTAATGGTGTCACTATAAGGTGTTTATATGATACCGGTTTAGATTACGATTCCGTTGTGAGTTCTCACCTGGTGCAGGCCGATCAATACACCACAGAAACAGTGGAGATTCAAACTGCAACCAAGGATGTAGCTACCATGACACTTCCCGTCGCCCGGATATAGGTGAAAACGCGATATGTGGAAGGAATCATAAAAGCAGCAGTGATAAATGAGCCAATCTACCCTCTGATATTGGGGTGTAGATATGTCTTCTTGGGGAATCCCAAGAGACCTGTGATATTGGCGACAGTGCAGACCAGATCACAGTCTAAAAAGGAGGAGGATAATCCCATAAATACTCATCCAGATGAGATGAGGAAGGCACAGGCGGAGGACAAAACACTCAAGCCGTGTTTCAAGAAGTTGCCCAAATCACACACACCTCCAGGCAAGGGAGAATTTTATATGAAGAACAAACTGATTTATAGGAAGGCTGGATCTGAATCCAATGGTCACGGACAGCTGGTCCTTCCCACTTCATATAGGACTAAAGTGTTGGAACTAGGGCATGCGATTCCCTTCAGTGGTCATATGGGGATCAGCGCAACAGGACAGCGTATAGCTTGTCACTATTTCTGGCCAGGGATAACTGAAGATATCAAACGATATGTAAAATCCTGTCCAGAGTGCCAACGAGTAGCACCTAAACATTGGACTGCACCAGCAACTCTGGGGGAAATGCCCATAGTGGGAACACCCTTTGAGAGAGTTGCCGTGGATCTTGTGGGACCTCTCACCCGAACCAAGAGAAGGAACAGCTACATTCTGACTCTGGTGGACACTTGTTCTATGTGGGGAGAGGCGGTAGCCCTGTCATCGATTGATTCTAAACATGTGGCAGAGGCATTACTCACAATTTTCACAAGGTTAGGCTTTCCCAATCAAATCTTGACTGATAATGGCTCTCAGTTCAAGGGGAAACTAACTGAAGAAGTTTTCAGGATCTTCCAGGCCAAACACTTCCATTGTAGTGTGTACCATCCCCAAAGGAACGGCCAAGTGGAAAGATTTAATGGCACGTTGATGTCGATCCTGAGAAAGTTGGCACACGAAAAACCAGATACATGGGACCAGTACCTGCCCGCCGCCCTCTTTGCTTATCGGGAGGTACCCCATAGTTCAACCGGTATGGCCCCGGCATTATTATTGTTTAGAAGGCCAATAAAAGGTCCACTCGAAACTCTGTTAAGAACGTGGACGGACGAAAAGGCAGAGGAAAATATTACATCCTCATACCAATATGTGAATGAGCTGACCACTCGTTTAAAAACTGGCTGGAAACTTGCCAATGAAAATTTGAAACAAGCCAGGAAGAAACATGCTGCCTATTATAACAGGAAGGCGAAAGACAGAGATTTGGCTGTGGGAGAGAAGGTATTGCTTCTTCTCCCCGGGAGTCAGAATAAGTTACAAATTGGATGGCAAGGTCCATATACAGTTCTAGAGAAGGTGTCTAGAACAAATTATAAGATAGATAAGAAGGGGAAAGAAAAAATCTATCATGTGAATCTCCTGAAGAAATATTTGGAAAGAGAACATCAGGAAGAGACACACTTGTTGACCTTGTCTATCGCCATGGAGATGAAAAAGGAACCACTTTCATCATTTGAATATCCATTACACCCCTGTGAGACAGCAGCACAGGTGAAAATCAGTACACATTTAACGAAAACTCAGAAAGAGAGAGTGCAACAGGTTCTAGATACTCATACAGAGGTGTTAACCGACCGACCTGGGCATACAAACTTATTGGAATATGATATGAAACTGATAGACCCCACACCTGTCTGTATGAAACCATATTCGATTCCTTTTGCTAAGGAGAAAGCTTTGAAGGAAGAGATAGACTATTTGATGAAGGAAGGAATTATTTCACACAGTGAATCTTCGTATAGTTCCGGTGTTGTACTCTTAAGGAAGCCCTCTGGAGAACATAGACTCTGTATAGATTACAGGAGACTGAATGCTATTACAGAAGGACAGGTGGATCCATTGCCGGATACAAATCAGCTGTTTGCCAGACTAAATAAAGCTAAATATTTCTCAAAAGTGGATCTGAGTAAAGGATACTATCAGATTCCAGTAAAGCCTGAGGTTAGACCATACCTAGCTTCTGTACCTCAGAAGGACACTATGAGTTTAATAGATTGCCATTTGGATTGAAGAATGCGCCTAGTGTCTTCTCTAGGATGATGAGAAAATTATTGGACCCTCTGAATAATCCATGTATCACAAATTTCATGGATGATATCCTTATAGCAACAGAAACATTTGAGGAACACATTGACTCTCTGAACATGCTGTTTAATCGACTTAGGGAAGCGAATTTAACAGCCCGACCAACCAAATGTTGCGTTGGATGTAAAGAATTGGAATTCTTGGAACACACAGTTTATCAGGGAAACATGACCCCTGACCCAAAGAATTTAGAGAAACTAAAGAAAGCCCCGAGACCACAAACCAAGAAAGACGTGAGATCCTTTGTCTCATTATGTGGTTTCTACCAAAAGTATATCAAAAACTTTAATTCCATATGTGCACCGTTAACTGATTTGACACGTAAGGGAAATCCAGATCGAATTACATGGACACCACAATGTGAAATGGCTTCCCAGGAATTGAAGGAAAAGCTCACAAGCAAACCTATCTTGAAATTACCTGACTTAAGTCAAGAATTCATTGTAAGGACGGATGCCAGTAATATTGGGTTAGGTGCAACTCTGCTACAGAGATCAGATGCATTGGATGGGGAATTAAGCCCAGTGGCATATGCTAGCAGAAAGTTGAATAAAGCTGAAACCAACTACTCAACTAGCGTAAAAGAATGTCTTGCAGTAATATGGGCGATAAAGAAATTCAATATTTATCTGTATGGGAAGGCATTTAAGTTGCAAACGGATCACAAACCTTTGTCGTTTCTAGCACAGGCTAGGCATGAGAACTCGAGATTACTCCGTTGGTCTTTATTGATGCAGCCATTTGAGTTTAGCATAGAGTATATAAGTGGAAAAACAAATCTGGGAGCGGATTTTTTAAGCCGCCATCCGTGTGATGAGAATCACCCTAAACCCCAGGAAAAATAATAACTTTCTCTATGTGTATATAGAATTATAGACTGACATATAACGTCTGTTTTAAGTGGGGAGGATTTGTCGTGAGAAATTCTAATCCACATATCTAAATTAAAACGTAAATGTAAAGCCTAACAAATAAATTTAATAAAAGGAAAGAAGAATGGTAAAGAACAGTGCTGTCACAATGACTGTACTCGAAATCCCCCTTGTTTTCTCCTGCGTCTGCAAATTGTAACGTTTCGCGTTGATAGTAAAGGCCTTCGGCAACATACACGCGTTTCCCCAACACAATAAAATGTGTACTCCAATTCTAAGAAAAAACCTTGAGATACGCAAGATGACCTAGATTTAAAATTCCATTCATGTCTTTTTATACACTACGTTACCTAAAACGAAAGACAGATGGACTAAAGATAGAAAGAAGGGAGGGCTGAAAGTGGGGACGCAGGAAATACTACCACAGTCGCGCGATACACAATTACTACCATCACGCGTGTAAGGCCACAAGCACTAGCTTTTTTTTTCAAATCGACAGTGAAAAAAAAACACTACTACTACAAGAATCAGGTTTAAAAACATGAAAAATGCTTATTAGGAAATAAGAAATTCTACTGATTTACATCTAAGCTCCTGACTTTAGTATGACATAACAGTGGAAAAGGCAGGACAGGTGGCGGTTCTAAACAACGAAAAGGAATAAAGAACAAATATACGACTATCTTTGGAAAACACATATTTTGAACGCCGCCATGTAGCTCACTTTAACTTATATATTATTGTACGGCCGGACTTGCTAACCAAGAATATGTTATGTGTTACGCCTTTAGTCTGTTAATAAAATAGTTATGGCCAAAATACAATAGTGGGGGTGCCTGACAGCATGAAATCATTTCTGCTCATAAAATTTTTTTTATAACGTGTTTGAAAAACATTACGTTACGGAAATAGCCTACCATGTTAACTCCTATTTGATTGGCGGGAATGAGATGTAAGACTAAACACGATTAGTTGGACTGCAAATACTAGTTTAGTTGTTAGGGGAAACGTGAGAAGGGTAATATTTTTTGAAAAGTAGGTAAACATGGCATGATTGGTTAGAGCTACCAATATACTCAATTCAGGGCGTCTGTTCCGAGCCACATCTTGTTTTTTTTTTTTTTTTTTTTTTTTTTTTTGCGTTCGCCCGCTAATACTCGAGGCGAAATCTCAGGTTATTATTTTTTTTTTATGTCTAACCTGACATTGATTTTACGTGAGTATCCCTTTATTTCTTGTTCAGAGACAGGTGTCCCTCGCCATTCAGGCAAATACTCGCCGATTTCGGAGGTACCCATTGCAGCTGGGTTGGCTCAGGAGCCGCCAGTCCCTGGTCGACGACACTCCTTCAAATGTCTTCGCCAGGTCTCGAGTTAATCCAGTCCAAATCCCGGTCGACGAAAAATCCGCAAATGCCGTCGCCCGGGTTTGATCCTGTATCACCCGGTCGCCAGAGCGGTGTTGTAACCACTACGCTAGCGCGGCTCCCCAGCCACATCTTGTAATAAACCTACTAAGAAACAGTGCGTTGAGCACCAGTGCATATTTTTTATAAATAAAAGCCTGGGACAGAGGCAGATCGGAAGTTGTGCCTATTCATTGCCAGTCAACGAAACTGTTTATTTTTCCATGAATTGTGGTAAGCTTGAAATATTTGATATCTTTTAATGAAAATTGAATGTAAATTGATAATTTATGTCTGTATATATGTGTGGTTCAGTAGCGAACATGAGGTAAAACCTCTATAGTGCTCCAGCCTGAACAGAAGGTGTCGGAGGAAAGTAAATCTACATGGAATTGCCAAGCAGTACACTGACACCTATATTATTGACTAGAAAGACATAATGCTGGAATTGCAGAGGCGTAGTGATCATTAGGGAGGAATATACTGGTGTAAATTATTTCAGATGAAGCTGACAGTTGGCCTACCGCTCTGAACTCAGTGTTTGTTATGTATTGTGCTCATTGTAGAAATAGAGTATAAATTAGTTCTGAAGTAGGAGGTACAACCTTCTTGTTTCAGGGACTGTGGTCCTAAAGCTATTGAGCAGTACCTGGTCAGAGCTTTGCTGAATCCAGAGGCGGACAGCATACTCCTTGGTCCATATAGCAAACAGTGAGGTGTCTCCAGAACACAGGGGAGCAATCGAGCAGAGGAGTCTTTTCCTGCCGCCATCACGAAAGTTAAGCCTATGTGGCCAGCGGAGCTCAACATTATGTATACCCCCTTAAACTGACATTGTATTAAAATAAGAGGGGAAATTAATTTTTTTAATGAACGGAACTGAGAACATCTCCAATACTAGTTCCAACAGAAATAAACACTTGAAGTCATGAAGACAAATAACAACATAGCTTGAAAAAAACAACACCAGTATTACCTCATATTACTACTACACAACTGGCACACATAGGATAAGATTAATAAAATATGTCACTACAAGATTCATATTGATAAATTCTGTACATATAACTTGTAATTAAAATTGATTGTGAATTCCTGGTTCACTTTGTATTTGAATCAGGACTCATATATATTAATGAAAAGTACTTAATACATATTGATATTTGAAAATTTACCAGTGACTCGTTTAAGATAGTCTCATAGAATGTTTCATGTGTGTGAGTGTCACAGTGTTGATAAGTGTGGTGGAATAAATTAAATTGTTTATCTGTCTATTGTTGTTGTGACTTACACTTCATCATATACATACCCTAGACATATAACGTAGTCATCACAATATTCCAGAATAATTCTGACTGAGGTATAAATATGTGGCAGCAAGTAAGGTTATCTGTAAAACACTACACCTATTAGATACAGATACCTTCACCGCTGATCTCAGTCAGTACACTAAGTCCCCTATAGATATTTATAAAATCCCACTTTACCACACGTATAATAACGTATTATACGCGTATTTTATTTTTTGCCATAAAATACGTATAATACACGTATTTTGTTCTAAGTGTACAGTTGAACATTGGTTTTTATTTCACCTGTCCAATCGTGCCTTTGCAATATTTTATTTCTCATAAAGAAAACAGATATTTGGACTGATACACACTTTGGGACCGAAGACGCAGGAAAAGTGATGAATGCAGTCAGCGACTATTAGCTTGACTGCTTGCGTCAGGGTCAGCGAACCAGAGCTGACCACGACCCTACTCCACCTCAAAGTTGTGGTCCTGGAAACAGGCTGCATCACTGCAGTCTAGCCGAGAGAGTAGGGATCGAAGAGGAAAGGCAAACCCGGTCCCAAAAAAATGCCGTGCGGAAGTCGGATGTGTCGGGCCGAAAGGTGCAAATATCGCAGCTTCGCTGTAAATGGCGACACAACGCAACCAACGTGCTTTTCAGGACGAACGAGGAAGAAGAAGAAGAAGAAACACACTTGACATGAAAATGTAAAAAATCTCTTGCACTTTCATTTATTTTCTTTTTGCGCTCCCTGCGTAGCATAGAGTCACCACTGCCGCAGGTCCCCATGCAGAAAGCCTGCACCAAGCATTCACATGCTCTTACAGCAGTGGGTTCTGTGGCAATTTGTTGTACATGATGAGGTTGCCAGCCCCAGGTACAACTCCATATTCTTCTGCTTCTTCTTTGATCCATAACCACCAACCGTCAAAGCAGTTAGTGACCATCACGCCTGGTGGCGTCTTGTAGGGCAGCAACAAACTGATTCCACTTTGCTTGGTCGGCTGCCATCCTTCGTACAGTGCCCCAACTCTGGTTCATTCTTTGCATCTCGGCTTCCACAGTTCTCCGCCAAGTTGTTTTTGGTCGGCCTCTCTTTCGCTTTACCTCGGGGGTCCATAGCATAGCTGTTTTTGTGAAGGTATCAGGTTTCCTTCTGAGGACGTGGCCAACCCAACTCCAGCGTCTGCCAGCTATGATGGTGTGCATGTCCTCCTGGTTACTCCGAATAAGTAGTTCTTGGTTGCTGATGGTGTTTGGCCAAAAGATTCGGAGAATTCGTCTTAGGCAGATTGTGTGGAAGGAGGACAGTTTCGACATGTCCTTCTCTGTTACTCTCCAGCATTCCGCACCATAGAGAAGCACAGAAAGTACACAGCTCTCATTCAGTCTTAATTTGGTGTATGTGCTGTACTGGGAAGATTTCCAAATGTTGTTGAGACTAGCAAAGGCTGTTCTCGCGTTATTCATTCTGTTGTTAATGTCCTTGCTTGTTCCGCTGTCAGGTGTTAATATGCATCCTAGGTAAGTAAATGTGTCTGTCTGTTCTAACTTCTGGTTCCTTACTGTTATTGGCTCAGGATTGCTCACATTAGTACATTTAGTACCCTTAAGCATGTCCTTCGAGGCGACTAATATTGAAAAATTCAATAGGACATGCTTAAGGATACTGTAGTCCTATTCATTACTCTTCAGGGACCCTCAGGAACTACATGGCGTCTCGTGCGCCTATGTGATCTATAATTATGGAAGTTTTTGAAATGGAAGTAAAGACGATCGCAGCAAATAAGAGGTACCAACACTTTTTGTTGTTGTACTCACTGTTTTATCCCAAAACACAACATTTCTAATCTTATCTCGCTTTTTTCTGAAGGAGTAATTAAAAGTTCTCTGCACAGAAGAAAGGTCCAATTGAAAGCATGTTTACTCGGGGGATTTCCCTAACCCCACTTTTTAGGGTCAGGCCGCACCAAGTGCAGGACGCCAAAATCTTGTCACTGATTTATTCCGGTGTCAATGTTCAGAGAAAGCCACCTTCCTTACGACCAGCTTAACCTCGCTATCTTCATCCCACTAACAAGCCCTCTGCCTGTAGAGGCACACAGATCCTGTATTTAACTCCATTACTGAAGTGGCATTCCTTCCTCTCACCGCGCTGTTGATACGGTTGTTGTGCTAATGAAAGCCTCTATTGTTCCGGTTCAAGGTCCACTGCCCGTCACATGTCTCTAATCTATCTACCGCTGACACAGTTTTAAGAGTTTCTGCAGCTTTCGAACCCCTGCGTCCTTCTGTCGGGTCCGGCTAAATAAAAAAACCAGCTTAAGCTCAAGTTCTGATATTGATTTCAGATTCTTGAAGTCCGTCAAATTTGGAAACAAAGGATGTGAAAACCTGTCAGAGATGAACGACGAGAAAGCAAGTTTAGGTAAAAGAGAGGGAGTAAAAGAAAGGGAGAAAGATTTGGGGAGTCTGGGGGTGAAAAGCAGCTTTCAGAATCAGTGTTCTTTTGTAAAGATGCGAGTACTTTCTTGTTCGCTACCTTAAAATATGTCTTCTCGGCCTTTTGGCTAAGATCAAAGTGTCTAAGCCAGGGCCGAACATATTCTGCACAATAAAGTCCTCACTTTATGACCCAAAAGGGGTTTTTAAAAATTTTAAAAAAAATTAAAAAAATTAAAATATGTCTTAAGCCTCACGTATTAACACCCAACACTTCTTCGTCACAAGCCACCTTCTATTTGCATGCATTAGTTATTTCTCGGTTTAAATTACCCCTTTGTTTTGTTTTTTTTTCACTGCTCGCCTGTTTCAAAATGAGAGGCGACAAGGAAATAATAAGACAGCTGCTTACCCAGGAATTGTATAAGAGGTGACTATAATATGAGGTTGTGGGAGGGACTAGCAAGCTCGTCATTTAAAATAAAATACTATAGAAGTCAGCACTGCATGAGAACATGAATGCTCATGTGCAAGCTTCCTGAGGACTAGCTGCAGCGGTGACCCCATGCTCTGCGAGGAACGAATGGGGAAATTATGATGTACTTCACAAAACTACTAGTAAAAACCCTGATTATAAACAACTACAGATTATCAGCACCCAAGAGACAAACAAAGCACTCAGAGACAATGACGAAATCGATATCCAGTCACTGACTATCTATTTCCGTGGAGTTAAGTATTTGGATCAATGATGGCAGAAAGATGCGCTTTTCTGCGGGAAACACGCAACAGCTTTGACGGACAGAAACTTCATTTCGTTTGACAACTCAGTGATTCCTTATTGATGTGACAGTAGAAAACCTCTACTCAGTGTTAAATATGACAGCTTCAGAATTCCCCACCGACGTCCCTTTTTTTTGTTTATTTGTTGGTCCAAAACAGATGGGATAGGACACTGCTGTGCAGCAGAGGGTGTCGCCTCGTGGAGGTCACGGCTTCGACTCCTGGTAAGCAAGTACGCACACATACACGCAGGTTTATTCATCAAACGATGTCAAATTACGATGCTTACATATAAAAATTTTCAGCGTCGTCATCATGATCTCCTTCTTCGCTCCCTTTGGAGCATGGGGCTGTCACGGCAGATGGTCCCCTCGATGAAGCTTACGTCAAAACATGTGCTTCTGCAGCGGTGGTCTGTGAAGCAATTTTTAAAACCTGTCCTACTTTATGACTCTGAAAGGTAACATTTTTAAAAAAAATAGTAGTTTTGTCTCGTTTTGACGAAGCGTGCTCCGTTCACCCTAGGCACAAGGCCCGTCGGTTATATTAGGACGCATGTTTAAATATATATATATATATATATATATATATATATATATATATATATATATATATATATATATATATACAGAGAGAGAGAGAGAGAGAGAGAGAGTGAGTGAGTAAGTGAGAATGAGGTATGTATGTTGTCGCAGTTTGCCTTCGCTGCTCTGCAGCAGTGGTTCACTAATGGCCAAAATTCGAGTAAATGCAGGGTTTTTATAAAGGTAGCAATCTTCGCTCAAGATTACTCTTGGCAGAGATGTAAATAGGAGGATGGGGCTCCTATTTCAAGGAGTCTCACATGAATTTTAGGATGGCAAACACAACTGAGTCATATATGTTTGTTGTAAATTTTGAATCCCCCGCCCACTTCTGTGATAATGTATGTTTTGACTTTCATTAAATGAGCCCCCAGCTGAAGGTAGTTCAGCAAGATATTAATTTAATCGCTCTCTCTCTCTCTCTCTCTCTCTCTCTCTCTCTCTATATATATATATATATATATATATATATATATATATATTTATATATATATATATATATATATATATATATATATATATATATATATATATATATATATAAATGAGTCATACGGAAGCAGACATGAAATTCACTCAACTAATTGATAGACACCAACTAATGATTTTTATTTAAATAGAGATTTATTTATGAATTATTTTATCAACAGGGATAAAATTAATAAAACTGGATTGTCAATGAAAAAAAAAACAGTTAATTTATAATGTATCTTCATATGAAAATTTTGTGGTATGGTGGAGTTCACAAAAAATAAAGTATGTAAGCTGTGCCAGTACTAAGCACTTAGCTGGCAATGTGGTGGCAGTGATTTGATCTCCCTCTTAATGTTTCTGGTGTACTTGAGAATGAATTAGCAGGGCATCGAGACAGATGAAAGAGCATCAGGAGAGGGGAAGAAGACAAATGCATCATTTTCATATATATATATATATATATATATATATATATATATATATATATATATATATATATATATATATATATATATATATATATATATATATATATATATATATACACACGTCTAACCTAACTTTAGCAAACTCTCCCCCTACACATCACCATGAAAATTACTAAATGACCATATACGGTATTCTAACCAAATGGTACATTTACAGGAAACATAATGTCATATTAAATCTTCTTTTCTTCTTCTTCGTACACTCTCAGACGTCCACTTGAATGTTCTCAAAGAAAGCAGTAGTCAATTTGAGGCTATTTGAATCCCCGTAAAGCTTTTCCACGAAAGGAGCTGGCGTCGGCCATATGCACTTTCTCTGTACCACATATAAGGGGCAACTTTGAAGCAGATGTTCAGCAGTCATTTTATCAGTGCCCCAGTTACACTGATCGGTAGTTCCTATCTTTAGCTTGTTGAATAGATGGTATCTCAATCTGTTGTGGCCAGTGCGGAGTCTGAAGATTACCACTTGTTCTCTTCTGTGGAGCTGGTAGTAAGCATCAGTCTGTGTGTGCCCTGGATGTTCTACATTCCATTTGTTTCTGTAACTGATTCTGATAAAACTCTTTGCCTCCTCAAAAGTTATGCTTGCATCAGGCTGAGGTAGATGTGAACCTTCTTTTGCCATTCTGTCAGCCTCTTCATTGCCGGCGATATTACAATGAGATGGGATCCATTGGATCACAACACTTTTGAATCGTTGACAAAGTTTGTGGAGCACTACTCTGAGATCATCCAGGTCTGTATTATTTTGGCTTTTCAACGTAGCAATTACTGACTGTGCATCAGTAAAGAAAGCAGCTTGTCTCTCTGCCGTTTCTTCTGTCAATATAACCTCTGCTGCAGTTTTCAAGGCCTCTGCCTCTGCTCTGAAGTTGCTGGAGAATCGTACTGTCGCCACTGAAAGCCTTTTTTCTTCACCAGTGCTTAAGGTCAGAAAGACACCACCATCTCCATTTTCTGTTGCATTTGTTGCTGATCCATCTGTGTATGCATGGGTCCATATTAAATCTGATAATATCTTCTCTAAGGTTGCACTCTATTTTCCCATCTTTGTTTATTATGACAAGACATCGGGCTGGAACTGATTGTATCACGTCTGCCAAATTAGACACATGTTTATATCGACAACCAGGCTGACCGGATATACCTGCGCAATCTAAATGTGGTGTCCCGACCTTTAGTTGCTGATAATACTACTCCCAGACTATCATCTGGAGTTTATCAAACAAACACCCCAGCCTTGACTGTAGCAATACTTGTTTATCTATCAATAGCCGGTCTGTATAAACAATAAGCTGGCGACAAACGACAAACCAAATGTTGATTTGACTTTATTGTCCCACCTGGCTAATCGTTGTCTGTCAACGTTCAAAGCATAACATGTCATGCGTAGTGAAATCTAAACATGTGGGGCCACGATGTGTTCCCAACCGAGGATAAGATAACACCGGTATGTTGAGTCGTAAAAGTGAGATAATGCACGGATGACAAGGAAAAAAAGGAATAGTCGAATGAATACTGACAGAAGAGTGTAGAAAGAAAAATAAGACGTATGTTCATCAGATACGTGTTTCCATTTAAATCTTTCAATTAATTTTACACGTCCTTCCTTCCATCTTTCATATGATTCTCACTTTTCTCATTTCCCGATTATCTTTCTTTTCTTGTTGAAACGTAGTTTGGTACTTTCTTGTAGCTTATTTATTTGAGTATTTACATACTTATTTGTCTTTACAAAGGCAGAAAGGTGCATGGTCTGTTTCCATTCTAAACATTCTATAATCGCATTGTACAACATGTTGTTCATTGGACAGGAAATCGATACTGTGTTTCTTAAATTAGCACAGCCTCCAGGATTATATTCGGGTAGAGAGATGCACAGGGCACAGTTAGAATCTGTGAAGTGTGTAAGACTTAGGGATCCGTTATAGTTGTCCCGGTGTTAAATATATAATAACTTTTTTAAACTCAAAAATTTATTTATTTTTTCAACATGAATTACACTCTACTTGTAGTAACACAAAAAACTTCCATATATGTGGATATATAAAAGAATGGTGTACATCCCGTGAAAAGAGAAGAAAACAAATAAAGAGGTCCTAGAAAACTTAGGAATAAAAAGAAAATTAATTAAAATTAAAACAGATAAAATGCTTTGTCCACGTAAAAGCACATTACTCTGAAGACCATAACAGAAGGAAGGGTTGAAAGCAAACGTGCAAGAGAAAGACAGCGCTGTAAGTGGGAATGTAACATCAAGAGATGGACAGGAAAGAGTCTATCAGGGTGCACCATCAAGACAAGACATCAAAAACGTCAGAGATCTATTGCAGCCGACCTTCGATGAGGAGATGGCAGCTGACGATGATGAATTACAATGCAATACAAAACCGTGTCTTACCATTCATATTGCGCAATGTAACATTAGTAGTACAGGGAAGTCTCAAACTGAATTGTTCCTTGTTGTCCATTTCGGCCTCAATCACAAATGGAATCACAATATACAACACAGAGCCATTATCTCCTGTCATCATCATCATTATCATCATCATTATCATCATCATCATCCTCCCACTTCAACTCCCTAAGAAGCACAGTGTCAAAAAATGTACGCCAAACCTTCCTGTTCTGTGTCACGTGTTCAAATTCTTTACCGCATTGTCTTTATCTCTATTAAGTTTCTCTCCAGTTGCCTTCTCCATGCGTTGTTCGGTATCTCATATCATGGGGATTCTAGATCAAAGTGGCTTACAGTTTTCTCAGTGTTGTGTGTGACCCCTCTAGCTCGGTGTCTGTTCTCCATCTCTTGTTCCACAGGCGCATGTCTCGTTTTGTTCTCGTCATCAGTTTCGCATCGATGATCGCGTCGTACTATTGCATAATTTCTACTCTACGCAAGCACCAATTTATAACACTATGCAGAAACTTACCTACCCTCTGTCCTGTACCTGCTGTTCAAAGTCTTCTATCATTTACTAGACACAGTATTAAGGTCTTTGTCTTGTTTGGTCTGGCCTATACTGTATAATAGGGGAACAACAGAAGTGATTGCGTCATTAATAGGCTGGACTGCCCATGGTAAATTTCCGGAGTTATGTCTTGCGGGTCGCACTAATGACCCGTCATCGAAGCATCATTTTTTTGTGATGCCTAGATGGCAAGGAGGATAGTGTGATTCGCTTGCATAGCTAGGTGGTGTTGTCGCACGGAAGGTCCTGGGTTCGATCCTGGGTAAGTCACTCACGTCTGTTGTTTTTCTGTTGTCTAGTTTTCTACTTCGTTATTTCTTACGAATGCCTGAAAACATACCTTTATGTTTGTCTAATATTTATTAACATCTTTGTTGTTGTTATCTGTGTCTCAGAATAAGACTGCCTTGACACTGGAGGTGAAGGTTTAAATTTTTGTAGTTAATTTTATTTCTGTCATCTTAATATATTTCACAATGCCATAAAAGCTTATCTTATCTTTCGTATTCTTATTTTGATATCACTGTTTGTTCCCCCGACTTCGTCCATATTGCTACTAAGATATATATATATATATATATATATGTACTTGTGTGTACATAATCCCTGTCTTTTCCCTAGGTTTTACCAGACTCATTAGCTGTGACCTTATCAAGTATTTTTGTTTTGTCTCGCAAATGGTCACATTATTACACGTATCATGTATTTTTGTTTTGGAACGACACGCATATCGTGATGGTAAGAAGAAAAAGTTCATATTTTTCTCATGGCAGCGACTGCCCAGTAGAATGGAAAAATCGATGGTGTGACTGTAGACGGTAATGTAAAATCCATTGAAGTGTATCCACTCGTAGAGTTGGGATTCACAGCCTTCGTGTGATTCAGCAGCAAACTTCGAGCGTCAAAGAAAAAAAACGAAAGAAATAAAAAAGCTCATGAATGAACATAGAAATTCGCGAAATAATAACATGATTATATTGTTATTCGATATTATATTCTGCCCGGCATGCATCACTTCACACGTCTGCTAACAACCTGAACAGTTGCCCCTTTTAAAGCTCTCTGACTGCTTGGTTTCTACCCGGCCTCCCTTGTATGTATGTTCAACTGCACCTATGCTTTATCTTCCACATCTGCCGCTGCTCATATATATATATATATATATATATATATATATATATATATATTTATATATATATATATATATATATATATATATATATATATATATATATATATATATATATATATATATATCTATATATATATATATATAAGTGTGTATATACAACAGGGTGGTCCAACTTATTCAACCCCGACGGGCATGTTATGAGAAGAGGAAACGATTGAAAGAAAACAATAGAGAAGACGATACAAAAATAATGAAGATACTTCGTTTAACATCTTGGCATGGAAAGAAATCAGAATCAGTGGCGTCCTAACGGGGGTGCGAGGAAGGCGGTCCGCCCCGGGTGACAGACTGGAAGGGGGTGCCATCGGACACTATTAATATAGTACTTACTGTTAAAATGTTACTTATAAGTGTGTTTCTTTACTAGGGAAGGGGATGTCAAAGGTAACATCCGCCCCGGGTGCCACGTACTTTAGGGACGCCTCTGAGCAGAATAGATAGGCAGCACAAGAAACAGAGATAACGAATGAGTAGGGCTACTGGCACCCTCAGGCACGACGTTCACAACGACTAATGTGAGGTTGTGCGTGAGATTGGCAACCTCAGGCACGACGTTCACGACGACTAATGTGAGGTTGTGCGTGAGATTGGCAACCTCAGGCACGACGTTCACGACGACTAATGTGAGGTTGTGCGTGAGATTGGCAACCTCAGGCACGACGTTCACGACGACTAATGTGAGGTTGTGCGTGAGATTGGCAACCTCAGGCACGACGTTCACGACGACTAATGTGAGGTTGTGCGTGAGATTGGCAACCTCAGGCACGACGTTCACGACGACTAATGTGAGGTTGTGCGTGAGATTGGCAACCTCAGGCACGACGTTCACGACGACTAATGTGAGGTTGTGCGTGAGATTGGCAACCTCAGGCACGACGTTCACGACGACTAATGTGAGGTTGTGCGTGAGATTGGCAACCTCAGGCACGACGTTCACGACGACTAATGTGAGGTTGTGCGTGAGATTGGCAACCTCAGGCACGACGTTCACGACGACTAATGTGAGGTTGTGCGTGAGATTGGCAACCTCATCATGTACAACAAATTGCCACATAAACCACCACTCCAAGAGCATGTGACTGTTCTGGTAAGGGGAGCCGGCTACAGTGGTGGTTCCATGCTCCATGAGGAGCGTAAAGGAAAACTATGATGATGACTAGAAACAGGAAGTTGTGGAGAGATATGATCACCTACGCCAGATGGCCTGGTACTTGAAGAAGAAGAAGAAGACTCCGCTTATATATCTTGCTAAGATCTTGTCTTTGCCAACACGTTTTGGTAGGTATTTCTTTCCTGTCAAATTTTGTGACGGTCTTTCTCTTCAAACACATCTTCTCTTCCAACGCCAGTGGCACACTGGGGGGTAGGAGTGTCGGGCAATCGGGTAGAGTCAGAGAAACTACAACAGTATGGGGTCCATTTCTCCTTGCCTCTATCTAGCTGTTACAGGGCCAATGACCCTTATTGCCTGGGGTCCCAGATCACCGTCGGTCCGCCTCTGTCCACCACATTTTGTTAAGGTCTCTGTGCTCGCGTTTTTTGTTAACGTTTCGGAGTATTCATACTTTGTTATCCTAGTAAACGCAATAACAAACACAAGAAAAACGACAACTGAAACGATAAAAGTTTAACACGGTTTAACCTGATTTAAAACAGACCCCAGCCCGCGTGAACACAACAGCGCCATAAGCAGCACGGATGTGGCATGTTGTTCTTTGCTAACCTGTCATCGTAAATCTTAACGCGTAATTCCAGTGGTGGAGACAGAAAGGGGTTGCATTTTCTCTAAAGACACACCGCTGCAGGATGTCAAACGCGTCATCACGGGGCGATTCAAATTTGCTGGTATGATTACAACGCTTCTTCATGTTGACAAGACGACAATAGAACGCTGTTCTCAGTGTTTCCAGCCGGCACTCTCTGAGATGGCATTAGGTCAGAATTCGTTTCGTGCCCGTCTAGTGTCCGCCTCGCGCCCACCTCGTCTTGTAATTAGTCTGGCTGTTACTCGGTGCCTCCTTAGTCCACTCTGTCCCTAGGGCACCTTCCCAGTCTAATCTTTGTCCCGTCAGATTATGAATTCTTTACGCGAAAATCGAGCATTGTCATCTTTCTCCACTCTCGTTAGCAAGTCCACCACCCACGTCTCAACCGATCCCAATACTAAACACAGCTTCAGATCCTGCCACGCCCACTGTTTTGTTGTTCATAGTTTCCAGAGGTTGCCCTGCTTTCTGTAATCTTATTGAGTATAACGGTGCCTCGTGAGTACAATGGGGAATTACCGGAAAGTGCAGTGCTCGGCACAATCCATAATTGTCTTCAAGGGGTTAGTTTGCTCTATAGAATCCATATGGACGTTTTCCATCTTCACAAGGTACCATGTGACAAAGACTGTGTAGGACATTTCACAATTCAGGGTCATGGAAGCTGGAAAAACGTTTTAGGACAAAAGGCAAGTTCTAGAAAGGTTTATGGAGCAACGATGAGTTGGCAAACGTCCGACATCTCGTTAATCGGTGTCCCAGATTCTCTCCAATTTTGTTATTGTTGGTAGAGGCTAGCGATATATAGAAATTATGAACCCATGATGACTGTTACGTTATTGAGTTCACGTGTAACTCAAACAGCAATGTCAAAATGCATCATTAACTGAATTCAGTCAAGTCTTTCTTCAAAACCATACATCTAGGATGGCCATAGTAAGGTTCGCGGGATGTATGCGGCTCGCTACAGCCTGTCCTGCCGAAGGTTTCATACTGGCATAGATGAATTACCAAAATAACTTAAGGAGAAATCCCTTCTGAATTAACTTAAATAAACAAACAACACACAAAGGTAGTTATCAGGCACTCAGTGAGAAAAAAAGAAGTAGAAGACCAGACAACAGAAAAACAACAGAAGTGATAGGCTCACCGGGATCGAACAAGGACCTTCCGAACGGCACACACCGCCTAGCCACGGGAGCGAATCGCCACTATCCACTCTGCCAGCTCCGCATTACAAAAATAATGCTTCACTGACAGAGGTCTAGCGCGAACACCACGTGACCAGGATATGTACCATAGGACGACCCAGACTAATTATAGACGCAATCACTTCTGCAGTTCCACTATACAACAGTATAGGCCAGATTACACATGACAAAGGCCTTAACACTGTGTCCAGCAAATGATAGATGAATGAGAATAAGTAAAGTATAGAATGTAGGTTTCTTTGTATTTTATTGTGACAGACGAACTTAGCTGACCCTGAAGCGTTGGATGATATAGTACGACCCTTTGTAACGACCCCTTCGTATAGCACCAGTGCCCCCGAATATATTGTAACTTTTCGTCAAACGGGATTTTTTTTTTCACCTGGACTCATTAGCTATGCAACCTCTCCACGCAGATGGTCAACACGTTTGCTGATTAATATGTGGACAGTTTATCTACCGTTCACTCTCGTCATCGCATTGATTTAAGGAGAGATTAAATCACGACCATGGACATCTCCTGAGCAATCATATGCAGGTATTTTCATTAACTTGGCCAGTGGAGGGCGTTGCCAGCATCAAACGATAGTAGTGACCACGATCAAAGACATTGGGGAAGATCTCAGGAAGTACTGGCGGCATGCTATCAAAGGCAGTAGTGGTCCCTGAAACGAGCGACGCAAGTTTCCTGCCGGTATTTCGCATCTCGGTGTTAAACACGAAACCGATCGCAGTGGGAGCGAACGGGAAAGCCGGCGCAAGCAGCGAGCGGAGATACGAGAGACCAGGGGCGGCTTCTCTCTTCAGTCTGGCGGTCAGATCCCCAAAAGTCTTCTGAGATCAAAAAAGGTGTCAAATTTCTCATGCCCCCCCCCCCCCCCAATCTTGCATTCCAGTTGTAGATATACAGACCATGAAGAAATGCAGGTTATCACTCGTTGGCCAGAACTTGACAGAAGCACTAGCGATATTGAAATCTTGTTATAGATTTTCCCCTGGATTTTCATATATATTTGCAGTGAATTCTATTCTGTGCAAAACGAGTGATCGTAACCTTTGCGATCCCAGCATAAAGAAAGCAATAGAGAAATCATACAGAGTCCTTTTCAGACTCGGTTCTTAACTTCCAGATATATTGATGGAACATTTTTAAATATAATTCTTGTGGCGGTCCGATGCGACCTAGCTATCAATTACATGAAAGAAAGCACCCCCAAGAACTTTTTTTAAATAACTCATCAAATTTAATTACAATCTGTAATATAAACTGGAAGATGAACAGTGCCAGTAGCGATAATTTATTTACGGCTCTACTGTGAGAGAATACATATTTACCTGACTGTGACTGAGCCTAATTTTTCCTCACTGGATTTAAACCATACCGGTCAGTTGCTATCATCACGCCTTGAAGGAATTTTACCTCCAGCAGCGAAATTAAAGAGACCTCATTTTCACCCCTGTATTGAATTGTGTCAGTGCCATCCCATAGACTCCTTTTCATATAATAAAACATAAGAACTCTGAGTCTTCAAGTCCGGCGATTAGTGAGAATATTCGCTATCAGCAAACCTCGCTACATCTGGGGCGGGACATCGAAGTACTAGACATTTTCACGTGTCAAGAGTAATTGTTATTTATATAATTCTATGGATTGTCTGATGCTGCAATCGGTAAGTGTATGTGTGTGTATGAGTGTGGATCCTCACGCGCGTGCATGAATGACAGGAAATCGAATTGTTTTTGCAAAATATTTGTTAACTTGCCTACAGGGCAATACATTTTCTGTATACCCCGCATTGTTCCTTTAAGTGGGATATTTTGTTAACTCTGTTTAACCCCCTCCCTTTCAATTGCTCAGTAAAGGGAAGAACAATTTGGGATAACAGGATTTTTTCTACCACCCATAACTAGTATTGTAACCCCTCTTTCAGAGTAATTAACTTCACTGTTAGGTTACATTACCTATGTTCCTGATAACTATCTATCTTTGGACTGGATTCATCTTTGTCTAATAAGCGGGAAGGGCGTAGTCGATACCAATCTTCTTCACCCCCTCCCCACCTTGTTGTTTGCATTTTCTGTACTTATGATAATTTTATGTAACACTTGATATTTGTTTGTGATTTGATTCTATTTAGGTTAATAAACATCATAAACCTTGTTAGCACTGTGTTGGAAATACCCAAAGCCCAACATTTCCCCTATTTGTTTAATATAGTTGTATTCACGTGCGTTTGTGTGTTTGAAGCACCAAATCGGTGTGAGCGCAGATGTGTGTCTGGAAAACTGGCAAGTAATTGTTTGACCAGGAGAGACTGAAGAGTAGATTGAGAGAAACGATTTGTCGTAAATAAGTCTGTCTTTACTCTCCTCCAGCACTCTGTGAAGCAACTATTTACTCTCTACAATTTCTATCACTGAGCTTTCATCATCATTCTCCACTCTAAACCGGACCACTATTTCTAAGACTCTTTCTCTCAATATAAATTTACGACATTTATAAACGCATAAACATATAAAGAGGGGAAACCCGAGGCCTGTAAACAGTAAATAAATAAACAAACAACACACAAAGGTAGTTATCGGGAACTCAGTGAGAAATAAAGAAGTAGAAGACCAGACAACAGAAAAAACAACAGAAGTGATAGGCTTACCGGGATCGAACCAGGACCTTCCGATCGGCACCCACCGCCTAGCCACGGGAGCGAATCGCCACTATCCACTCTGCCAGCTCCGCATTACAAAAATAATGCTTCACTGACAGAGGTCTATCGCGAACTGAATTAACTTAGAAGATTCCATTTTGGCTTAAAGGAGAAAATACCATATTCACTTTGCTGGGAAGATTCCAATAAGACATTTAACCTCTCGAATCACACACACACACACACACACTGATTATATTTACCGAAACCAAGCCATAAATATAGCAACGTATGGCTGTTTTTCTCTTTCCTTATATGGTATTTGCACCACGACTCCTTTTTAAAATTTTTTGATTCTGCTAAGATGCTATGTAAGTGTGACGTACGTCTAGTTTGACTAGTGAATTTTCCCTGATATGATGGATGATTTAAAGGGACCTTTAGCTTTTCATAACATTAGAACCCCTGAACATTTGTTGTAACTTTTCGTTTGCCAGAACGCATTCCACCGGGACTCATTTAGTAGGATACAGCGACGAGATCAAAGAGACAGACCGAGGGATCTTAGGGGAGACTATCGGCGCTATCAAAGACAGTAGTTTTCCCTGATACGAGACGCAGTTGCTTGCCGCTAATTTCGCGTCTCGGTGTCAATCGAGGAACCGAGCGAACGGGGGAAAGCGAAACGGGCAGCAGCGAGCGGATACGAAGACCAGGGGGCGGCTTCATCTCTTGATTTGGCGGTCAGATCCCCAAAAGTTCGTGAGATCAAATAAGTTGTCAAGTTTATCATGTCCCACTCAACTTACATTTCATTTTAGCTAAATAGACCATGTAGAACTAGACACGTTATCACTCGCTGGCCAGACCTTTACAGAAGCACTAGCTTTATTGAAATCTTGTTATAGATTTTCCCCTGGATTTTATATATATTTGCAGTGATTTCTAATTCTGTGCAAAGCGGTAAAATATATATTGTGTAAAGTGATCAGTGGTCTAGTCATTCTATTTCAAGGGATTTTGTGTTAATTTAAATCTATTTAATTAAACCATCTCAAGAGTTCCAGTTTTAAATATAATGATCTATCTATTATATTATTTCAAAAGATAATAGATGCTTAAATTAACTTTTAAAGTCGCGAAGGAATTTATAATTAATAAATTCAGTTAAGTCCTAGTTTTATAGATATGTGTTTTTAACCACTAGAACTCGCGCAGTGTTTATTAAATACATTATTAAATACTCGAGTGTATTATAGGCTTAACGGGAAATTCATCGCGCTTTAGAAGGTTATTTGTTTTCGGTATATTACATGTCTTTTTTCTTTCATACAGAGTGATCGTAACCTGTGCGATCCCAGCATTAAGAAAGCAATAAAGAAATCAATCTAAGCAAAGCAAAGCATAAACAGTGTGTAGAGTTCCCCTGACGCAGAACTTGTTGAGACTGTGTAAATTTTTAATCTTTGAGGCGATTCTATGTTTGGAATTCCGCTATCTAACTTATAGCAAAGAAAGCACACCCAAAGACAAATTTAAACGCACCATCAAACAACTTAAGTCGTAACGGGAAGAAGAACACTGGCCCGAGCTTTGTTAGTTTACTGACACAGAGAGATAATTCATAATTTCCTGAACAGTGATGTGACTAGTTTTCTCACTGGACTTAAACCATACCTCACGGATAAAGTGTACCAGCACGCGTAAGAATTTTATTATCCGCGGCATAGTCAAATAGACCACACCATCCTCACCCCGGTATCAGAGACCGTGCCCTCCCATAGAAACTGTTATTAAGAAAAGAGACACAACTACAGATTCATTTTCCAGCGATTACGGGACCCTTTTATGTGCTGACCGCCTACCCGATAATCTGGGGCTAGAACTTGAACAAACACTCATACATTTAGTTGAGGTGTAACTGCTGTTGTGTTTTTCTATGGAGTGCAAGATTTTTTCACAATCGGTAAGTGAGAGCAAGATGAGTGAAGGCCTTTGCTAGCGCGTGTATGAATGACAGGAAATTAATTCTTTTGTGTGACCATTTTGTTAACTTGCTTACCTGGTAATATATATCTTTTCTGTATACCCTACATTGTTCCTTTAAGTGGGATAGGTGATAATTTGTTAACTCTGTTTAAAACCACCTCCTTTCCATTTGCTTAGTAAAGGGAAGAACAGCTGGGAAGAACAGGTTTTTTTTTCTATCACTTATACCTAACTTGGTAACACCTCTTTCAGAGTAATTAACTTTACTGTTAGGTTAACGTACCCGTGTTCCTGATATTATCTATCTTTGGACTGGGTTTATCTTTGTCTAATAAGCGGGAAGGGCTTAGTCGATACCAATCTTCTTCACCCCTTCCAAACTTGTTATTTGCATTTGTGTACTTATGATAATTTATGTAATATCTGATATTTTTAGTGATTGATGTTTAAAGTAAATAAAATCACCTAAACTCATTTAGTTCTGTGTGTTGGATATACCCAAAGCCCAACATTTCCCCTATTCGTTTAATATAGTTTGTATCAACGTCGTGTGTGTGTTTGAAAACACCGAATCGGTGAGCGCGCAGATGCGAGTCTGGAAAACTGGCAAATAATTGTTTGACCAGGAGAGTGAAAGAGAAGATTGAGAGACACGATTTGTCGTAAATAAGTCTGTCTTTACTCTCCTCCAGCACGCTGTGAAGCAACTATTAAATCTCTACATTTTCTATCACTGAGCTTTCCATCATCATTTTCCACTCTAAACCGGACCACTATTTCTAAGACTCTTTTCTCTCAAAATAAATTTACGACAGTAAGAAGGCATCAGATTACTTTGAGAAACATGCAGCCTGGGATCGAACACACGTAGTATTTTAGAACAAGTGTGCCGCTTACATTTGACCTTTTGTCTTTTATGCCATTTTCTTTCATTTGATTCTTTTAACACTGTAGTGACATTTGATCGCGTGCTTTTGCACCTCTTTATCCATTTATTTCATAATTGTTTCCGCATATAAAAGTGTGCCTCGCCACTCTTTTGATTTGTTGACCTTTTCCATAATGTAATCGTGCCATTCCATAGCTAATTGACCCCAACCGGGTAGATTAATTTTATCACCGAGCGAGTGAACCCAGACAGGTAAGATACGATGGCCGTAAAAAGTATTTGTTGACTTTCTACGTAATTCATTTCCGCCAGACAGGAATGTCCATTTGGGTGCGTGTTCATCTCAAACGCATTCAGACACTTTGGCGGAGAATACAATGAAAGCCATGTTGGGTGTGTCTGCATCAGGGAAAAGTTTTAGATTACCCCACCTGTGACGGGGGAGAGGCGTGCATAATCGCTCCCGCCCAGAAGTTTCTGTAATAGTTATTACAGAGAAACTCGTCTGGGGAGAATAATTAGCGAGGACACTATCTTGCAAGGATTAGATTATAAATCTGATTTGAAATGTTACCTAAGAGTAACGGAAAGAGCCATGACATGCCATATATGGAGATGTGGTCATGTGTTCACATTTTTAAATGATATTTTAAAACACGAGGGTGAAGGTAAGAACTAACGCCCCGACCCACTTCATTCCTTGCTCATGGATTGGATCAAATGAGAGCAAGAAATATACATTCGTTCTGACTGAAAGCCGGTCAGAAAGCCAGGTGGACGAGTGGACAGGAAAACTGCGATATAACGTAGCACATTCAAGATATACGACACTGCATTCCAAAATTGTCAGAGTAGAGTAACCAGACAAAGCCAGGAAAGAACAGAGTCAGGATTCTGAACTTATAGGATCGGACAAAACGTATTGGAGCATCTTCTGAAACATCAATAGAAAAACTCAACAGTATTAATACGAAAACCGGAATTCTACAGAACCGCTCACCAGACGCGTGTTCGAGGCATCTTCTTCAAGGTGCCAAGACTATTAAACTGAGCACAAAGTTTAGATTTCCCAACTATTAGGGTAGGTTGTAACATATATTTTACACTTTGAATTTGACATGTTTGAACTGCTGGTGGTTATACAGGTCAATACGAGGCTGGCAACCTCAGCATGTGAAAATGATATATTCATGAACCACCACAGCAAAGAGCTGGTGACTGCTTTATGTGGGTTTCTCATAAAGAACCAAAAGTAGAGGTAGTCCCAAGTTCATGTGTATATATTTATTATCATTTGCAATAAGTTATATGTGTACTTAGACATGTTCACCAGGCACAAGCCATTGCATTCTCCGCTGTCCAGATTTACTTTTCGCTCAGACTAACTAAAAGTAATGGTGAATTTTTATCATATCCACTGAGCTATAATGTATACTCAGAGGGGATAAAATTTATGAGAAAAAGATTCCTTGGAAAAGGCAGCCGGAAGGCGCATGATTAGCATCAGAAAGTATAAACTTAGTAGAGGCTTTTGTTTTCTTCTAAATTTTGTTGTACGAGTCTACAAGACCATTTACGGTACCAGTCTACGATACCAGTTTGGAAGACGAAACTGTGGTTCAAAGCTTGTAATCGACACGAGACGCCTAAAGTCGTACATTTTTAGATAGGTTAGAGAGATATTTGGTCCCGTCTGAGTAGAGCAGAAGGTGGGGGTATATGAGAAAGAGAGGTGTTAGAATAGATTCCACGAGTGAATAGATTAAGGTGAAGATCTGTCTCTGGAATGAGTGGTTTCTCTAGTCCAGCCTATCTATACGACTATCTTTAGTATAAGACAATATGTCAAACCTCCCTCTAAGTATAATTATAAGTTTACTACTCACACACACACAATTATGTGACAACAAGACACACAAACTTGAAAACTATGGGAAATGGATATGGGTCTGATCAACACACAAATTAAGTTTTGTTTAGTTCATTATCACTTAAACTTTACAACATCAAACATATAGAAATCAATATAATCATGTTTACAGACATAGGAAAATAACCCAATAAGTGTCCTCTCCCCCCCCCCCCCCCCCCCTTTCCTTGTTGAGAAAAAAGATCCCCAAAAAAAATTAATAACCCAAAAGGTCAAAGATTTAACACTAGGTTATAGAATAGGCAGGAAAAGTAAAGAACAAAATTCCTACTAAACTATCGAGGGAAATAACAGTATTTAAGCAAAGAAAGTAAAGGATGGTACAGTTTCAGTAATTTCAGTAATTAGAAAATATTCACTCTCACTCTGTCATTCGTGGCCACGTCAATCACGCCTTACCTAAACTTGGTGTAACAATCTCTTGAACGTAAACGTCCATGCATATGTATCATGGACCAGTAGTTGTATCTTCCGAATTGGGTCCCAGTCCCTCCATTAATAATTAATTTTTATAAGGGGGACGCCCAATTTTTGTGGTTGAGTTCCTAAATAAATATACTGTCACCTCGAATGGTTCATGTCGAAAAAAAAAACGCGATCTTGTGTTCACAGTAGACCGCAGACAGTACTTCCAATAGCTAAAGAAAACATCTAGTTGCTAAAAACTGTTAATTAAGATGATGATGATAAATCCTATCGGCTTGCTCTGGGGTGAGTGACGATTATGAAACAGCGTATTCTCCTGGATAAAATCCACTTGGGAAAACGACTGTCAGAAGTCGGGAAAGAAATGTTATGTATATTGCCACAGCGGGATGATAAATTGAATAAACAATCTGAGTATTTTGTAAGTCCAGTTAACTCAAATTTACAGTTAAAATGTTAGTTTGTCGCCTTGGCAATTTCTGTTTACACCTGTACTGGAGACGAACGCCAAGGAAAAAACCGACAACTATTACTCTTTCCGTAACTGAGGAAAGGACCACAATAGAAAACCGCTGGCCGCTAGTTTTGATCAAGCACTATATTAGGAAGAAGAAAACATTTAACCAAATTGCCAATATCCTGTACTATCACGCGTAAGGGTATGATCTCTTATCCTCTCCGTCACCTAATTAAATTAAAAGGCACACGGTGTCTTAGCCTATCTTATCGCGCTTCGCTTAACGAGTACAGGTTGGGTTTTAGGCATGCCCCCTCCCCCCCCCCCCCCCGCCCCGGTAAAACAATCAGCGCACAAGGTCAGTTAAAATTTAATTATAACTACACGCCCTTAACAAATATTGCCTGTCATTACTAGCTATTTGATTGTCAGCGTCTACCGTTTTGACACATGATATTAAACACTAGTCATTTAGAAAATCACACACAATGAAATATAATGCGAATTCTACTCTGTCACTTTATCCTTCACTCATAGCATTATACTTAGTCAGCTAAACCGTATCTTCTGGTGTAAAAAAAATGGTTGATGGGTTTTACATTAAACTGAACAACTGGTAAGAAAATATCTACGCATTTGCTATTTCACTAGTCTTAACGCTAGGGAATCACAGTGAATTAGAAATGGTAAAACTTTAACACATTTTAACACTTAAGCACAACTTATTATTATTGCCAGAAATCAGAATAAATCCCCACTAAGGCTATTAACACACTATTTCACATAGGTTCTAGCGTACGCGTTCAGACTATCCAAAATTTCCTGAGAGACTTGATAACTGACTTCGTTCGTTTGTTCTTTCGTCGACTATATTGCTGTTATACACTGTTCAACCAAATAGGTTATAATTGGGGTATATTGTGCGTTAGGTTCTTCGATGCTGGCCGGTTGTTAGTCCTGAAAAGGACTGGTCCTAAAAAGGACCACTAGGATACTTCCTCTTCGTTGTTTGTCTGTTCGTGTTGCCGTGGCGTGTTCCATACTGTATTTCATTTCCTGCCTCACTATCTGGCTTGTGTGGTTTTGTGTGTTTTTGCCCTCCTCGTTTCTGTTTCTTGTGTCTTCCTTTCTCCTGTATCTGAAATAGCGCATTTTCTATAATTGTTGGAAGTAACTTTTCTAGCGTTTCCTCGATGACTTCTTCGTCTGATTGGTCGTTCGTTTTAGTTTCTCGTGTGTTAGAAGTAATTTCTTCAATGGCCATTCTTTCTGCCTCTATTCTTTTGAGTAGTTCTTCGTTACCTTCCATCAGCTCTATCAGCTTCCTGACATCGTCTTCTACCTGCTGCTGAATTCTTTTCATGTCTTGGTGTATTATTTTCATGTCGTTTATTAATTGTTTCGCGCTTTCCGGGCTATCAGGGATTTCCTCACATCTGGCAGTTGAGGCTCTGTTTTTGTGTAGCTGACTGTTTTCTCTCTCCTTTTGCAGTTGTTGTTTCAGATCTCTCACCTCAGTCGTGAGCTTCTGACCTGTTCCGTTAGGCTGTCTTGGCGTCTATTACCTAGAGTACTTGCCTTCAGTCTGTTTTTTTTAACTCTTTGTACGATACCCCCTTTCCAATGGCCACTGTAATTATTTGCCTTGTTTGTTAGTATTCGGGACACCCACGGTATCGTGCTCCGTGATTTCCGGGGCAGTTGGTACATTTTCTATTTTTGTTCGGCGATTGGAAGTCGAGGTATTTTTTTGACTTAGGGCAGTCTTTGTATTCGTGGCTGTCCGCACAGTATCTACAGACCGTCTCTTTTCTGCATGTGTTCTTTGTGTGAGAAAATCCCTGGCACTTTGAACACTGCATCACTGGCGGGATGTAGGCATGTGTTCTTCGGGGTCTATTCTTAATAGTGATGCTTTCCGGAACTGTTTTCCCTTGTAAAGTCACTATTATCAGTCTGGTGTCTTCTTTGTTCCAGGACTTTAGCCTTTCGGCGCGTGTGATTCTGTACAGAGGGTTTTCGGTCTGGATGCAGCTGAGGGTCTCTGCGTCTGACAAGCTGGTGTCTATCCCTTTGATGACTACTTTCTTGAATTCTATGTGGGTTTCTGCTTGGATTTTGATCCGGTGTGGTAACTGAAATTCTTTAGGCCCGGACGCTAGATCAGTCATCAGCGATTTAGTCTTTTCCGTATCATTCAGAGCAAGTGTCACTCCCTGTTGGTGCCTTCTGATACTTATTATGTCTCTTTTGCCTACTACCTTCTCCAGGACATTGATTACTTTGTCGTCCGGGAGTGCCCTGAGGGTGGCTTCTCCTCCAGACACCTGCGTAATTTTTATTTTGCGGTCTTGTTCCAGTTCCTTGTGAATGCTTTTATGTAGTTCGCCTGAGCGGCATCTCCCATCTGCCACCACTGGCCGTGTACCTGTCTTTAGGCTCCGTACTCTATCTTCGTCTGTCTGCTCATGATTCTGCATCTTCCAATCACCGTGGGACACTTGGTTGTTCTCCATTGAGTTCCGGCGTATCTCTATGTCTGCTATTGGTACGTCAGGAGCTACTTCTAATATTGCTTCTTGTAATGTTGGAGAGAGACTAAGGAACTCGTCTCCTTCTTCACGCATTCTGTATAGCGCGTCTATAATTGTCTCTGCGATATCTTCTGGGTCTAACTCGTTCAGTTCTGATGTTATTGTCCTCTCATCAGCAGCAAGCTGGGTGACGTCTTGCTTTTCTGCTCTTCTGTCTTCCTCTTGTGCTTGTACCTGTCTGTGTTGAAGAGTTGTCTCTTTCACCTCCTTCTTAATGTTTGAAGATGGGTCAGCTGTTCTCTCCGGGTGGCTATTTATGGTTTTGTTATACTCATGGTTGTTGTTCAGCGCTGGTGGGCTGGTGTATATTTTCCTCTTCTTGGCGCTTGGTTTATTTCGTACCATTTTGACTATATTGCGATCGTCCCTCGTATGATCCTTTCCAAAACAAGATCGATGCGTCTTCGGTTGATAACTGACTTGTAGAGAATGCAGTATATATACAGATTTTTGCAATTATCTCTAAAGGATGTGACAATTCACACCTTCGGCATTGCAGGAAAAATCAAGGAGCTTCGTTTCCGAGATAAAGGATTTTACTGTTCGCTCTACTCGCGATGCCGACTTTCCGTGCCCCATTTCCGTAGATCAAACATTATATCCCCTTAGTATGCGAACAGCAAAGGTCCTAGGGAACATCTTATCGCCCCTTGTATTTCTTCAAGGATCTGGTCTTTTCCCCCACGTGCGTCTGTCTAATGACCAATGATTGACAGATCCACTCGCCTGAGAGACTCAGGTAAGCAAATCAGGTTCGCTCCCCTTGTTAAGACTGGTAGGTGTGAAAGTTGGTAAACACTCGTCGCGCATGTAAACAGGAAAAATAGGCGTGGCTTCAATAGTAAGTCAACAGACAGCGAATTGTGTGGTTTTGTCTTCGCAAAACACAAACACTAACTGAGAAAGCAAATGTGGTCGGATTACTGTGGGATTACTGAGGCTATATTTTCATTCCACGTCACACCTACCTCCAACGGCAAGTGAAGATACTCGTATTAACCAGGAGCGGTTACCCCTTGCACTCACGTTTTGGGACATGCCCTCGCCACAGAAATCGTAAATTGACTGAGCAGTCAGCAGCAACAACAACACTTCATCAGTCTGACAGTTAAGTCAAAACTTATCAAGCCAGAACCAAATGAACACTTTTAGTTGTTTCAAACTTAGTCCAATTCCAGTCTTAGTGAAGAAACAAGTATTAACTCACCAATCATTCATTTATTTACAATTTTTAAAGAATAACTGATCATTAAATTTGTTACATGTAGTATAAATTCATAGTTGATTTAATTATTACCGACAAGTTTCACATGTATGAATCTGAATTTCCTTTATGTATAAATATATATATATATATAAAGAGCAAGGGTCTTTATCACCCGTGACAAACAAAGGTGTTTTATGCTCCTGGTGCTGGGCGGTCGGACTACTTTAAAATATTCAGACCACCGCAGGCTACTCTTGCCTTTTGTTGATCATCTGACCGATAGTGTTCTATTTTTATCATGTCAATTGATTTGCTTCACTTCTTATTATGTCACTTCAGGTTTCAGAAGCAGGGTTTCCAACATTGCTCGATACTCCTGTATTGATATTTGTTCCTGATCAATGTTCCCCACTGGTAGCATAAAGCTGGCATGAACACTGAACGAACAATGCGTCCTTATTTTCTGTTTTTAAAGTTGTTTCTAGTAATATCATTTTTATCGTTCTTCAGAATTGTAACAAGCTATTACGGCACTTTATTGGCTCTTTAAATGTTAGCGTTGGTTTTTTTTATGGATGATTCCACCTGTGGTAAAAATGATGCCGAGCTATTTGAATTCTCTGTTTCATTTTTGGTAGTGTCATAAGTGGCGTTAATCTCATTTATAACACATTAGGAAGGGAAACCCGAGGCCTGTAAACAGTAAATAAATACACTGACAAACAACATTTTTCTTTCTTATATAAGAATAAGTGTTCTTAGGTCAGTTTCTTGCGCTGATTTCACATTTGAAATCCGTTTATCTCTATCACATCGGGTTCTTAAGATATTTGTGAATAAATATATTTTTGGGAAACCGTTTTTGCTCCGTTTCATTTTTACTATATAACTTATTAAAGATTAATAAAATGCAAAATAATTCTACTTTTTATACTGCTAAAAGATGTATGACATATGTTACGCTATTTTTCAAATAGTTACTGTATTTTGAAATAATTCTGAGCGAAATATGGCTTCTAGAAGTTGTAGAAATTCGGCTGATCTGTTCTGTTACGTGTGCGGATATTTTACCGATCGTGTTCACCAGAAAAACTTTACACCATTACTAAAGAAAGCATATGAACTTTATTTCTATTCGAAAGTTGATGCAAATAAATCTTGGAAGCCAAATGCAGTTTGTTCGACTTGTGCAAATACATTGGCAGGTTGGTTACGAAAATCGCCGAAGCATAAAGTCGATGCCTTTTGGAGTGCCAGCAATATGGCGTGAACCGACAAATCACGCTACTGATTATTACTTCTGCTTGACAAATATCCATGGTTTCACTTTTAAAACTAGAAAGTCTGTGGTTTATCCAAATAGAGAGAAATCCGGTGTGTGTGTGCTCTCTTCTAACCAAGCCTGGTCCGTCATGCACTCGCAAAATCACGTGTCCGATCGTCAGATCCCCAGCATCCACCACACTCTTACATCTCGTCTCGATTTGACCTCGAGCGCTCACGTCTAGAGTCAGTCGCTCGCATCAGCGAATAGTAAACGTTTACTTAGCGTCCTGCTTTATAAATCTCGATAATTCTCTGGCGCTCTGGACTATATACCCTCGATAGAATTCATGAATGGTGCTATCAACACTAATCTACACAACCATTCATAATCTTTCCAGATACAAATACCCGATCTCGTCGTTCTTATCACTACACATGGGCGACAAGCGTGAATTCGCCTCGATTATCGCGACTTCACAGAATGGCTCTCTTTTAGCGCCCAATACTCCGAATATCTATATCTTCTAGTCTCAATAACGTCACAGCAGCTCAAACAGTCCTTTGAGAACATTTGATATCACTCTGATACCGTTGTGCACATAGCGGCGCTGCACTCCAGAACCGCTAGACCTAGGAGAGCACACAACCCGTCCAAATCTCCGCATTCTTGAGCACGGGGCAGGAGACTAGCTTAATGGGGGGGCGGGCGATGGCGGATCGGCAAAAAATTTTATTATCTACAAACTTTACTTTTACAAATCTACCGCGAGCTCAGAATACTATAGGCCCGACCATTTGACAATACCTCTTTCGAGATCTACATTCCTGTGGATAGAATGCGTTCATTACTTTGCGCACCTTAGGCCAGATTCCAACGCTCTGACTAACACAACGGCAGGTCATACTAGAGGTACTTTATCTCCTAGGTCAGTTTCAGCTGTCACTCCCGTGGTTCCCACACTTCGATAATATGACATTGTTTGAAGTCTTATTCAATTCAACCAATAGACAACAATAACACGCGAGTGACCCAGATTCTTCAGTCCAATCTGCAATAGGCTTACTTAAGATATTGATTGATTTTTTAGATAACAGATCCTGTTAGACTACATCGGTTTGGCGCAGCTCGAATATGTTTTCAGCTGTCTCTCCGATCGCGAGTCTGTTGCATAGTTTCAAGGATAGAAGGTGATTTTATCGATTCAGTGTGTTTACTGAGTGGCACAGACACTGAGTTGTATACAGAGTATACGTAAATAGGCGCGAAGGCTTCTAATATAAACGTATTCTACTATGGAAATTAGTACAAGGCGCGTGTACTATCAGCACTATCTCATTCATTACTATCTATCTCTTACATACATTTTATTGTAGGGTTTCTCAGTTTCATAAACACTCAGTGTATTTAATCATTCACAACTCACACGCACTAGACACAGCATGTTCCAATCCACAGAAAGTCAAAAACATGAGCAAAGGCAATGACTCGAATACCGAAAACGGAGAGAACTGTAAAAAACAAGACGACAGAGTTAACTCACAACAAATCCTAGCTCGACGGCTTTTGACTATACAACTACCGTAAAATGACACTGAAAAATGCTGATGTAGGACAGAAGAAAATAAGCAACTTGTCTCTACCGAACACATCATGATTTATGAAGTCTCATGGCAAGATAGCTTCTATACACACATGTCGGATTCACGACCAGTAACAATATGATATTTATTCTAACCTATGGTCGAATCTAACCTAGAATCTATCTTTCTGAAACCGTTTTCCACTTCCAGACATCTATCATAATGAAGAGGACAACTACTGATAGAGATTAGTACACACGATCCGAGCAAGCGTATGTGGAAGATCCACTTCTAGATATTCGATCACATGCGCATAACGAAAAGTACCTGGAAAATCAGAGATATATAAAACTACGCGAGCATGCATATTAGAACTAAACTATTACTTTGAGCAGTTTTTAAGAGTAGATCTGATGCCAGGTAATTTTTCAGCGAGACATCTATCCTTTAAACAGGAAGATATAAGCCGAGACTGTGGAGAACTAAATTTTAGTTTAGAGTCGCATAGGTTAAGCTGTATTTTCATAAACGACACTTTGCATTCGATGAGATTTTTAGATTTATGTTACTGAGCTGTTCAATGAGTTTTTTTCTACTGGTAACATAATATTGTATTTAACTATTATGATCCGAGTTACTAGAGTACAAAGGATTGAGGTAGAGGTTTGACATGACTGATATTATTCATGTTACAACGAATTATATCAAACAAACAAATTATGGTAAGTAGAAAACATACACATTGAGGGTATTTGGAGTCGTTATACGTGATTAAGGTGGTATCATGTATAATGTAAGTGTGGGTGGATTGGATTTATATTAGTTTATTTTGGATGTGGTTGAGGTAATAGGTAAGGGGGGGGGGGGGGGGTGGGGGGGATGTGGTGTGTGATGTTGTGGTTAGAAGGCGACTCTAAACTAAATAATTGAACACTATTTATTATTTTCTGTTTCTCATAAAAATAAAAATTATGGGGGTGGTCTTGCTTTTTTACGCCTGTTCTTTCCTCTGTAAAAATTTTATTCCTGGATTCTATCCCAAAGAACAACTATGTACCATCGGCCGCCCATAATAATGGATTTCCCGGGGCTCGCGAAATACTCTGGTATCCCGTAAGGGAGAACATTTGAGTACTATCAATGAACACAAATCCATCAGCCAAAAATTTCAAAACGATTCAAAAAAAAAAATTTACAGAAAAATTTAAAGTTCAAAAAATATTTTCTAAGTCTCCAAATAATATTTCCAAAAAGTTATTTAAAGCTAAATTCCTATACGGGGGTCCAATGTCCTATATGAGCGCTCGACTGCTAATGTTAAACACAAAAAAATCAGATAGTAGGACAGTTCAACATCAAAAAGTGGTAGACCTTATTCCATCATCTCTTCATAAATATTTTTTAGCCTACTTTCACCTAGATTTGTACAAATTGGCAACACTGATCCCAACAAAAACTGCAAAACACCATTTAAGGTCATCAACTAAAAAAAATGTAACGAGTGGCAACACTGGTGAATGATCACAAACAAACGAATGTCTCTGTTGCAGCAAACATTGGCTCGGATATAATCATATAATCTACTTTACATTGTCATTCAAAAATAAATACATAGTTTTTACTTACATTCAATTCTTTCTTGGATGTGTGTAGGGGTGTTATCCATTGACACTTTTCTGTGAGCTGTTTATTTGACTCCACTATTATTAAAAGCCTGCAAGTACTGAAAAAAAAATCTTTTTTTTTTCTGGCTTACAATTTTAATTTTCCTATTTCCCGAAACGCTCAACTCTCATGCAATATTCCAAGAAAATGTCCTCCAAAATCTCTAATTCCCTATGGTAATGGCGAATACCACAACTTTTACAAATAGAATAGCAATGTTTTTTTCTTTACATATATACTCTTTACATCATACTCTCTTCTTCTTTTTTTTTTTTTTTTTGTGAAATGAGCCACTTGCCTCATTATTACATGTAGAAAACATCTCTAAACATAAGGTATTTGCAATATGTATCGATTGTACGAAGTAAATGCAACGAAACCGCATCATTTTTATAAGTAAATCAATTTTTCACAATAAAAGCATGTCAAAACCTCATGGCTTATCCTTTATTTATCTAGTCCTGAAATTAGATGTCAATTCCTTTTATAGACATTTTTCTAAATGGTAAGATGAACTTAAAAATTCGTCTTCTTCTATTTCGCAGTCACATGTAAATACAAAATGTTCTATAATAAACATTTTTCTTCTCTTTTATTTTATTTTACCAATTATGTGATGTTGACTTCGCAAATATCCTGTAACTGTCTCTTGTTGGTGTATCCTGTCCATTAGTCCAATTACATTCTTTCTAATCAATTCCTGTGTTACTTTTACTGTTCGAATACCGAGTATTTCTTTTTTTTACAGTGTTTGTTTTGATACTCTTCCCTAAGAAATTACTTATTTTAGTTAATACTAGTATGTTTCGTTAATTCTTCAAGAATCTTCTTTGACTCCCATCCTACAACATTTTCAAACATCACACATATTCAGCAAGCCAACAAAGACGACATTGGTGTTACTATCTTATTCATATTATGAAACATCATAAGGAAAAAGAAAAATATTAGTTTCCAAAAAATCATCTATGAATTTTTCTCCATTTGGTTCCGAATTACTTTCTTATTTGGTTCGGTCTTTTAAAAACACAACTGACCACTAACTACACTACGATACATATGGTATCCATGTTTTGTCACTCTTCCAGAGAGCAATCAACTTTGTTATACACAATTATATATTTATGACTCTCTGATGTATTTTTTAATCATAACATCCGCGCATTGTATCATTTTATGTGTGTTTCCAATATCAATTTGTTCTATTACTAGCACTCTCGTGCCTGTTATTCGTTGAGAATTCATCCTTATATTAGCTCGCCTATTAGTACCTTAATACCTTATGCACAATATACCTTTATGACAAATCATCTATTGGCTCAAAAAACTAACAACAAAACATTGTATGGGAAGTGAGGGATGGAAAAGGGGAGAGCAGTGAATTTATGGTGCATAAAAGATTCATAGCTGTCTAGACATAATTTTACATATGATGAGAGATTTTATACAACTAAAGGATGTAATTCATCAAGAAAGACAACATGTGAAGGACTAAATAGATTACAAATGATAAATTTTTGGGCGAACAACACCGAATACAAATGATACTATGTTGGGTGTTTATGTAAATACAATACAAAATGAGTACAAATAATAAAGTTGCTATACAAGTAAATAGCCTCGCGAGAGAGTGACAACAAAAGTGGATCCAATGATTGTCAAGAGTTATAAACCGCCCAATCATACCATCATCCCCACGAAAGACAAAAACTTACCCCCCAGACGCCCAGTACCGACAACAGAAGATTGTATTTTATGAGTAAACTATAACGTTTTTACATAGGTAGTTCCCTGTATGAAATTACGCTCAAAGAAGTATATGTAAACTCACCGACAATTGCGATCTCGTATACGTTGGTTGTCTGCGAATAATGATATGTTTAGAACAATTGAATGTATGGAAGTCAAAGAAGAACCGTCTTGAAGAATAAAATATATATATATAAAATACACTATTATCTAAGGGAAAGTTAGGTCTAAAGCACAAAAAAAAAAAATACATGTTATTTAGTTTGACAGAAAAGATCAGGAATGAAAAATTATAAGAAACTGACTGACTAATGGACAGAACGACCACACCAACGTAACGGATATTGAGACCAAGACAATGACATCATATTTAAGAAAAAAAAAAAAAAAAAAATGAATAGAATATAGAAACATTCCAGATTCTAATATATCAGTGACTGACTATAGACACGAATTTATAGAACACTTCTCAGCCTTCATAAAAGAGAAAATGGTCATTCAATATTCTCAAGTAACTGCTACTTCTGTGGTTTCATTGCATTAATAGAAGAAAATATAAGGAGGATCAGCCGATTAGGTTTTTAATTAATGGCATTTCTAGTTCAGTTAAAAAAGAGTAAAACCTATACAACCCATTGATACTGTCGGTGCGTATTCAGGCGTACTGTTCACTTCAGAACATACGTTTGCACATACATTATCGAGATAATAGTTAGATGGTCATTTTCTATCTATACGATAGACATAAAGAAGCAATGAAGTGGGCTCATAGAAAATTTTGTCAGACCACAAAAAAAAAAAAAAAAAAGAAAGAAGAAGATGATGAGTATCCCATGAAAACATATGCTATTCTATGAAAGTGGAATTTGAATAGCTCCTAATCCACCATATCGCAAACAGTAAATTAAGATAGCGTCAGGTTTGGACCATCTTCTTGGAATAATTGCAGAGTACAAGGGAAAGAAAGAATTAAGGGATTATATCGGACAATGGATACAACAGTATGAAACCCAGAAAAAAAAAAAGAGTATTATTATTTTACAGCATTACTTTCGCAAGGCTTTATTATGGGAGGCAGTAATATCTTCACGATAACAGACAAACACGAATGTATAAAGGGGGGTACAGCAGCCTTGAACCCCCTGGAGAGCTTGTTTGTAACCACACTCCAAGGAGGAATGTAATCAACCCATATTTTAGAATGAAAATCGTAATAGAATTAATAATTTCCAGGGCTGTTGCTCCCAAGATTACTGCAATATAATATAGTTTTAATAATCTCACTCTTGTTCATATCCCTCCAGTGTTGCAAACAAACTTGGTGGTCTAATGAGGCCTCGTATATACAGTAATTGAATGTAATAGACATGGAACAGATGGACCTATATTATTGACTACACCTCAGTTACGAGCGATCAATTTTACACACAATTTTTCTGAGATGAAAGCTTTTCAGAACAAATTATGTTGTTTGATTCATCTCAGCATAACACACTGCGTTTGGGTTTTTCCGTATCACACGACCATACTCTCACAAACAACACTAAACGCCCAACCACTAAGTACAATGCTCGACTGGGAACTAGAATTCGAGGCCCATTCGACCTTTATATTATATTGAGGAATTTTTATGATGCATTTGATAAGAAATTGCTGAGACGATCAGTAACAAAAATGGCGAGACAATGAAGCAGAAACAAACCTTGCCCCTAAAACTCAGATGATCTGATTTTTCAAATTTTGCGATCTGTTTAAATGGTTTATCTGTGGCGCGCGAGTCATGTTTACGACAAGCGGAAACATTAAGCAAAGGTTATGCTTCAATAGTAAAACTGCTTCACGAAAGCATAAAAAAAATTTGGAATGAGACTAAGTCTCCGATGAAAATAAGTTAACACTTTTTGAAGTTTGATGTCCCAATAACAACTTGAGACAATGTCCTCTACCATAACAGCCTTACAAGAGTATACTATTCATCACAAACTTGATGAATCACATTTCAAAACATTTTCTCTTGATGCTAAAACGTAGCTGAGAGAGTACAAGCTGATCCTGATTTTGATAGCAATGCTACACGTCAATGTACTAGAGGGCGTCACACCAGAAAAATCACACACAACCATTGCATAGCAAGAGATGCACTCCACTATTTTGGAGTCCCAACACAACCTAATAAATATTCAGCGATTGATTACCTTCCTTTCCTTAATTATTGATGTTTGCAAGTACACTAAAACTTTAATTTGAAGAAAGGTTCGAGGCATTGGAACATCCACAGTTTTCACAATTTTCCTTTTTATATAACAGTCACTTTAGACACTCACATAACATAGAAAATTCTCTGACAATACGATCCGCACCGTAGCAACACCTCTTAAACCAAATGTACAAATCCTACAGGACTGTAGAGGAACACTAGTGCCGTGTTTAAAACACGATCAAGACAACACTACAGAGACATTCAAGATCTTCTTGTGCCCATTGAGAGCCTATCTAGTGAATGATTCTACAAAAGTACTACTACCATCTATTAGTCTAACACCAGTAAAATACTACTCCACCAATTGGAAGCTCTTCGTTTATATTATTGAAAATAACATTGCTCCTAATGTCGCAATAGCCCTTAAGATATTAATACCCTGCCTGTAACGGTAGTCAAGTGATGAGCTTAGTTTTATTTCCAAATTATGACAACACGCTTTTTAAACACTAACTTAACTCTACAGCTCTCACATCTATATCCGTAACACTAGATACATGAATGCACTTACTATGCTCTGCAACAAGACACTTCAATTGAGACAAACAGTGAAATCTTCGGAGCCGCGACATTAGAGTCACTAACGCAACATTATTTTCTGATTTTGTGTGCCAATACTCTTCTTAGAGTCCTAGAAAGTACCAAAGTGATTCTTTTTAAGTAGTAGAATACTTCACAAAACACAATATAAAGATTTCACAAATAATCTGTTGGAAAATCGTGCGCAAAAAACTAATAACACATGTACATACTATAAGTTAACGTGTTGATGTCTGGCGGGATACACAACCCCTCCATTCATTACAGTTCCACATGAGAAGAGCAATCCCCTATATGTAAGTAATGCTAACCTCATTAGTAATTTCTCAGATAATATGTGCGGCGATCTTCCCTCTAATATAAGTCTATCTGGTTTGGCGATTTTTATGACTATAAGAGTACACTTTCAATCAATTTATCAATACATTATTATTAATGGTACATTTAAAATTAGCTATGGTGCCATCGAAATCTAAATGTGATTGCAAGAGCCCATAGTATATTCTGTATGGCGACATAATGGTTTTCCAAGCAAATTTCATAACATCGTTCAACACTTGCTATGATTGATAGTGTGCCTAGGAGGGCGTCGTCACTTGGTATTGCACGGGGCTTTCCGAAAGAATCCTAGAGCACCAGACTCCACCAGATACTTTGTTTCCGACTATGGATGTCATTGACATTTGCTATTCGCAAAGACTGAGTAAAACACGGTCAAATGGTGGGTGCGGACGACAGCGCTCGGTCATCAGCACATAGTCCAAGACCATCGAATGGCGAACCTTTTCATCGACTCTTACCCAAAACTAGTCTAAAAGAGTCCGTGTTATTGCATAACCGGAAATTTCATTTCATTCAACTCCAGTCGCCTACTCAGTTCTCCTCTATGAGAATAAGAATCAAACTTTTTATACATCTATGGCTACTAATCGAGAGATTACTGCGCGGCAAAAAATTAAGTACAACGACTACCGACAATGGTCGGACATTGTCAGACACTCTAAAGGTCACATTGCCAATTCTCACGGAGCTCGCAACACATTGCAGGTATACTAAGACATTATCTCTGTTTGCTCTCACTATGTTCGAGGATAATTGGGCGGAACGAGGCACGGCAACATGACAGGAACTAGTTCTCTTCACGTCGACATAGAAAGGTGGGCCTCCACAAGGGATCGTATGCAGCCTCGGCAACAAAACATGAATACACGCGAGCCTTAGTTACAAACAGACTAGCAAATCCATTTTTAACCAACCGTTAACCTATACAGAAACAAGCATCTTGGAGGGCTCGATGAAGAAGATTTTCGAAAAGTGATTTTAGTTCAACCCGCTCTGAGCTACAGCGAAAATACAAAAACGAGATCAAAGCTTTCAACTTATCATTCAAGAAAGATCTCTCCGCAAGTTAGCGCATGCAAAGATAAAGGAAGTATCATTGTGTAGGACCTATTTACACAGATTTAGGAACAGTTATTGCAACAACAACAATTCGAGACCACTCTGTTTGAGACCGACATGAGTAAGCGGTTTGAACATTCACACGCATGGATTGCACATTCAAATCCGAGACACGCCGTATCAACTCTCAATCTCTCTGGGAAAACTACACGGCGCATCTGTCGACAGCTTATGTCAGCAAATTTAGTTAGCACTCTTTACAAGCATGCGCAGATAGATTCAACACAGTTCTACTGGCTGTCAACATGCACTCCCCTCACAAAAATCCATGATATTGTCTCATTCGCATCTATTACCCCTTTAGTATCCTCGACACCTTACGCGGCTACAGTACTCTCAGTACGAGAGTCATGAACGAACGAATTCCATTTCAACTTCATCTCTTACAGCCGTAATGACACAGATCACGCAATCTATAACATACAGACAAGGCATGTGTGGACTCCAACACTACTTCTTCTGCCCGGATTATTGTTGAATGCTTCATCGCGATGTACCACATGCCATTCACCGACGAAAGTCGACTGCAAAGAAATTCAAGCCTACATAACTGTTATACTTCTTGTACGAATGATAGCACAGTATGATACCTGTAAGTCACTGTTGATTACAACAAACTGTCAGTTGCGTAGTTCTAGAGATCCCCAGACCATGATACTCAGTGAAAAAACGGTTTTTGCAGATTACTAGTAAAACAGCGCATTAAAATTGACTCTCTCTGTCGCGAGAAACAAGAAATGTTTAGAGAAAGAATTATAAAATTTTTGGTATCTTTTGCATTAGCCTAATGATATTAGTCAGAACATTCTAAGGTACTTTTCAGGCACTCGTTAGACAAATAACAAGTAGACACTTCACTAGACCCAAAAAAACAACACACAGACTTGAAGTGGCTTAACGTACCAGGACCTTCCGTGCGACAAACCCGCCTAGCTATGCACGAGTTTGGCTCGCACGGAAGGTCCTAGTGTTTCGAGATTCTGGGTAAAGCCACTCCACTATCTGTTGGAACACACTTCTCCGTACTGTCTACTTTTCTACTTCTTCATTCTTTTGCGTTAAATCCCATCTGTCAACATTAGCGCAGTCAGCTGCTTGAGGTATACAATTTTTTTCTAATTCTTTATTTCTTACGAGTGGCTGAAAACATACTTTCATGTTTGTCTAATATTTAGTCTTTGGCGTTTAATTCTCACAGACATGTTAACATCAATCACACATAAACTACTACGTTGCTGTCTGTCTGACCTTTTTTTATATCAGCAGTGCTCTAGAAACCAGCGCCAAAAGCGATCATTTCATACTATTCGACATTGCCTGGTAAAGTGTGGATGATATAACATAATTTATAAGGGGACTAGACTGTACTCGACTGGAGATCAGCTGTGAAGCGAGAATCTGTAGTCTAATAAGTGTTGTTGCTGCGACTTCTTACAGATGCACCTTACTTTTTGCTACCACCATTTATACCTCAGTCAGACTTATTCTGGAATATTGTGATTGACTACTTTGAATGGTCTAGGGTTATGAAGTAATGACACTGAAGTTGTATGTTCACAGAAACCAACTCCAACAGACAGATCAAACAATTCATAGAAGATCTTTTAATCACAAATAGAACCTTTACAGCGCACTAAGTCTGTCACACCTCACGAAAACATAGGCAACACTCTATAAGGCTATCCTAATAAGTCAGTGTAAAACTTTTTACAAATTGTATTAATTCGCTTCAATAATAGATATCTCTTCGATTCCAAATCACGCAAGTGACCCCGGAATCCACAAATCAAATATGTAAATCACAAGGTCTTCTCTATGTATCAATACAACACACTATAGATGGATCTTTGTATTTTTGGGACATATATTACTTATTGCAATTCACTCGTGCGGCAGTAAGCCTGTCGGCTGAGTACTATGGCAGGAGTACATACACTGCTTTTCAGCTAGGTGGTCATTGTTTGTCACATCACGACTCTCAAGTATTTGTATTTTCTGCTCCACGGGACACCATAAATGATTGTCTGGGAGAAGGTTAAAATACATGTTTCTCTCTACTCTTTGACAAACAAAAAATGTCCCTCTTGATTTAAGGTAAATATCTCACTTCTTCAGAGGGTGGGTGTGGGACAGGGGGGGGCATAATAACAGCACAGCGAATTGATGCTGCTCTCGTAGCCAACGTCTCAATCTTAACTTCTGTGTGGGGCGGCAGGAACAGTCGTCTATGACTCGCGCTATGCTTCAGTCTCGAGTCTACTTCTTGAGAAACAACACGTCGGTCGTCTTCTACATCTTGACCAAGGACACTATGCTATAACAGCCTTCTGGATCACAGCAAAACTTCAACACCATAAATGCTGCATACTTGCAACTATGTTAGAATAACCTCAACGGTGTCCCTGACGAACCAAGAAAGGTTGTAGCACTCCACAACGAGGAGTACCATATACGCGCTCACAATTTTCAATAATCCCATTCCACACTGCAAGCCAACAATACACAAACAAAACACTTGGCGTTTTCAGCTCGCGGTAGCCAACTGTATCTGCATATTCCGTCATGTAACAGACCACCAGTATTCCTCCTCCCTATCTGGTTACAACGCCTCACTGCAATCCGCATTATTCTGTCCTTCTATCGTCAATAAGAACCAGGTGTCATTAGTACTATTGGCAATAGCCCTGCAGTTAACTCCTCTCCGACAGAGTTTTTCTCAATCCGATATGACAGACAATACTCTAAAGAGCTTTGCCTCAGTGTTATTTAGCGTTACTGGAACCACACACCCATACAGACGATAACAGCAATTCTTACAATTCACATTTCAAATTTCATCAAAAGATATCAATATACGTGCACTCCTAGCATACAGAGCCACAATTCACTACGTGAGGAAACACAAATTAAACAAATACGTTGACTGGCGAGAGTTTATAGATCTAACATATTGTCGCGAATCTCTGCCATCCCTTATCCTCCGCAGCTTTTAATAGAAAACATATCTGAGGCTGGATCACAACTGCACTTGCTTTTACAAATTCGGAACTTTTCACACAAACGATCCCGAGACAACTGACGCTCCTCGACTAGACATCAAAGGATGTGGTCACCTAACCAGACACCATGGTAGAGACCATGGTTATTACAGCTCAATAGCTATTCTTGAGACGCAAACACAAAATCTACCCTTCCTATCGTTTTGCCATTAACAACCAAAACTGTATATTTGCCATCGACTAATCTCATTTTTCACGCCTTACATATAATTCTGCGAGACCCAATCAATCGAAAAAAAAACAAACAACGATACTAACGTGGTGACGGCTCTCATTTTTCTCTATACAGCGGCAGTGACACCAACAACACACTGCCATTAATGAGCCACAAATAACATTATTCCTGTGTTTGTACAGATCTAACTATACCAGTATCAGTTAAGTCTTTGCTATCTAATATTTGTTTAATTATATGCGACTATACATTGATCTTACGCGCATCTACTAACAAATCACTCTTTGCACCTATCAAGTCCGAGAAGGCACCCAACATATTATCACTGTTCTTTAATCTGGACTGCCAAGATGGCTTAGCGTTACAAAATGACATCGTATTAATGCCTAGGTATTTGGTTTGAAATTTTAAGTTTCCGTGTATTATGCTTTTCTTAATTACTGTCTTAAACCCCACCTGTTCTCGCCTTTTCGAGAGACTGTTCTTCCTACTAAACGAGTCAGGATTTCAGCGACGACAAAACAGTAGTGTGGTCCATTGGTACATCCCACAGATAGCATTTAACAACCATGTGAAAGAGTTCTTTCAAAATCCCTAACCTGTATTGGTGTGCTAGTGTCATTTTTTGTCAACATGTTTCACTATTTTGAACAAAAAATGATAGTGCTTCATGCCTTACTCGCGTTTTCCACTTTATACTCCTCTTGCGCGAGACGAACGTGGACTAGTAATGAGCGTGCTTCCACTCTCCTTCTCTCTCGTCTCTACACTCTCTCTCCTACTCTTCTCTCTCTCTTTTTCTCTCTCGTCTGATCATAGATAATGTCTTTCAACCTCTCTCATTCTCTCTCGATCTCTCTCCTCTCTCCTCTCTCTCTCTTCTCTTTTTTTTTTTCTTTCTAAGCCACTCATCTGTCACCACACTTTCTTTTCACACTTAAGTGACACAAAATGTGACACATAGAATGGAACGATTAATCCTAAGGACTTACCAGCAGCTGTGGTTTTATATCCATGTTTTCTTAAGAACCACACAGTACCCTAAGTTTTATTCATTTTGGCAAACGACGTATGTAGATTACTGAGTGCAGTAAGCTACTCTTCACTAGTATAACAGCGTGAAAGCGCGTTACAATTATGCAGACGAAATAGCAAAAACGTGGGTGAATTTACTCTCTTGTAGCTAGTATGAGTTCTATAACACAGGCATACGCTATTACGTGCCACAAATTCTACGCGCGCACTGTTCTTCTTTAAACCATTCCTTCTTCTTATATGTATACACGATCATCAATTCACGTTAGGCTTTTCCTACACATATTCACTTTCTTAATTTCCGTTCTGGGTGATGGATTTTAGAATGTTCACGACAGACATTGCACCCTAGCGCATATACCCGAATGAAACTTGTGTCTAGTATCAAACGGAGCGCGCCTCAACCAAAACAAGCGCGACAAATTTATTTATGTGTAGTGAGTTCTTAAAACAACACATTAGACTCAGTGGAGGTCGCCATACATAATGATCATTTCTCTATACCGCGATAGATTCAGCATTGATGAAATTTAGATATATCTCTAGCTAACGAGAAAAAGGGGTAGCGGAGGGTATTTTTAAAAAGGTACCGAAAAATTTCAAAGCTAACCCTCTCCGACAGCAATTTGACAATAAGGAGAATACACACACCACTCTATATATATGTATATATATATATTAATATATATATATATATATATATATATATATATATATATATATATATATATATATATATATATATATATATATATATTAGTACATATATACTAGAACAACACATATTTATAGGAATACACGCGAAGTGTGCTACACCACTCATAGAAAATATAACTCGACAGATGTTTTTACAGTGATGCGGACAGAGGTGGAGCGACGCGTCGACAAAGATTGAACTATTTGGTAGAAAATAGCTGTATACAAATGGGTGATCGCCGCTGCAAGTCACGCGTTTCTCTACTCTGAAGAAACAACAAAAATAGATATGTGTGCTCTTGAAACATATACCGCGAGTTACCATAATCGTGAACAATCAATAGCCGTCACTAGCCCTATTCGACGCCCCCGTAGCTAGTGACTTCTTTACATGTGACTACATATGTAACTCACGGACCTATGTTGTGACATGACTTGCGACAACACTTCTCCCAGCATCCCTTTTCCTCCTTGTTCACATGTGGTTATATTGAAGTATACTTTAATGCCTAAGCGTTCACTGCGTCCGGATCTCCTCTCTTCGCAGACGACCGAGTGTGGATCATCTAAATTCAGTATTTTTTTGTTTTAATATCGTGAGCGCACAGGTGGTCTCGAAGAAGTGAACCGGAATTGTTCTTCTTTGTTATGATAACCTAGTTAAGAACCCAGTATTCCCAAAACACAACTACGGCCTTCCCATAAAGCTTGTTGTCATGTATCTGCCCCTTTATTAACTCATCAACCCGTGTTATGCCAAACTGGCACATGCAAACATCAATAAATATTGCCGTGTTTTCCCTAAGCTCGAGTATACCGCGTTACTCACAAAAAATAAAATCTCACCTCAAACACTACAGAACATACAGCGGAAATTTCTTCGAGACCGCATAATATAAGCAGCTCACAGTCCTTGAGCCGATCGTCCTGCGATCATGACTAGAAAATTCTAGTTTTATTCCGTATTAATTTTTGCCTTATTATAGTTTTCTAACTAATATATTACATATGACGCGAGACTTCGTGTTTAAATCTGTGAAGTTGCTCCTGATATAAAATAGTGTTGCGCGAGAATTTATTAGATAATTTACTCAAGAAGGCCTTTTTTCTTTGGTTTGTCATACCGGACACTGTAGACAGAAAAAATTTCGTTTTGAAATTAGCAGATGGTGGAGGCGAAGAAAATTAACTAATGTTAAGATGTCTTGTAGTTCCGGGGGGTGTCTCTGGTGAGACATAAGAAGGGATATGTCTACTGCTTTACGACTGGCATGTCGTAAGATGCTACTTATTTGAGGTTGTGCATGGGGGACTGGCAATGGTGTCAAGTACAGCAAATTGCTAAAGGAAACACTGCTTTAAGAGAACACGCATGTTTTGGTGCTGGCTTCCTGCATGGCGGGACAGCCCAGGGCTAGATTAACCATTAAGCGAAATAAGCACTGCGCTAGGCATCAAAGGGAAAGAGGGGACGGTGGTGGGGGGGGGGGGGGGGGAGGTGGAGGCGGACAGCGCGACGAGGGGGGGGGGACTACAGCTTATTCAATTGGGAGAGTATTAGGGAGATACCAACAGATATACTACCTCTCTTCCCTCTTAAGCATCATGCCCTCTTAATACTCTGCAATTCTCTATTCAGACTTGTGACTGATCGCGGTGCTTATGGGCATCGTTTGGCGCCCTTAAATCCTGGCCTGGGAAACCAGCTCAAGGTGTATGCGGCATATCACTCTGTAGGTCACACAGGCAGTAGTGATGAGAAGTAGAAGGAAACGTGCACAGTCAAATAGCGATGGTACATTTCAAACACTAATAGTCACAAATAGAGCTCTATGGAAAATATGACACAGGTGATCAAAAGGGCACCCACATTGTTAAAAAACAATCGTAAAAGAAAACCCCACAACCCCACCCCCACCACATACAACCAAATTCCATCATCAAGGGTTACTGAATTTTCATTTTCGCACCTTATAGAGCATGGGGCCACATTGTAGCTCTTCTCCCCTCCCTTCCGCTCTCAACTCTGCACAGCAGGGTAGCGTACTGGTGATGTTTCTAACACATCCCTTGCATCCAACCTCATATTAGTCCGCCTGTACGAGTTTCTACCTCTGAGGCTCTAACGTAGCCCCCCTAGGTCTTTCTTTGTTTCCCCCCCCCCCCCCCAAGACCCCCGGGAACTTCACGGGCCGACAACGCTTACATGCAGGTTTTATTATTTGCTAATTTCTATTGTGCCGACAAATCAGATCTGGGTGTTCTTCGATTTGTGTCCTCCCTACCGCCTGTCTAGTGGTTTATTGACGTCTCTTTGTGAAAGGGAGAAGATCGCTGGTTCAATTCTTCTTAGAAACATGGTTTTTTTTTTTTTTTTTTTTACTTTAAAAACGTTGTTTCCCTCTAACAACTATCACTCTTCGACTGGTTATGTCGATGGTGTTTGCGGTCGTTTATTCTCGAGAAACCTGAAGTAGATCACCTGCAATCAATTGTCCACAATGGGACGAGCGCAAACACCGGCAGATCTGGAGAAATTCTTTATGAATCACAAGACATGCGGGAGCGGTGGTTTTTATGAAACGGGTGGGAAAACTTCGAGACAATGCTACATTATCTTATGGTTATTAAGCAAATATGCGACACACATGTGAAGTATCTACGCGAACTCTGTGCAATACATTGTTTCTCGAAGTGGCTCTCATGCGACAATGTGCAGGACAGATTGACTTCCCACATATATGCTATAGACCTTCAGAAACGAGAATACACGGGATGTTGGAAGCATGCATTGCAGAGAATTTACTGGGAGAAAAAAATTCCCATGTAATAGCAGTGATATAATTAAAAACAGAGAAGAAGAGTCTAGAGCACAAACGAAACTGACAACGTAACTTCTACAATCTTCAAAGTGGTCTATGCTGTTTCCACAACACTCTGTGTCGTACCCAAGGCCCTCGTCTCTATCACAACTCATCACCTGCACCCTTACACATTTCACTTCGTCTCCATATCTCAATCTACAGTATGCAATGCCATACACACATTCTCCCATGTAACGTTATATTAACTTAAAATAGCCACATGTTTTATAGAAAATAGAAAATAAACATACACAACACAAATAAAAATAAAAATCCAAACATTGGTAACAGTACAATAATAGTTTACACACATTTACAGTACCAGAAATTATCATATTAATACTAAACAGGACAATATTATCTTTAATACCTACACAATAAACTGTATTTTTTTTCTTACATTCTAAACATCTTTATATACCTACCATATCAACTCGCACTAACACGGCGGACAAGCATACCTCAACTATATCTGCCGCTCCTACACCACGAATGAGTGAATCTAACGGAGGAGACATCACAAAAGATCTGCCATTATGAGCGACTCTGAACACTAATAGAACTAAGACGTGTATTTTTTCTACGTCGTGCTCTCACCAAGTGAACACTTATATTCTAGCCACAGATGACAGCATGTACTAACTCTCACTCAGGAGTCTCAAACTTTTCTGACATGCGTGTATCGAACACTTTCGGTGCTTACCGGGAGCATTGTGGTCTAATGTAATCTAAGCGGTGACCCTGCGTACCTATCCGCTTATTTTAAAATAGACCCAAATACTATTGGAGCAATTTCTGTGATAAGAATAGTTTGAGTGAAATAAAATTTGGCTTTAGTATTAGATAAGAGAGAAAGACGACTTACTATAATTGGAGACACACAACACATAGCGCGTGTTAATGACAATCTACCCACAGTATTATTACACGTCCTTCCTCTCTACACTTCTGTCGGTAGGGCTCTGACATATGAGCACTATATTATACTCGCGGTGTCTGTATAACTATAAAGTGATTCGTCTACCGCGGCATCGTGATATGCATCATTGTGTCATATGCGCTAGACTTATGCAGCGGTACTTGATTGGTGTGATGTCGCGTCTATTCGCGAGCAGAGCGCAAGCCATCTCCACAACACTATCAGCGTGGCACTACAACTTCTCACAAGTCTACTAGATGTTGTTATTGATATTTGCGGCGAATAGCATCAACATACCCGTTAGTGAACTCACCCTTTTCGAGTACTCACTAACTCAGGCGAGCGCACTACAAATGAGTTTGTGATGATTTGAGATATACTTGCGTCAACACACTCATCTTACCAGACTAAGATATAAACGCAACATTTGATAGATAATGTGCACACCGACACCACACAGATACACATATCTTCTAGCTCATACTCACTTCACATCTCAATTCTATATCACTATATATTTTGACAATTATGAGTAATCAATAGTTTTATCACGTTTTTACTTTTAAACCTCTTCAGCATTATGAGTTCCAATGAGCAGCTGAAGTTTGTTGTTCAGGAGTTTTTTGTAATTTTGTTCTAGTCTTGCAGTACACATTATCATACAATTTTATGTGCGTTTTAATGATATTTATTTGCATTGCAGCTACTTTCTTGCCTCCACTTAATAAGGATTGTCTGTGTCGCTTTGGAGTCTAATAAAATTTTCCTAGCGTGTTGCACCTATATTTCTTTGTAATCACAGAGTTCTAAAATGTGTACGTCTCATCGTATCACTATGGAAGGTCGCAGGAATGAGATCTATGGGCTTAAAGTGCGTAGTGTGGTGGGGGGATACAACAGGTCATTTATGTAAATGGAAAAAAAAGGTAGAGGGCCGAGAATAGAGCTCTGAGGAAACACCGTGTCAATAATAGTTTGGGTTTTGACATGAGGTTATTGTACCGGACTCAACTTGCCTCAGCTCCTCCTGTCCGGACAGGAATGAGTTAAGTAATGTTACAAATTTTAAATGTTAACCTTTCATTGTTCTCTAATTTCTTATATAAATACAGCGTGCTGGCGGATCTAACATATCACAAACTGCTTTTCCTAAACGTCCGTCACACTCTAGAGTGGTGCATCTCAACATATGTGTAATCGTTATTGGTCATGTTTAGTCCACAATGAACTGCTAAGTTGTCTGTCGACTCTTAGTCAGAGCGTGTGTGGCAATGGAAATGCTTATCGTGTCTAAAACCCTGCCTGAACTCGTCAGCGATTAGCACAACTTATCATCTCTGCTAAACGATTAGGTACTGTAAGTGTCTCTGCGCTTTTTATGTATGTGTTTCTCCTAAGTGGTTTACCGATAGCGGATTGATAATAAAGAAATTTGTCTTAGTTACCAAGGTTACTGTTCTATCGAGACGAACACAGGTTTCTTCTGGACAATGAGACGGATCTTTGCGATCTTAAAGGCCGTAGATGAAAACTAACTTTGGCAGACACACTCTTTGATATCTTACAGATTAAATAAGAAAGTTAGCTCTGAACTCACCAATAGCTGGTGCTGAGCAAACACAGTACTTACGAGTAACTAATTCGTCAAGCCCTGATAGCATTAATCTTTAGCAGAGCTGCCATGTGAAGATGCTCTCTTTACAACACTTTCATTAACATTCCCTTAAACAGAGGAACATAGTCGGTTGGAAGCTGTGAGGCTTGTACATTGCTTCTCACAATGAATGCGTGAGAACTAGTTCAATCTAGAATCAGTTCAACTAGGGGAATGTGGTATTGTGGGATTCTTTCAGTCACTACTTATTTCTCTGCTTAGAAAGTGATTTCTGAAGTCCTGTACAAAGTAGAAATCTACAGTGTTGGAAGATAATGAGTCTGGTTCATTACGTGTTTTTTCGCTAAGGTGTTAATTGGCCCCATCACCATATCATCCTTATACTATCTCTTGCGACATTTTAGTGTTTCTGAACACTATTTCTAAAATGCAGATTCTTCTTTTCTTTAACTACCAGAATTAAATATTGAACCTTGTTCTGTATATCCCGGGTAAGCGATTGTTGGAGGTCCTTTATTTACTCTTTGCGCTTGATTCTCTCTGCACCAAATCCATAGCCCTCCAACACCTTCCCTGCGTGAATCACAACGGAGATTTTTAATTGTCGTTTGCAAGTCAGCGAATTTCCTACACTGGTACTGCGCTGATCAAAACTCATTAAAAAAGCAATTTGAGTGCCATTATTCATTGTAGCGGTCATCCAGATCAGGAAGTTGGTACACAAACATCTCCTCCGCCTGAGAGGTGCCATGTTAACACACGTCATTCAAAAATAATCTTCTCTCCCACAGACTGGAAATGTCGTTCTGAAACCATGCTAAATTTATACTTAACATTACAAATCGCTTTATCTTTTTATTGGGAACGTTGAGAACATTTATTTTTATTGACCATACTACAGCATACTGGATCTAGTGGGTCACTCATTGCAATATTAGGGACAGAGCATTCTGATGATGACTTTTCTTCTGGCAAGTTACGTAGATGTGGTCGATTAGTGGTGGATCGGAAACGCATTTGTGTAACAATCTCTGTAGGCCGGTTAACATTATTCGTATGCTGTTCTTTAAAGTTGTTACGATAATAATATCCTTATATTTTCTTTCCAATGTTAGACAATTTTGTAGAGACATGACGAGACAGAGAACGAGACAGAAGACGTAGAGAGAGAGAAGCATATCCAAAATGTAGAGAAGAGAAGAGAGTAGAGAGAGACTCACGATCTCAAGCGAACTTCTTAATTTTACGAAGGGTTACAGAATTGGGCCGCCTGGAGGCCCGTATAACAGTTCTGCCCTTTAACACTCTACAATTTAATCTTGCAATTCTATAAAACAGAAATCCCTTTCATTCCTCACTCATGTTACCTACGACTGCATTTACAATATTAATGGCATGCAATGTATAAAAGCTTTAAGCACTCTCTCAATCATTCTCATTTTACGTGCATTATAGCCATCATAAATAAAAAAATGAGTATGCTTTTTTTAACAAACAAAATAGTAATTTGAAAAAAAATAAATAAATAATAAATTCCTGCTTATACTCTGACACTCACCTGTCACGTGGTCAACCACCGTGCCTACGAATTAATCTGTATTTTTTGAATTAGCTTGTCATCAATCTATCAATACAAAAAATACATAAACACATTCATTCTTCAGGGCTTATATCCATACATTCTTGGGTAAAATGAAATAAATAATTAAGATACACTTCTCTACTCACATTCTGTGGAATCAAAAACTTTGAGCAGTTAAAAAAAAAAAAAATTATGTATAATCGTGAGCGTTATAGGAAAGAATTGAATATGGCAGTATAAAATAGTGTGACAACGTAACTACATCAGCTAGCACATTTTCCAATTTTCATGATGAGGAATTGTGTGCGCCTGCTGATAGTCATACTACGGCGTTTTGCACGAAGCGTCGCACCCGCTTGTTGAAGTCGATGCGGTTCCACCCGATGAGTTTAGCCGACGGTCAACTAGTGGAACATTTCGGTCCACATGTCGTTGTAGTTCAGTGTGTCAAATTAATTTGGGCTTCCGGTCTTTTGTGCTAGCATCCAGAGGGATGTATTTTTTTATGGTGAAGTGTAAGTCACAACAACAGACAGATAAACAATTTAATTTAATCCACTACTCTTGACAACACTGTGACACTCACATACATATAACACTATAACTACAAAGAGATACGCTTAAAGAGAGTCACTGAGATAAACTTTCAAATAACAATATGTATTCATTACTGGCATGAATGAATATGTGTCCTGATTCAACTACAAGGGAACCAGGAATCACAATCAATTTAAATTACAAGTTCTGTACAGAATGTATTTAATATGAATATTGTAGTGACATATATTATTACAAATGTTCTATGTGTGTCAGTTGTGTAGTAGTAAAATGAGGTAATACTGGTTTTATTTTGTTCAAGCTCTGTTGGTATTTGTCATCATGACTTCAATAGTTTGTCTTTAGGGACCAGTATTGGCGATGTTCACAGTTCCTGATTTTAAGACAAGTAAATTCCCCTCTTAATGTTAATTTTAAAAAGTCAGTTCAAGATGAGGGGACATAATGTTGAGCTCAGCTGGCCAAGTTAGCTTATCTGGCGTGATGGCGGCAGGAAAGGACTCCTCTGCTCGAATTCTCCTCTGGGCTCTGGAGACACCTCACTGATGGTTACTACGCCTCTGCACTTCCAGCATTATTTCTTTCTAGTCAATCATCCAGGTGTCAGTGTACTGTTTGGCCATTCCATGCCGTTTTACTTCTCTCCGACACCCTCTGTTCAGGCTGGAGCATTTTAGGCTTTACCTCACGTTTGCCACTGAACTACACATATATATACAGGCATAAATCAACAATTCACATTCAATTTTCATTAAAAGATATTAAATGGTTCAAGCTTACCACAATTCATACGAATAACACAGATACGTTGATTAGCAATGAATTCTGGCACAAACTGGCACAAAATTCCATCTGCTTATCTTCCAGGCTTTTAGTGAGCCAAATATAAGCTGGCTTCAACGCACTGATGCTTTATCAAGTGTATTTAAACAAGTGGTTTCGAACTAACGCTCCCAAGTGTGTATATATCAGCGAGACTGGCCAATGAGCCACGTTTCGACAAGTGTTTGAAAAAATGTTATCTTTTCCCGTCTCCCCTAACAACCAAGATAGTATTTATAGCCCGACCAATCGTGGTTAGGCTTTCATTTGTTGCGCTCCAATCAATTTGGAGTTTACATGGTAGGCTATTTCTGTAACGTAAATTTTTTTTCAAACACGTTAAAAAAAAAATCTTATGAGCAGAAATGATTTTATGCTGTCAGGCACCCCCAATATTTTATTTTGGGTATAATTTATTAATTCCTGGACTATTTGCGTAACGTTTTACATATTATTTGTCAGCAAGCCCTAAGGAACCCAAAAATACTAATTTAAAGGAGCTACGTGGCTGCGTTCAAAATATGCAATTTCTTCTACCTCCTGTTTGGAAGATGTGCTGTCTGGGTACTGTTATGTGTTCAAACGTAAACCCATCTAATGTTATCTTTTCTAATAAGAGTCTGTTATGATTTATAAACCTAACTCTGGGAAAGGGTAGTGTATTTTATCACTGTCCGTCTGAAAAAAAATTAGTGCATGTAGACTTACACGCGTGATGGCAGCATTTGTATATCGCGCGTCGCGTGTTGCATGCGTTCCTGATTTTCAGCCCTCCCCTCTCTCTTTATCCTTTTGTCCATCTGTTCGTTCGTTTTGGTAACGTAATATAATTAATGTTAGGATTAATTTAGGTCATTACGCAGTACGTCTCAATGTTTTTCCAATAAATACAGCACACGTTTCATTGAAGAAAGCGGGTAATAATACAGTAAGCTTTTATATCAACGTGAAAGCGTTACAATTTGCAGACGAAGCAGAAAACAAGGGGGATTTCGAGTACATTCTTTGTGACAGCACTGTCATTTTACCATTGCTCTTCTCTTTATTAATTTTATTTGTTAGGCTTCATATTTACCTAATAATTTATATATGTGGATTAGAATATTCCACGACACCTCCCCTCTTAAAACAGACATTATATGTCAGTCCTTTATTCTATATACACATAGAGAAATTTATTATTATTTCTGGGGTTTACGGTGATTCATCACACGGATGGCGGCTTAAAAAATCCGCTCCCAAATTGGTTTTTTCCAGATATATATTCAATGCTAAAATTATATGGAGCCAGAAGCAAAGACCATCGGAGTAACCTAGAGTTCTCATGCTTAGCCTGTGCTAAAAACGATAAAGGTTTGTGGTCAGTTTGCAACTTAAATGCCTTCCCATATAGATAAATATTGAATTTCTTTATTGCCCATATTACTGCAAGACATTCTTTTTTCGCTAGTTGAGTAGTTGATTTCAGCTTTATTCAACTTTCTGCTAGCATATGCCACTGGGCTTAATTCCCCATCCAATGCATCTGATTTCTGTAGTAAAGTTGCACCTAACCCAATATTACTTGCATCCGTCCTTACTATGAATTCTTGACTTAAGTCAGGTAATTTCAAAATGGGTTTACTTGTGAGCTTTTCCTTCAATTCTTGGTAAGTCATTTCACATTGTGGTGTCCATGTAATGCGATCTGGATGTCCTTTACGTGTCAATTCCGTTAAAGGTGCACATATGGAATTAAAGTTTTTGATATACTTCTGGTAGAAACCACATAATGAGACAAAGGATCTCACGTCCTTCTTGGTTGGTGGTCTCGGGGCTTTCTGTAGTTTCTCTAAATTCTTTGGGTCAGGGGTCATGTTTCCCTGATAAACTGTGTGTCCCAAAAATTCCAATTCTTTACATCCAACGCAACATTTGGTTGGTCGGGCTGTTAAATTCGCCTCCCTAAGTCGATCAAACAGCATGTTCAGAGAGTCAATGTGTTCCTCAAATGTTTCTGTTGCTATAAGGATATCATCCATAAAATTTGTTATACAGGGATTATTCAGAGGATCCAATAATTTTCTCATCATTCTAGAGAAGACACTAGGTGCATTCTTCAATCCAAATGGCAATCTATTAAACTCATAGTGTCCTTCTGAGGTACTAAAAGCTAGGTATGGTCTAACCTCAGGCTTTACTGGAATCTGATAGTATCCTTTACTCAGATCCACTTTTGAGAAATAGTTAGCTTTATTGAGCCTGGCAAACAGCTGATTTGTATCCGGCAATGGATCCACCTGTCCTTCTGTGTTAATAGCATTCAGTCTCCTCCTGTAATCTATACAGAGTCTATCTATTTCTCCAGAGGGCTTTCCTTTTCAAGAGTACAACACCCGGAACTATACGAAGACTCACTGTGCGAAATAAATTCCTTCCTTCAATCAGATAGTCTATCTCCGATTCGCTTCAAAGCTTTCTCCTCCTTAGCATTTTTTCCATACAAACGGAAATCGAATATGGTTTTAATTCATACAGACAGTGTGTGTAGTCTATTTAGTTTTCATATCATATTCCAATAGGTTTTGTATGCCCCTGGTCGGATTCCTGATTAAACCACCTCTGGCATTGATTATTTAGAACCTGTTTGCACTCTCTCTCTTTTCTAGAGTATTTCGTTAAATGTGTACTGAATTTTCATCACCTGTGCTGCTGCTGTCTCACAGGGGTGAGTACAGGGGTGTAATGGATATTCAAATGATGAAAAGAGGTTTCCTTTTCCATTCTCCCATGGCGATATCGGATGACAAGGTCAACAAGTGTGTCTCTTCCTGATTGTTTCTCTTTTCCAAATATTTCTTCAGGAGATTCACATGATAGAATTATTTTTTAGTTCTTTCCCCCTTCTTATCTATCTTATCCCTATAATTTGTTAGCTTCTCATAAGTCGTAGACCTTCTCTAGTAAAACTGTAAAAAAAATATGGACCTCTGCCATCCAAATTTCATGTAACTTATTATTCTGAGACTCCCGTGGCAAAATTGAAGCAGACTCACTCTCTCTCACCTCTCATCCCCAACATTTCCAAACTTCTTCTCTGTCTTTCGCCTTCCTGTTTATACATAGGCCAAGACATGTAAATTCCTGGCTTTTTTTTCCAACATTTTCATTGGCAAGTTTTCAGCCAGTTTTCAGAATTTCAACACAACACTGACACACACACTCAGCACAGATATGATTCAAGGATACACAAATGACATGTAGATGTTTTACCTCTGCCTTTTCGACACAGTCACAGACGGGGCCCCGATTTCCAATATGTGGTGTTGTTTTGAAGAGTCCAGAGAGACGAGAGAGTTGAGAGGTCTCGTTCAATGATACCTAAGTAGCAGCCGTCTTCACAGTTCTATAATATCGTAGCGTAGCCTCGTTCTTGACTAGATACACACAAGCTACATATGGACCTGGATGTTGTCTGTGGTACCTACTTGTCCACATGCGAACCGACTGTTCTGAGCTTTCTCTTACCAACGAGCTGATTTGCACTCATTGATCTCTTTACAATTTAATGTAATTGTTTTAAGTGCTATTATAGTGATTCAACAATAGCGACGTATAATACACTCTATCTATCTTTTGGGTGGGAGTCCTGGGGGATTGAAAAGCTTCACTGATGCTGACTAGTTGATAGTGACTTGGTCTCTAGTAGCGTTACGGTGATCCAGATTTGAACAGAGATGTCCGACACACGAGGTACAGCTATACATTTCTCGTTTACAGATTCGGCACACGATTCTCAGTGGGGTACAGTACGTGGGTTTTGAGTACTCTCCGTATAATAAGTACTCACCATGATCGAGGAGATAATTTTTGTGAAAGCGTGAAGGGGGTATTGAAAATAATGGGTGAAAAGATGAGAGCATTGTGTGACGATGTTGTACACATTGCCATTGGGGGTTTATGTATTGTTATTTGTGTTCTATACATAGGGACAGGTGTGATTTGGGGGATAGAAAGATTGTTATTACAATAGAAGGGCAGAGGCTGAGCCTTAACAGTATGTGGTACCATGTTGCGTTTGGGGGGTTTGACACACATTAGGTATTTCTTCCTGTGATCAGAGGTTCCAGGGGCGAATAATATGGTGGGTCAGTTAGGCGACTTATGAGGTGATATTTGGGCTATGTTAATAGCTACAGCAACACTTTCTGGACAACGTGCGGTGGCATCTACCAAAGTCCCAGGTGAGGGGTGAGGCACACACAGGACAATGCTGCACAATGTTGGTGTAGCCACCTGAAGTTGAATGATATATTAGATTATATTTTTGCGTCTGTTGACATCTCTATCTTTTGTATCAGTTTGAAAATGAGGACAGGGGCGTAAATCTGTTTTTAATTGTGTGTTCATTATCATAGGGCTTCAACAGTATTGAGTATAGGCAAAATTATGTTACTAGGAATGGGAACAAGACTTTCATATGGTTAACATAATGTGCAGAGATATTATTAAGTATATAATTTTTAGCTTCATTTGGTTGTAACAAAGATGACGAGTACTATCAAAGATTGGGTTAGTGATAATGTAGTAATTATCATATAAAAAACATTCTACATTATTGTTTTGGATTGTTGTATCATTATGACAAGTTGACACATTGTTTATCTGATGATATGTTGATAGATTGACTTAACGATATATCACATATATGTTTAAAGGATTTGAAGCCTGTGCCTTCCCTCATCTCTTATCTTGGGAAGTGATGATATCTAGGGTATAATGGATCCATTATTCCTCCTGTCCTTGAGGTCGACCTGACCTGAAGGTTCAGGGTTGCCCATATACAAGTGTGTATGAGGTTTCCACTTCTGCAATTGGTCATATGTCATCAGATTGTCCCATCTGGACCCCATCCCTCCCCCCCCCCCCCCCCCCCACACCCCCCCCCCCTCAAAGATTTTCCCCCCCCCCCCCCCCCCCCCCCCCCCCCCCCCCCCCCCCCCCCCCCCCCCCCCCATACCGTGGCCTATCAAATTGGTGCTTACCTTTATTTTGATCCCTAGGATCAAATTTATTAAAGTTCTGTGGTGCCCTAAAGTTATCCATCACTTATCTGTTTCTTTTTTATTACCTTCGTCCCAGAAATACAAATCTGCCTAATGAGCCGTGCTATGATTACCTTTCAGCAACATTTAGCAACTCACCCAGCCTCTCTGCACCTTGTTCCTTTCATGAGAAACCTTTCCTCAGGTCTGAGATATTCAGCCATGGACATCTACTGCTTAAGTTAGGTCTTTGCTCTATAAGGATCCCATATTACCTTAAGATCTTGGGGCGACTTTTATCCCCAGATAAGCTCCATTTCTGCCAAGTAATGTCTCTCAATTTACGTGCGCAGAGAAACTGGTGATTAAGTTGTTACACCCTGACAGTAGTTTTTAGCATTCCTACACATTTTTTCAACTGTCTCTATACATAAACACTGCATTACTATTTATCAAATACCTTAAAACAAAGTGAGTTAGCCTGAGCTTCCTAGCATGTCATTTAATTTTTCCTGATCACATTCATCTCTGCTCATTTTTTGGCAAAAAAACTTCATAATGCTTGACAACCCCACGAACAGTACCCTGAGATAACACACTTTAAATATGCTCCACCCTTTTCTACTACACTACCAACCCATACGTGAGTAGCTAATTATTAGTTTCATAACACCGTATTATATATAGCTATCCCCCCCCTCCCACTGTCCATCTCAATCGCATCATCAGTCTTTTCTCAACAAAAATGCGATCTAAATGAAAACATTCATACAGCTGAGGTTGAGACATGCTCCTTGAGTCTACCCTGTAGCATTCAGAGGCAAAGGGGGGGACTGGCACACCATTTTTCTGTCATGGAGATAGCAGACAAGCCTTGACAAAACTCAAACTCCCTTATCGTAACTTCATGTCTTCCCTTTGTAATCTACTTCCTTCATCATCTCCTAATTTCCTCTTTCCCTTTCTTATGCAGCTTAATCTCTTCTTCTCTTTCTCTTTCTGCAGCCTAAATTTCTTCTCTTCTACCCTTTCTGCAGCTAATTTTTTCTTCCCTTCTCAGACCCTTCTCTTCCTTCTGCAGCAATTTCTTCTCTTCCTGTTTGTCCAGCCATGTGTGTGTTGAATCTTGGGGGGTGTCCTCTTGTCTGTCAAGCTTGTCTTTTCGATGTCTTCGCAACTCGTGGCTTATCAATGCTGTGGGTAGCCTCAGGTTGGCTCTCAATAGCTGCAAACCTCTTAGTGTGTGGACGACTTCAGCCTCAGCTTCAAAATCAGTAACATAAAACATCTTAATTTCACGCTCTTAATCCCTGTACAGTAGCTGAGAGCCTGTTCTCAATAACTTTCTTTCGGCTTCATAATCTCTCTTTCCTTCGCGTTACTTTCAATTAAAAAGTTTGCGTCAATTCCGTTCCGTGACATAGGCAACGCATGTGTGGTGTATGCCTCTAGGACTTGATGCCCCATCTACCTGGAGTGTGATATACCATAAGACTCTTTTTGTCAGGTCATGAAACCGCAGCAGATCGAAATTTTGGCCAGGTCCGAGCCATTTGTCTAATCATGGGTAAATTTATACATAAATGTCTAACCAACAATTCAATCTAACTATATATATCTATGACAACACAGGCACCAGTGAGCTCAATACATTTAATCTCCAATTTAATTTAATTCCACCCAAATGGATATTCCTTTTAATTCTTATATTCCCTAGAAAGTGGAACTTACCCCCAATTTTTTAATAGTTATAACAGATTCAAAATCTCCAGAGAGCAGAGACCCCAATATATATGTTGAGTGAAGTGGGATGTTTATAAGAATATTTATATAGGGGACTTAGTGTACTGACTGAGATCAGCTGTGAAGGTATCTATATCTATTAAGAGTAGTGTATTATAGATAACCTTACTTGCTACCACATATCTATATATCTCAGTCAGAATTATATCTGGAAATAGTGAATGTGGATGCTTAACGTTTTATGTGTTGTCTAAGGCAGTATCGAGAAGTGTATGGTGAAGTGTAAGTCACAACAACAGACAGATAAACAATTTAATTTAATCCACTACTCTTAACAACACTGTGACACTCACATACATATAACACTCTATGAGAATAGCTTAAAGAGGAAGTCACTCGATAACGGTTTCAAATAACAATATGTATTCATTACTAGCAATGAATGAATATGTGTCCTGATTCAACTTAAACTACAAGGGAAAACCAGGAATCACACAATCAACGCAAGGACATTTAAATTATACAATGTTATGTAACAGAAATGTATTTTAATATGAATATTGTAGTGACATATATAAAGTTATAAAAAATGTTCTTTCCTAGTGTGTCAAGTTGTGTACGTACGTAAAAAATGAGGGATAAAACGAGTAATACTGGTTTTGTTTTTCAAGACGTCAAAGTCTGCTGGTATTTGTCATCATGACTTTCAATAGTTTGGTCTTTAGGGACCAGTGTATTGGAGCGATATTTCAGCTTATCACAGTTCCTGATTTTACAAGACAAGTAAATTTCCAAAATCTCTTCACATAGTATTTTATTTTCAAAATAATCTATTTCTAAGATTGAGGGGCGGGACCAACTAATGTTTGAGGACTCAGCAGCTGGCAACATCATCGCTTATCTGGCGTGATGGACGGCAGGCAGGGGAATGGATACATCCTACTGCATCGAATTCTCCTCTGGGCTACAAGGAGACACCTCACTGATAGAGCATAAAAAGACCACAGGAGATACAAAATCTGCTGTCCGACTCTGGGATTCCAGGCAAATCTCTGACCCCAATGCATGTGCGCTGGCTCAGTACCATCAAGACCACATGTGTCCCATGAAATCAAGATAGGATGTATCTCTCTCCTACTTCAATATCAAAATTTTAATATTTCATCTTTTTACACTGATCCACATAATAAAAACAATACAACAGCACACAAGACATTTGCGTTCAGAGCGTAGGCCAACAGTCAGCTATCCAATCTTATGAAAATACTTAGCTTTAATTTCCAGTAATCTTATCCACCTTATCGCTTCAAATGGTTATTTAGACTCTACGCCTCTCTGCACACTTCCAGCATTAATCTATATTTCTCTCTATTACAAATCATCCAGGAGGTCCCCCAGTGGTCCAGGGTTATGCTGGTTTGGGGCCATTCCATGCCGAGTTTTCTTAATACTTTCTCAGTCCGACAACCCACTCTGCGTTCAGGGCTAGCGAAAGCATTTTAGGCTTTACCTCACGTTTGCCACTGAACTACACATATATATACAGGCATAAATCAACAATTCACATTCAATTTTCATTAAAAGATATTAAATGGTTCAAGCTTACCACAATTCATACGAATAACACAGATACGTTGATTAGCAATGAATTCTGGCTACAAACCTGGCAACAAATTTCCATCTGGTGCTTATCTTCCAGCTTTTAGTTGAGGGTGAGCCAAAATATGAGCTGCCTTCATACGCACTGATGCTTTATCAAGCTGGATATTTTAAACCCCAGTGGTTTCGAACTAACGCTCCCAAGTGTGTATAATATCAGCAGCGACTGACTGGGCCACTTTTTTTTAAGCACGTTTCGAGCAGTGTGTTATTTTGAAAAAATGTTATCTTTCCCTCCCGTCATCCCCTAACAACCAAGAATAAAGTATTTAATAGCCGTCGACCAATCGGATGTGTTTTAAGGCTTTCAATTCTGTTTTTGTGGCGCTCCAATCATCATTTGGAAGTTTTACATGGGTGTAGGTGCTATTTTCTGTAAACGTAAATTTTTTTCAAACACGTTAAAAAAAAATCTTATTAGGCAGCTAAAATTGATTTTCTATTTCTGTCATGAGCACCCCAAAATATTTTAGTTTTTGGGGTATAATTTTAGTTATTAATTCCTGGACCTCTTTGCGTAACGTTTTTTTTTATTACATATATTAATTTTGTCCCATGCAAGCCCTAAGGAACCCAAAAAATACCTAATTTTATTTAAATGGACAGCTACGTGGCTGCGTTCAAAAATATGCAATTTTCTTCTACACACATCCTGTTTTTATGGACGAAGATGTGCTGTCTCTGGGTACTGTGTTTTATGTGTTCAAACCGTAAAACCTCCATCTATTTGTTTTCCCTATCTTTTCTAATAAGAGTCTGTTATGATTTATAAACCTAACTCTGGGGAACAAGGTTAGGTGGGGTAAATTTACTTATCACTGGGGGTCCCCCCGACCTGGAAAAAAGTTTCAGTGCTATGTAGTACCTTACAACACGCGCGTGATGCCCAGACCCTAAAAATTTCTGTTATATCAGACGGCTGTCGAGCAGTTGTTTTGCAAATGCGTTCCCTGATTTTTTCATCCCCTCCCCCTCTCGCTTATCCTTTTATTGACTCGTTCCATCCGTTCGTTTTCTTGGTAACGTATTATAAATAATTTTTAGGATTAGAATTAGGTCTATAAGTTTTCTCTCAATGTTTTTTATCCAAGAAATAACTGCACAAGCAATAACCAAGACACCTTTTCAATTTAAATAACGGCTGGTATACATAAAGTAAGCTTTTAACTATCAACGTGAAAGCACGTTACAATTTGTCAGACGAAAGCATAATAAAACAAGGGGGATTTTCCGAGGTTATCCATTTCTTTGTTACTAGCACTGACATTTACCCATGCCTCTCTCTCTTTACAAGGGGAAAAAAAAAAAATAAGGCCTTTTAGGCATCTTAAACTTTCCCAAAAATTATAATATTGGGTGAGGCAAAAGTAACTATTCTCAAAAATTGGAAAAGGGAGGGGGGGCCTATGATACCACGTATTGGGGTCGGGGCTATTATAAAAATTTTTTCTTGATACAAGCTTTCCACGTTTTGTGTTAGGGGGGCACGAAAAAAAAAAAAAGTACATACGGGGAGGAATTTACTACAAGTGGTTAACATTTTTCTTTCAAAAATGAGGCAACTTGTTCGGGGAAATTGATCCAAACGGGGGGCCTCATATATAAAATTTGGTAAGGTAACTGCAAGTCCTAACAAATTGAATTTAATAACCCACCACCCACCCTGGGAAAGTGGGTAAATGTTTCAGTGCTAGATCACCCATGACTCTGGTGTAATTATAAATCCCCCTTCTGATAAAAAAAAAAAAAGGCCAAATTCCTAGTGCGTTTCACGTTGATCTTAGAAAGGCCTAGCTGTGTCGCTGCAACAAACGCTTTCACTTCAATGAAAACGTGTAACTGTAATTACTTTGGAAAAACCTTAGAGATGACGCAAGCTGTATCACATGACCTAAATTGTTCTAATATTTATCATATCATCTTCCATTTAAACACACGGCGTAACTAAAAGACGACATCTGGACATAAAGGATATGCGAGACAGGTGAGAGGCAGAAAGCAGGACATCCTGCAACACTAAACACACGCGGTCCGCGCGATACACAGTTGCTGCCAGTACACGCGTGTCTAAGGCCACAAATGTCACACTAAATATGTAATTCCTACAATTCGAGAACAGTGGACTCCAAAATCACATACCCATCAACCGAAGAGTCTAGGTTTTAAAATCCTGTGAATAACGGCTCCAAGCCTTGTGAATTAATGGGGGGGGGGACCGGTTCTCTTACGGACCGTTTGAAAACAGTGACAAGTTAACAACTAGGCACGACTTAGTGGCCTAAGAAGTAAAATGCAATAATGGCTTCCAGTTCAAATTCGTATAATTTGGGTTTCTTACCACCCTTGCTGACAAAGAATATGTAAAAACTTACGCAAATAGTCTAGTGAAAAAAAAAAAAAATTGTGGAAATTGAAGAAGGGGGGGGGGCGTAGTAAAACAATTATTTTTTACCAAGGGTTTACTTGCTGGAAAACTAATTTTAAAAAGATAGAGTAGTGGGCTGGCCCTGATACAAGAGCATGAACGAGACTCATTTCTGCTCATAAAATTTTTTAACAAATAACGTGTTTTGAAGAAACTTACGTGAACGAAATACCTACCAATTGTTTGAACTTGCTATTATTTGGTTGGAGCCGCAATTTCAAATGAAAGACAAACACGAATTGGTGAAGGCACTATAAATAATACTGTATCTTGTGTTTGTATTCAGGGCGAAACGATAGCGAATAAAGGGCTTTACTACGTACTTTTCTTGATTAAAAGATGTGTAGACAGTGGTTTGATCTCTGGTAGAGCTCTCCGTTTTTATACTGGGGGTAGCAGAGCGTCTGTTCAATGCCCAAATTTGCTGAATAAACCTACTAAGAAGTCCAGTGCGTTTGAGCAAAGCAGTGTAATATTAACCTTCCTTTGGTAAAAATTTAAAGCCTGGGATTCAATCGAGGTTTGTATCTCAGAGTTCCAGAGGCGAGAGGAATTTGCGAGCAACGAAGGCTTTTTCTTATTATTCCCATGCCGCTGGGATCCATACGCGGGGCTTAAAGTTATTGAAAGCCACCTGGTCTATGATCTTTGGCTAAGCCATAGGTGGCCAGCTTTGTGAGTCCTTGTCAGACATATAGTACCAGTGGGGTGGCTCCAGAACGCTTACATCTTGCGTCGGAAAAGTAGGAGTCTTCTAAACACTTTGTAAAAAATAAAAACGCAATTGTTTCAAGAGGGGCCATGGAAAAATCAAAATTTTTAATTGTCTCTATTAATTAGGGGGAAATGACAGATTTTAAAACTAAAATTAAGACATTTCTAAAATTGTTTTAATAGTCAGAACTGAGAACCATCTCCAATACTAGTTCATAAAAAAACAAAGTCATATCTGGGCAAGTCATGATGACAAAATTACCCACCAACCAGAAGCTTGAAAACAAAAAAACACCAAGTATATTAACCACCAATAATTACCACTACTACAACATACTGACACACATAGGATATTGTAATTTAAATAAAATGTTCCACTGTACCAGAATCCAATTTTAATATTAATAAAATTCTGTACATATAAGAAACTTATTAATTTTAATTTAAAATTTGATTGTGGATCCTCCTGGTTTTTTTTTTCCCTTTTGTTATTTGAATCAGGTACACAAATTACATTTCATTGGATGACAGCACTGAATACATTTTTTATTTGAAAAGTTATCAGTGGGGACTCCTTTTTAAGGGATATTCTCATCTTAGAGTGTTTTATGTATGTGAGTGTCACAGTGTTGTCAAGTGTGGTGGAATAAATTAAATTGTTTATCTGTCTGTTGTTGTTATGACTTACACTTCATCATACACATACCCTAGACATATAACGTCGTCATCACACTATTCCAGAATAATTCTGACTGAGGTATACATATGTGGCAGCAAGTAAGGTTATCTATAATACACTACTCTTATTAGATATAGATACCTTCACAGCTGATCTCAGTCAGTACACTAAGTCCCCTATAAATATTTATAACAACTCATCCCACTTCACCACATAAATTGGGGTGGGTCTTCGTCCCTCGGGATTTTGAATCTTTTCCCTAATTACAAAAATTGGGGTAATTCACTTCAGGAATAAATAAGAATTAAAAAAAGGTATCCTTGGGTGAAAATAAATAAGGTTGAGCTCACAGTGCCTGTGTTGTACCTTGAGATAAGATTAGTCATGAGATTAAAATTGTTTTAGTTAGAAGTATTGATGAAGTGATCATTTATCTGTTAGACAATGTAGCCCGACCTGGCAAAAAATTTCGATCTGCTCGCTGTATTTTAGTACAGACTGCGAAAGAGTTAGGTTAGGATTGGTAGACGGGCAAATTATTATGATTTCTTATGTCACTTAGCGAATGTGACAAATATATTGAGAACGGGAAAGAAAGAAGAGAAGGTTAGAAAAAGAGGCCGCAAAGAAAATTTAGAATCAGAAAGAGATTAGGGCCTGAAGATCAAGAGAAATAAGAATGAAAAAGAGATTAAGAGGTTGCAGCGCTTGAGGCTGAGGCTAAAGAGGTTGCATCAGATTGAGGCTGAGGCTAAGATGATTGGAAGCAGAAATGCAGAAGACTGAGCTTAGCTGCAGAAAGAGATGCAGAAGAGGCTGAGGCTAAAGAAGACGAGGTTGCAGATTGAGCTGAGAAGAAAAGAAGTGGGAAGGCAGAATTAGAGTTGAAAAGAGAAGATTGAACTTAGCTGCAAAGAAAGGGAAGCGTAGGAAGAAATTAGACTGCTTGAAAGAGGAAAAGAGAAGAAGAAGAGATTAGCTGCAGAAAGGGAAGCACGAAAAGAAGGAGAAGAGTATTTTACAAAGGGAACATGAGTTAACGACCTAAGGGAGAAGTTATGAGTTTCAAGGCCATGATTCCTGAAAATGGTGGCCAGTTCCCTTTGCCTCTGGATGCACTGCTAGCCAAGTGGAGCCTCATAACTCAGCTAGAATTTTCATTAGAATCAATCATTTATGTTGAGAAAGACGCTGATGATATAGAGAGGAGCTATCTAAATAGGTAATGAACTATTAGCTACCACATATGGAGTTTAGAGAGAGAAGAGATAAGTTGGAGCTTAAAGTTATCTCAAGGGACTATCGTGGGGCAGCTTACTGAAGTTTTTGCTAAAAAAAATGAGCAGAAGTGAGTGATCAGGAAAAAATCACCTATGACAACCGAATGCTAAAGCAGCCCGGGCTCTTTTGGTTAAGATATGAAAAAGAATGCAGAATTTTTATAGGAAAAAAGAAATTTAGGACACTGCTAAACTACTGTTAGGTGAAACCTATCACCAGTTCTCTATGCTCACGAATAGAGCAGGGACATACTTGGCAGAAAAGGCTAGACTCTTCTCGATTGGTAAGGAAAACCCAAGAATCTTAAGGAGAATGGTCCTTAGTAGAGCCAATTAAAGAAGAGAGTCCCAATAATGGCTCCAGACCCTGAGAAAGTTTTCTCATGGAAACAAGAGGTGCTTTTGACAGAGCAGGTCTGTGGGTGAGAGATGCTAAAATGTTATGCTGCAATAGTTGCTAAAAGGTATCAAGCAGCTCATAAAGCAGAGGTAAACAGGTTAAATAAAATGAAACAAGTGGGTATAAATCTTTAGGGCACCACATGAACTTTAATAAATTTGATCCTACGGGTATCAAAACAAAGGTAAGCACCAGTTTTTGATAGGCCACGGTATGAAATTATAAAAATAAAAAACCCCACAATTCGATGAAAGGAAATATGATGAATGAAGAGAAAAGATCTTATCAACCAAGGAAAAAGAGGTGGGGTGGTAAAAATTGTACGTATGTGAACAATCATGACACTGGACCTATTGCAGAAGGAAACCAGTGTATATTGGCAACACCGCTTCAGGTCAGGTCCGAACCTCAAGACAGCGATGAGGACTATTATGTTGGATACCACTTCCAGAAGAGATTGAGGAAGGCACAGGCATGGGGAATAAATACACTCAAGCCTTGTTTTCAGAAAATTTGTCAACTTGTCATACAACTCCAGGCAAGGGAGATTTTTAGATACATGAAAAAAATAAAAAAACACAACCCCCCCACCCGTTTGATGTATAGGAAAGAACTGGAGCAAGATCCAATGAGGTCCAGGCGACAGCTGGTTCTTCCAAATCGAGACATGAATATGACCGACCAGAACTTTATCTCGTAATAAGGAAGCCCTACATGTCGAAAACCAGATCGCCCGCGTGACCAATCGCGGAGAGCGAACGATCCCTAGGTATCGAAGGTTCAACATCATCCCAAAAGGATAGCGCTCTGCTCACGCACGGAATTATTATGGCCCAAACGCAAGATGGGACATGTGCCGTCCCCCCGGAGACATTGAGAATTATTGTAGAAAGGTGTAGCATAGCACATGAGGGGAACACCCACAAGTGGGAACATTGGTATCAGGAACCTGGAACACGCCACGATACGGCAAAATCAGGCCTCTGACCCCCCTAAAAAGGAAATATAAATTTGATAAAGTGGACCAAATGGAAATGGGAAAGCCCCTTTTCACGGGACACAAGCTTCACTTAACTGTTTTACAATGGCCCACTATGCGGAGAGGTGCAAAAAAGATGTCTTTACCCCAGGATTAAGCCGAAAATCCCTCAATCGGGACTTAAACAAACTGGAGGAAAGAGGATCTGATGTAGAGAGGAAATCTCCTCATCAAGAATTTTTAAGTGGGGAGAAAGCCCCAAAAGAAAAATTTGGTAGCGGTCGTTTTGTGCATGATAATTCTGGGGAGGAAAAAATCATCACTATAAAGCTTCGAGTGTGGAAGAGACCATACCGCTGGTGCATATGGACAAATAGGTCCACAAAATTTTAAAGGTCCACGTATGTAGCTTTTGTTAAGAACGTGTGACTGATGAAAAGGCAGCCGAGGAAAACATTACAGCTCTTCATACCAATTATGTCTGAATGAGCTGCGACACTCGCGTGGACGGTTTAAAAACTGGCTGGAAACTTGCCCAATTGAAGAATTTGAGAACAAGCCAGGAAGAAACATGCTGCCTATTATATTAACCTGGAAGGCGAAAGAAACAGAAATTTTCTTTGGCCTACTGTGGGATAGAGTAAGGTACTTGCCTTCATTTCTTTTGCCCGGGAGTCCAGAATAAGTTATCGAAAATTGGATAGGCAGGGTCCATATACAGTGGTCTTGAGAAGGTGTCTACTAGAAACAAATTATAAGATAGATAAGAAGGGGAAACCGAAAAGAGAATCTAATCATGTTTGTAAATCTGCCTGAAGAAATATTTGGAAAGAGATCACATCATGGTAAGAGACACACTTGTGACCTTGTCCCATCGCGCATGGGGAGATGATAAAGGAACACTTTTTCATACATTTGAAATATCCCAGGTTACACCCCGCTGTGAGACAGCAGCACAGGTGAGAAATCAGTACACATTTAACGAAAACTCAGAAAGAAGATGGGCAGATACGAGGTTACTAAATAATCATGCAGAGGTGTTAAGCAGGAACCGAGGACCCAGGGGTGGCATACAAAACCGGATTGGAATATGATATGAAAAACACTGTATAGACTCTTTCCACACAACTGTCTCTGTAGATGAACCATATTCGATTCGCGTTTGCTAGGAGAAAAGCTTTGAAGAGGAAGAGATAGACTATCTGTTGAAGGAAGGAATTTATTTAGCGCACAGTGAGTCTTCGTATAGTTCCGGTGTTGTACTCTTAAGGAAGCCCTCTGGAGAACATAGACTCTGTATAGATTACGGGAGACTGAATGCTATTACAGAAGGACAGGTGGATCCATTGCCGGATACAAATCAGCTGTTTGCCAGACTAAATAAAGCTAAATATTTCTCAAAAGTGGATCTGAGTAAAGGATACTATCAGATTCGAGTAAAGCCTGAGGTTAGACCATACCTAGCTTTTAGTACCTCAGAAGGACACTATGAGTTTCTTATAATAGAAATGCAATATTGGATTGAAGTAGAATGCGCATAGTGTCTTTCTAGGACAGTGAATGAGAAAATTATTGGATCACTCTGAATAATTACCATGTATAACACAAATTTTAGGGATGATATCCATATAGCAACAGAAACATTTGAGGAACACAATTGACTCTCAGAATACTGGCCTGTGATATATTCGTACTTAGGTGAACGACTAAATTTAACATCCCGACCAAACCAAATGTCTTGCGTTGCGGGATGTAAATAAACTTAGGAATTTTTGGGACACACAGTTTTATCAGGGAAACATGACCCTGACCACAAAAGAATTTAGAGACAAACGTAAAAGAAAGCCCCGAAGACACACAAACCAAGCAACCGACGTGAAGATCCATTTTTATGGTACTCATTAATCGTTGTTCTCTACCAGAAAAGTTATAATCAAAAACTTTAATCCAGATGTCTTCCGTTAACTGATTTTGCGCACACGTAAAAGGCCATCCAGATCGAGCATTACAGGGCACAAACACAATCTGAAGTTGCTTACCAAGAAATTGAAGGAAAAAGCTCACAAGAAAAACCTATTTTCTATGAAATAACCTGACTTATGTCAAGAATTCATAGTAAGGACTTGTAGTGATTCGCATTGAACAGAGATACAACGGTCAAATACCTCCAAGATAACATGTAAGTTATAAAAACATAATGCGTAATGGCTGCTGATATAGTACAAGATAGGTCGCCCAGCACCGCGGGTCATCACCCTCCATAAAAATTGACTTTGCTAGACAGAAAGTGCGGGAACGAGGCGCCTGATAAAAGGAAAAAATATGACTGGAAAAGATTGCGTGAGAGACTAGAAAGGCAAAGGGAAACGCAATTGCCGGGGGGGGGGGGGGTGGGGGGGGGGGGGTGGCGGTGGGGAGGGAGGGGGGGGCGGCGGGGGGGTGGGGTAGCCGGAGGGGGGGGGGGGTGCGGGAGGCAGGGGGGGGTCGGGGTGGGGGGGGGGGTGGGGGGTGTGGGCGGGCGGGGAGGGACGTTCGAGGGGGGTGGGGATGAAGGGGACGGGGGGTGGGGGTGGGGGGGGGTATAGGGTTTGGAGGGCTGGATCGACGGGGGGGCGGGGGGGGGGGTGGAGGGGGGGGGCTCTTCCGGTTGCAAATGTGTCTCGATCTAGCAACCACACATAGCCTCTATTGCGCTCGTACGTCTCTGTTACAACTTACTTAGCCTCTTCTCGAGCGAGTTGTGTGTGTGCGAGCGCTGCTCAGAGCGTTCGATGCTGGTGGAGTTGGTGGAGGTGGGGTGGGGGTTTGGGTTCGGGGGGGGGGTGGGTTTGGGGTGAAGGTGCGGGGGTTGGGGTGGGGGGGGGGGGTGGGGGTGTGGGGGGAGGGGGAGGGCGGGGGTGGGGGACGGAGTGGGGGGGTGGGGGCGGGTCTTCTGCGTGGTGATTGCGTGTGGGGGTGCGGGGGGGGGTTTTGGGATTGTTGGTTTTGTGGGGGTGTTTGGGGTTTGTTGTGTTGGGGTTGGGTGTTGTGGCGATGGTTGGGTTGTTTGGGTTGTGTTGGTTTGGGGTTTGGGCGGTTTTTTGTTTTTTATGGTTTACTGGGTTTGTTTTTAGTACTTATTTCCCCTTCTCCCAGTTTACCACCAATCACATAGTACATAAGAACTGAAAAAGGCGAACATGCTGGCCTTCTTACATAAAGGGCAACCTGGCAATATGTTACTACTTAAACTCACTGCGTCTCCCATACATTAAATGCTCGCTTTTCTTTTGCCGATACCATACCAAGTCCTTTGAGATTATTGAATCATTCAGCTTGTCATAACGCAGCACCTGTTATGGAATTATTTATTCAAACAATTACAACAAAAGTATACTATTTTCGAGTAATATTAAATCTTAGAATCAATCATATCTAAAAATTACGCTGTCCGCATGAGCCCCATTCCCTGACAGTGATAACTAATATGAGTACTTCTTAATATATTACACGCACGGATAGATACACTAATATTGCGACAAATAAGACAATACAGACAGTGATTGTTCACAATCGAGCGGACAGACTGTATGGAATACAAAAGTGTCGCTATTTGCACAAACAAAAAATACAAAAAACATACGCCACGACCCTTGAGGACGCACAAGTGTTCAAATCCACTTAGTAGGGAAGCTATACAGGGACCTTGATAAGGAGAGCTGCTGTGGTCCTAAATAATAATCTATTTAACGTACAAAAATTTTTTTGAGAGGGGAGAGTATAAGGTTGGGGTTCAAAAATCAATGTACGATTGTTTGACAAAAACAAGTAGAGTACGGAACAGAACGTTAAGCACGATAACAACAATCCAATAACTAGAACTGCGAAAAGGCAATGTACTGCGAAATTGACTTAAATATAGGGTAAGGCGAAATTTTAGAATTTCTGAACAAGATAGAACCTAAGTGCTACAATGTGATCTGCGGGCCCCCCACGTCGAACTAATTCAAATACTGTATCGAGGCCGCGTCCGTACGCGCAAGTGGGGGAGTGCGTGCGGGGGTCGGGACACTCACAAAGTAGTAGGAGCCATTCCTCAATAGTTTAGTTCGATTGATTAAACACAGTATTTTAAATCTTCGAAAAATTGTAAAAAAGTGTGGGTGATTTTCCAAATGAAAAAGAAAAGTGAAAGTAAGTTGACAGTGAGACCGCCGATACTCATAACATAGCCAGCTATCATCAGCTGAGTCTTTTTTGCTAGCCATTTCTATGTATTTCTGTGTTCCTTTTTGATTGCAAAATTCTCTGGTTAAGGATTGAGTGAAATTATTATCCATTTGTATATATTTTGAATATTTGTTTTAAGTTTAATGTTTTCGGAGTGATTTTTTGATACACTGGCCAAGTATCAGTAATTCTAGCCTTAACAAACAAAGTAAGGGATTTGCCTACTAGACCACCCCCCGCCCACCGGCCAAGACAGGTCCCTAGGACCTCAACCTAAATAATACATATAAACCCTCCAGGTCCAAGAGGTTTGTAAGAAAGACAGATCCAAGTGTTTGAGTAATAATGAAACATATACCTATTCCACTTTTAGGAGAAGGAAACACTAATAAATATTTTTCAGAAATCTACTAATAGTCCGTGTGGAGGACCTATTAGTCTGATTGTAAAACCACCCTGGTAAATGTGCTGTTTGGTCAGAGAGATCTGACCTGTCTCCTGTAATGCAAGTGGATTGTTAGTGTCCAGTGTTCCGTGATGTACCCCAGATATACGTGGGCGAGGTAAAGATGATTAGAATTTTTGACCACATAATAGCCAATTACTTTTGGATATTGCACAAGACTAGCTGAGTTTTTTTTGTTTCAGGTTTATTGTGTCAACAAGGCGGTTGTCCCCCCAATGTCAGTGTTGGTGATTTTAACTACCCGATGTGGTAATCCCTTTGATGCAGTACTTTGTGAGTTTGATGCAGAGACCCACGTTATGTAAATTTGCCCTATTATTGCTCCAGCCAGCCACGGAGAGAGGTGGGATGACGGACGCACGGCGAGATTTTTCGAGGCGACCAATATGCCTACGATATGGCGCAGGATTGTAGTATAGCCTCTGTGTACCTGTCTGGAAGATTTCACGCAACTCCCTTTTAGATTTTTTACTAATACCCCCATATAAAATTTCCTGCGCAAATTTTTACACTTGAGCCAACTTGTGGTGTAGTTCCAATAGTTAGAAGCAGCAGCGTTATTGATAGTCCTAACCCCCAACAGCACAAAGCATCATTACACTATCCATCTGCCAAGTTAGAAATATGACTACTTAGAACATTTTTAAATAAGAACCTAAACTAGGTCCCTGATTACCTTTATAAATATGTACAACGTCTTTGCGATATATTATTGTATAACCAAATGTCTTCGCATGCAATTTTCCTTGTTTCAATAATTGTTATTTTAAAATCCTTGTTATTTTTTAAAAACAAAGTTTTTCTGGGTACAACATAAAACCTATGATTCCAGAACAAAGATAAAATGTAATTATAATTCTATCAAAAATTATTTTTTACAACTCTATTAGAGTTAGTTCAGTGGTAAATTAAAATATTTGTTAAATTTAATAGTCCACAGCGCTTAAAATATTAATTAAAAAGTATGGCTAAATATAAAAAAAATACAGATTTATTTGGTTGTCATCTATAACTATTCACACAACGCACATTACATTATCATTGACCCTAGTACATTTTTTTACCTTATCCCTTACAATTTCATATTGAAGAAAAAAAAATTGAGTGATGAGGTCGTTTAAGTTGGTTTAAGGCAAAGAAAGCGCCAACTTGAGAAATCTTTTCACAACGGCTCAAGCATACATTTTTATTCTCAGGGTAAGGGCCTTCACAGCTCTGCTCGGCCTCATACAATTACATAAAGTATCAATCAAACATCATCACAATAAACCGCATCAAATACAAAAAAAGACCCACTACATACGGATGCCAGTAATATTGGAGGTTGCGGTTCACACTCAACTACTACAGATAATAAGGTCAGGAAATGCATTCAGGGATGCGGGGGAAATTAAGCCCGCAGTGGCATATGCCTGAAGCAGAAAATTGAATAAAAAGCTGAAATCAACTAGCTCAAACAAAGCGAAAAAGAATGTCTTGCAGTAATATGGGCAATAAAGAAATTCAATATTTATCTGTATGGGAAGGCATTTAAGTTGCAAACGGATCACAAACCTTTATCGTTTCTAGCACAGGCTAGGCATGATTGAACCTACGCGTATACTAACCCGAATGGTCACCTTAGCTCTTAGTGCTCCATATAATTTTAGCATTGAGTATATATCTGGAGAAACCAATTTGGGAGCGGATTTTTTAAGCCGCCATCCGTGTGATGAGAATCACCGTAAACCCCAGAAATAATAATAAATTTCTCTATGTGTATATAGAATAAAGGACTGACATACAATGTCTGTTTTAAGAGGGGAGATGTCGTGAATTATTCTAATCCCCATAATATTAAATAAAAAATTAAGAAAACGTAAATGCAATAATGCCTAATCAAAATAAATTTAATAAAAAAGCAAGATAGCAAATGTGGTAAAGAACAGTGGCTGTCACAATGAACTGTTACTCGAAATCCCCCTTGTTTTCTACACTATTCGTCGGCAAAACACGTAACGCTTTCACGTTCTGACATAGTAAGCTATGCTCATCCAGTACTGTAGTCCGCTGCACGCTTTCTTCTCTTCAGATGATACGTGTACTGGTATTTCTGGGGAAAAACCTATGAGAATACGCTATGCTGATTCAATTGACCTAAATTTGTAAAGATTTACAATCACTTATCCATTCTCATTAGCATACGATCGGTAGGTAACTAAAAAGACCAAGCTAATGGAATGGAAGGATTAGAGAGAAAGGGAGAGGCAGAAAGCAGGGCCACCCAGCACACACTAAGGACAAACACTGCGTCGAAGTTCGCGCGATGATTACACACATTTGCCTGCCAATCACCTCCACTTCGTGGTCAAGATGCCCACACCTGGCCGTCAACTAACTTTATTTCAAATCGACAGTGATAAAAAATTTCACGTAACGCCCCACATACCAGAGGTTAGGTTTTATAAAATCCTTGTAAAAAATAACGCTTTATTGGGATTATGACAGTTATGTAATGAACCGCGGTTTACGTTTGAAAACATGGACGCAGTACCCAGCCCGGACACCACTTGGGGATTGATGTGAACGTGGAAGGTGGAAGAAAATGCCCATTTTGAACGCAGCCACCTAGGCTCCGTTAGCTACTTACGTGATATTATTGGTATTTCCTTAGGGGTGTTGCTGACAAAGAATATGTAAAACCGCGATAACGCAACTAGTGCTACAAGGAATCGAAATTACCAAGTTATCAAGAAATAAAGGCCTAAAGATAAAATAGTGTGGGTGTGCCTGACGTTAGCATGGATGAAACATCATGTCTGCTCATTAAAAAAATTTTAGTTTTATATAACAGTGTTCTGAAAAAAACTTATCGTACGTACGGTGAAAATAGCCTACCTAAGTGTTAACTTCCTATGTGAATTGGAGCGCCGTGAAACAAATGGAACGGACTACTGAAAACGACGATTTGGTTATCGGGCACTCTAAATTATTAATACTATCTTCGTTGTTTGTCGAGGGGAAAACCGTGTTGAAACAAGGGAGTACTTCTCTTTTCTTTGAAAAGCAGTGTGTGAGAGACATGGTTTGATTGGGTAGAGCTTGCGTATATACTCTACTCAAGAACTTCCAGCAGCGGTTTGTTCACATTGCCAACATCCTCTTCTTAATATAAACCTACTATAGCACGCAGTGCGGTTGATTAGCACACATGTATGTATATATTTTTCATATAATCAAAGCCGATGGGGACATCGGCGGATACGGAGTTGTGCAATATTTCATTGCCAGTCAAAACGAGAGAGACTGTTGAATAATTACTTATCCAAGAACTAGTGTGTACCTATTGAGTGTCTTAAAAGTTATTTGAGGCTATCACCTTGGTACATGGCAGCTTTGCAAGAATGCCAGAGGTTGGACAGCATACTCCAGTCCATATAGCAAACAACCAGTGGGGTTGGCCACCAGAACACATAACTAGTAAGCCGTTGCAGAGGAGGTTCTTTTACTTCAGTGTGGTGAAGTTGGGATTTTATAAAATACTAATAAGTTGAACTTTAGTGTACTGACTAGGAGAATCAAAGCTGGTGAAGCGCGTATCTGTCATTGAAATATTATTCTAATTCCACATATAATAAATTATTAGATAGAAATAAGAAAGCCTAACAAATAAAATTAAATAAAGAGTAAAAGAGCAAATGGTAAAACTAAAATAAACAGTGCCTGACCACAAGAGACATGTACACGATAACTACTCTGAAATCCCCCTCTTGTTTTAACTGTTTTCTCTATCGTCTATCGTCTTGCAAATTCGTGTACAACGCTTTCAATCAACGTTCGATCATAAAAGCTTTCTGTATTATTATACCCCGCCGCCTATCTCTCACAATGAGGGTAAACGTCAGTGACTGTCTATCTTTTCTTTGGAAAACAACATTGTAGAGGTACCCACTGATCGTAATGCGACACTAAAATTAATCGCTAACAATTAATTATAATACTATTTAACCAAAACGAACGAACAGATGGGACAAAAGGTGATAGCGGAGGAGAGGGCAGAAAAATGGGAAAAGTCAGGAAACGCATGCAACACCGCGACGCACGCGAGTAATGCCATATACAAAGAGCGTGGCAATCGCGCTGTGTAAGGTCTAAACATAGCACTACAAACTTTTTTTACAAGCTATCGGTACAAGCCTGATAAAATAAACACTACCCTTTCCCAGAGTTTAGGTTTAATAAGATCATAAACATAACTCTTATTAGAAAAGACAAACATTAGATGGGTTATGTCCGAAAATCGTTTCTGACACGTACAGCAGTACCCCAGGTGGCAGCACAGGGGAGCTTACTGAAACAGGATAACGACTATCCTAGAAAATTGCATATTTTTGGAACGCAGCCACGTAGCTTCCTTTAAATTAAGTATTTTTGGGTTCCCTTAGGGCTTGCTGACAAATAATATGTATAAAAAACGTTACGACGCAAAATAGTCCCAGGAATTAAATAAAATTGTCATACCCACCAAAATTAAAATATTGGGGGTCGCCTGACAGCCTAGCATAAAATCATTGATCTGCTTGCACATAAGATTTTTTTTTAAATTTTCAACGTGTGTTTGAAAAAAAATTTACGTTACATAAATAGCCTACCATGTAAACTCCAAATTGATTGGAGCGCAACAAAATGAAAGCCTAACCACGATTGGTCGGGCTATAAATACTATCTTGGTTGTTAGGGGAGACGGGAAAAGATAACATTTTTTTTTTTCAAAAACACTTGTCGAAACGGTGGCTCATTGGCCAGTTCTCAGCTGCTGATATACACACTTGGGAGCGTTTAGTTCCGAAACACCACTTGGGATCGGGCTTTAAAATACAGCTTGATAAAGAACAACAGTTGCGTTGAGAAGCCAGCTCATATATTTGTTTTTTCAATTTGCTAAAACAAAAGCCTGGAAGATTAAGGGCAGAACCTGGAAATTTGTGCCCCAGTTGTTGTTGCCAGAATTCAATTTTATAATCAAACGGGATCTGTGTTATTTTTATGAAATTGTGTGTAGGAAAGCTTGAACCATTTAATATCTTTTAAATGAAAAATTTTTAAATGGGAACTAAAAATTGTATGTGTGAATTTTTATTTATTGCCGTATGTATATGTATATGTGTAAGATCATTCAAATTTGCCAAGTGGCAAAAAATTAAGAACATCGTGTAAAAGCCTAGGAAATGCCATGCTCCAGCCTGAACAAGAGGGTGATGTCGGAGAAGTAAAACGTAAATGGTAACTGGCATTGGAATGGCCAAAACAGCCTATAACACTGACACCCTGGATTGATTGACTAGAAAGAAAAAAAATGTGGGAAGTAGTTCAGAGGGCGTAGTAAACCATTAAGAAGGGTTAATACTGGAATAAAGTATTTCAAATGAAGCTGACTGTTGGCCTAACGCTCTGAACGCAATGTTTTGAGTGCTGTATTGTGTCAGTGTAAAAGAGAGAATATAAATTAGTTTATGAAGTAGAAGGTACATCCTTCTTGATTTCAGGGACAGTGGTCTTGATGGTACTGAGCAGCATCTGGTCAGAGATTTGCTGAATCCAGAGTCGGACAGCATACTCCTTGGTCTTTTTAGCTATCAGTGAGGTGTCCCCAGAGCCCCTCAGCCCCAGAGGAGAATTTCGAGCAGAGGAGTCCTCCTCCTGCCGCCATCACGCTCAAGATAAGCAAGCAGAGTTGGCCAGCTGAGCTCAACATTATGTCCCCTCATCTTGAAATAACTTTATAAAAATACGATTCAGAGGGGAATTTACTTTTCTTAAAATCAGGAACTGTGAACATCTCCAATACTAGTCCCTAAAGACAAACTATTGAAGTCATGATGACAAATACCAACAGAGCTTGAACAAAACAAAACCAGTATTACCTCATTTTACTACTACACAACTGACACACATAGAACACTTGTAATAATATATGTCACTACAATATTCATATTAAATACATTCTGTACAAAACTTGTAATTTAAATTGATTGTGATTCCTGGTTCCCTTGTAGTTGAATCAGGACACATATTCATTCATGCCAGTAATGAATACATATTGTTATTTGAAAAGTTTTTAGTACCGAAGTTGACTTCTTTAAGATATTCTCATAGAGTGTTGTTATAATGAATGTGCGAGTGAGTCACAGTGTTTGTTTCAAGAGTAAGTGGAATTTAGAATCTTTAAAACTATTAAAAAAATATTGGGGTAATTTTTCACTCTTTCAGGTAATATAAGAATTAAAAGGTAATCCCTTGGGTGGAATAAAATTACATAGGGTTTGAGCTCACGCAAGGTGGCCTGTGTTGACCATTGTTAGAGATTGAATTGTTGGTTATGACACGTTGTATAAGGGGGAATTTACATAATATACAATGGGGCGGACCTGGCCCAAAATTTCGATCAGGCTCGTGTCGGTTTCAACATGCGGTTTCAGGACCTGGCAAAAGAAGTTTTTAGGGCGGAGAGAGATGTGGGGGGGAAGGTGTATATGGTGTGCCGTGAAGGTTGTCTAACGGACGTTAATGGGTGACAATTTATATTGAACGAGGAAAGAAAAGAAAAGTGTTTGGGGGGGATAATCGCCGTAGAGAAGAAAGTTAGAGAGCTGCTGACATGGAATTTGCGAGAAGTTTAGCAGTTTTGGAAAAGCTGTAGGCTGGGGAGAAACTGAGAGGTTTGCGCGAGATTGAGTGCTGACAAAGCGGCCCCAAGGCATAGTTGAAGCCCGAGGAAAGAAGACAAGCATCGCATAAAGCAGAAAGAGTAAAGAATAGAATATACTTAGCTGCAGAAAGAGATAGAGATAGAAAATGGGGGGGGGGAGCTGGTAGCAGAACAGAGAAAGAAGCAATAAAAAATGCTGCGAGTAGGGTGAGGGAAGAGAAAAGGTGAGGAATAAGATATTACAAAGTGGAACAGGGAGTGTACGACCCTAAGGGAGTTTATGAGATTTTCACCACAAGGCACATTGCTCCTGAAAATGGTACTCAGTTCTCCCCTTTTTTGCCTGGGGGTCTGGATTGTACGAACGGATTACTCAGGGAGCACTCCGAACCCTCAAGCTATGAATGGAATTCTTTATCCTCATGTTAGATCATTTATGGGTGTTTAGAGAAAGACCGATGAGGATGTGAGAGCTTTAATAAAATGAGGTACGAACTTATTAGAAGGGAGGCGGCACGCTAAATTGGTGTTAGAGCGATAGAAAGGTGGAATGCTTTAAAGTTATCTCCAGGGACAATCGTAGGTGGCAGAGTCCTTAATGATATGATAGTGTTTTAGTGCAAAAAATTGTAGGTGGGGCGGCATAGGGTTGAGACCAGGAAAATTATAGTGGGGACATGATGCTAGAAGCAGTGGGGGGGGGGGGGGTGTGAGTGGGGTCTCATAAAGAATGTTGAAATTCCGTAATTCTTACGCGCCACGCATAGATAAATCAAAACCGTGTAGGACCACATGATAAGGACATCTAAACAGTACATGTCCAGTTGATCAGACCGAATCACCAGTATTTCCTCATCAGCACAGCAACTGGAGACAAACATAGTTCGACGAAGTGGACGATATCTCAGGGTACACACCCAATAAACCCTTAAGGTGAAATGGTCCATATAGAGCAAACTAAGAGAGTCCCCATAGTCACGTGCAGACCTGATAAAATTTCCTCATGGAAACGAAGGTGCAGAGAGCTGGGTGAGTTTGCTCTATATGGTTGCCCTGAAAGGGTATACAATGGCAGCTCAAGCAGAGGTACAGGTAATAAAAAGGAAACAAGATGTGTGATGATACTTTTAGGGCACCGACATGAACTATAATAAATTTTTGTGAACCTAGGATGCAAAAATAAAGGTAATCACCAATTTTTGAGATAGGCCACGACACGGTAAAATGAAAAATAAAAAATAAATTCCCACCACAATTTTCCGAATGAAAGGACTCTATATTGATGACCGAGAAAATCTTTCAACCAAGGAAAAAGACGTGGTTAAAAATTGTCCCAGTAATGGGACAATCATAACACTGGACGCGTGTTTGCAGAAGGAAACCATGTGGGAATATGGGCAACCGCCTTTTGTTCAGGGGTAGGTCGAAACCACATCAAAAAAAAAAAAAAGACAGTGAGGAGGAGATAATAAGGGTTATATACCACCTCCAAAGAGAAGAGAAGCACAAGTGTCTGGGGATAAAAACACTCAAGCCTTTGTAATCAGAAAATTGTCAAACATTGTCATACAATCCAGCGCAAGGGTTGATTTTTAACATGAATAAAACAAGATAGAATGTATAGGAAAGACTGGATAAGTAAACCCAATGGTCCCACAAGGACAACGTTTTTCTTGCCAACAAAAGATAGTAGGACAGACTTTAATAGGATCCTACATGTGAAACCAGATGTGTGTGACCCGATTAGAAAAATAGTACCATCATTCAAAAGGTGGCTCCAGCAATTAAATTATACATTGGCCCAAAAGCAAGATGGGAACAATAGAAAATTTGTAGAAATGTGTAGCATTCACCAACAAATGAGGTAAAGGCACGCACACAGCCTGGAATCCATGACCCACCACCCTAAACCCCCCGCCAGGGCAAAATTTGGGGAATCCCAACGCAAATAAGATTATACTATAGTGCGTATTTTTATTTTTTTTATTTTCTTCCGTAACTTTTGGTAATGGCAACGGAGTGCTGGGAGGGTTCAACAGAGAGGGAAAACGTACCCAAAACGTATTAATCCTCTTTCACACTAGTGGTCTGTGACAACCTTGCCTAAGGAAAATTCAAGAATTTTTCTGGCTCGAAAAATACATCTCCAATAGACAAACTGCTTACAACGAGTGCAAGCTACGGATGACTATAAGGTGCACCCCACCACATGCAGGAGCATAGAGCACGCAAAGAGACTGGGTTGGGCCATGGTTTTCGAATGATCCCCTGATCACCATCGACCAGAACTGGCCAACTGCTATGGACACCAGGAGGACGCCGAAAGGTTGAGGCATACCAAAAGTATTCAACCTGGCCGGAGAACTCGTGAGTGCTGAGTTGTAATTAGCATGAACCTGAGTTTTGTCGCACTTTAGTCACGAAGGATGGTACTCCGACTGAGCAAAATGTGCAGTTTGTTGCTGCCCCTAAAAGACGCTCACCAGCGTGATGAGGCATATTAATAATATTTTGTCAGTCACGGTCCTAAAGTATCCGAAGAATAAGAAGAATGTTCCCACAGATTAATGGTTTGTTCGTGTCGAAATTCCCGAGTTTATTTTTATGATTTTCTATATTTGTTTAGTCCATAGCAAAACAACAAAAATTTTTTTTTTTTTTTTTCCAATGTCCCCCCCCATTGCTAGTTTTTGCTTTTTTTCCTTTTTGGACCCCCCGCCGACCACTTTATTCAAATGTCCACAGGTCAAATGGTACCTATCCTACAAAACACCACCAACCCCCAAATTGTTGGTTTTGTTTTTGTTTGTTCCCTTATTTTTTTTATTTTTTTTATTTTTTTTTTGGATTTTTCTTTTTTTCCCCGACCATTTTTTTTTTTTTTTTCCAGTTTTTTTTTTTTTTTTTTTTTTAATGATTTCCCATCTAACTTGTTTTTCAAGGTTAAAAAGTCCCGTCCCACATTGCCTGGGAGTTTGTGAATGAAACAATGTACAGGTGTTTTCTCAATACAAGGGCTTTGAGGTGTTTTATTTATCCCCCAGCCTGTGCCTTTCCTCATCTCCTTCTTTCTTGAGTGGTATCCAACATTACATAATATCCTCCTCCTGTCTTGAGGTAATCGAACCCTTGGACCTGAAGGGTTGCGCCAAAATACACAGGTTTTTTTTCCTCCTTCTGGGTTACAACGGTTCCAGTGGGAGGAAGTCATGAAATTTGTCCATCTGACTCAATTTTCCCCCCCCCCTTTTTACACCACCCACCCCTTTTTTTTCCTTGGTTTGAAAGATTTTCTTTCATCATAATTTCCTTTTTTCATCGAATTTGTGGTGGGAGTTTTTTTTTTTATTTTCATACCGTGGGGGCCTAAACATCAAATTGGTGCTTAACCTTTTATTTTTGGATCCCTAAGGATCAAAATTTTAATTAAAGTTTTCTGTGGGGTGCCCCCTAAAGTTATCCACCTTGTTTCTTTTTTTTTACCAGGTTAACCTTTACCCTATACCTCTGCTTGAGTGCTGGGCCAGCTGCTTTGATTACCCTTTTTCAGCCGAACATTTTTAAGCAACTCATACCCCCCAGCCCACTCTCCTGCAACCTTTGGGTTTTCCAATGAAGAAACAACTTCTCAGGTCTGGAAGCCCATGGGGACTCTCTCTTAATTTGCTCTAATAATAGGGACCCATTTTTTTTTTCCTTAAGATCCCTTTTGGTTTTTTTTTTCCCCAGAAGAAGGTGGGTCCCATTTCCCTCCAAGTATGTCCTCCTCTATTCGTGCAGAGAACTGGGTGATAGGATTTTTTCCACCTGACAGTAGTTTTTTTAGCCAAAAAATTCCTAAATTTTTTTTCCTATAAAATTCTGCAATTTTTTCATATCTTTTAAAAACAAAAGAAGCCTGCCTTTTTTAGCCCCTGTTCCCAATTAAATTTTTTCCATGTTCATAAATTTCCTTTTCCTTCTGATTTTTCTCACTCTGCTCATTTTCCCCAAATAGCAAAAAACCTTCATAAAGCTTTGGCCCCCACGAAAGTCCCCCTGAGATAACTAAACTTTTTTCGCAAGCATTTAAACTTCATTTACTTTTTTTCTTTTCTCCATCCTTTTCTCTCAAACCCATACGTTGGTTAAATGGTAGCTTAATATCTCATAAAACCCAAAAACCTTACATTGCCTAGGCTTCAGCTCCCCTCCCAATCATCAACGATGAAGTCTCCACAAAATAACTTATGATCTAAACGTCTCTTCCCAATTACAAATCCTCGACCACCTTACCTCTCAATGCTCAAAGCATCCATTTAGATAGTAGAACCAAAAATTTCCAAAGAAGCAATCCAAAAAACAGGAATTAAGGCCAAACCAATCGAAAAGGGAGCAGTAGCACTTTAAAGCTGATCCCAACAGTAACTCCAAATCTGGCAAACCAATTTTTTTTTCTTTTCCGGCTCCAATCATCCTCCTCTTTTTTCCAAACTAGTCTCTAGACTCCCCTCTCTCAACTTCATCCGTTCCCCATAATGCCAGAACTTCATTTGAGCTCCTTTTTTCTGCTTCCACTCCACCCCCCCCCTATACCCGTTACATTTTATAAGCCCTCTCTTATCTATCTCTATCCTACCCCCCATGGGGTGGGGGGGGGGGGGGGGGGGTGCGGGGGGTTCACCCTCCACCCCCCAGCATTCCCGCCATCCAATCCCTCCTCCCGCATCACCCTCAATTCCCTCGCTACGAGAAAAGTGTAAGAGAAATCTCTATCCTCAACACTCATGTCTCTGCCCCTCCATGCACTGCAATCAGCTAAACTCAAACCTCTTACAGTCTCTCTATCAGCCACACTCCGCTCATCAGCTAATCAAATTCTATCGTTCATCTCTTTATCTTAATCTATTCTTCTAATTCCCGGGGGGGGTTATTCTACACTTCCCTGAACCCCCTAATTCCACCCAGGTTGACGCTTCCTCTTGGGCCTTACTGCAAATTAACAACAAAACCCCCGACCCAAAGGGAACTCCACCATTTCCACCCCCCCATTTCTTGAACACCGCCGTACTTAATCATACTCTAAAAACTTAAACCATTTCTTACAAATCAAATCCACATTCTCTAAACTCTCTCATCCCAACTCCTTCTTTCTTTACCCTTCTTCCTTCTAGTTCTTTTTCTCTTCGTTTCCCCTCTTCACTTCCCCAACCCTACATACTCGTATTAGGCCTTTTTGTTCAACCTTCCTCCACACAGATCACCAGTCTCATTTAGCTCAGTTTCTTGTAATTCCTTACTAAAACTAAACTTCTTTCCCTACTTTCTTAACCCCCCCCCTCAAAGATATACTTAACCTCCTTCATGCTCCCCTGTCATTCAAACGCCCCCCCCGCCCCCACCCTACTAACTCCCTCCCCCTACCCCATCCACACCCTCCCTTTCCACCTCCACTCCCTCCTTACCACTCCCAATCCTCTAACCAAACTCCTCGATCACACATCCACCCCCTTTCCACCCACCTTCTCACATCTTCCTTCCTTAACCTTCCAGCTTTTCTCTCCTTCTCCCTATCTTTCCCACTTCCTCCTTCCTAACTTAAACCCCCCTCTCCTTCCTTCTTTTCCCAACCCCCCTCCTCCATGTCATCCCCCCCCCCCCCCCCCCTCAAAAAGAATCCCTTGTTCAACAATTCCGTAGTAAAGCATATAGCAAGAAAAAGAACAAGCGAAGAACAAGACCTTAGACATATGCACAGTAACATGACAACATGCCCCTAACAAAAACTGTTGCTAAAAATGTCTAAAAAGCCATAAAGAAACGTCATAAGTGTAGCCTACCTATACTCTATTAAGCAGAGTTTGTCTTTTTGGAGAACTCTTTTTGCAAGGTGCTGAAAAGCAAATGAAAGGAGCCTGTAACCCGAAATAAACCGCTAGTAAGCAGAGAAGCATCCTACAAATCCTCCAAACAAGCAGATGCATACATGCAGATAGCTCGGCACGAATTTACAAAATAATAAAATAAGATTAAGTACTAAGTGATTAGGATTTATCGTGTAATGGTACTTGAAAACCAAAAACAAAATCGAATGAAAATGTCCAAACTAAACAATCAACCCAAAAAAA